>JAFCMP010000044.1:0-415978 GCA_017506865.1 Tribonema minus
AATGAGGGGCAGGCGCGCCACCTCTGCCGCTGCTGCGCCTTGTAGCATTGCTGGTGTGGAACGCGCAGCGCCTGCATTGACGGCTGCCGCTGCTGCGTGCGCTGGTGCGCAGCTGTGCCGCCTGCCGTTGCTGCTGCTGCCAGTGGGTTTGCTGCTGCCGCAGGTGTTGGTGCAGCACCTGCCGCATTGGCCGCTGCACCGCGCCATTGCCGCTGTCGCAGCCGGCACGGTTTGCGGCGCCGCCTGCCGACGCTGCTCCTGTTGCAGGTGCTGCAGCAGCCCTTAGGCTAGTAGGGCCTGTAGCAGCTGTATTGCCTATGCCCGCAGCCGCTGCTGTTGATGCTGCAGTTAGTGATGCCGCCGAGGCCACTTGAGGTGCAACATGTGCTGCCGCTGCTGCAGCAGCCTCTGATGCTGGAGCAGCTGCTGCTGCCGCCGCTGCTGCTGCCGCCGGAGTAGTTGCGCCGTGCGCCGCCGCTGCTGCTGCTGCCGCTGGTGCCGCCTGTGCTGCCGCCGCGGCCCCTGATCCAGCGGCAGCTGCGTCGTGTGTTGCCGGAATGGCTGCGCCATAAGCGCGGCCAGCCGCTGATGCAGTTGCCGCTGCCGGAGCGGTCGCGCCTCCACTGGCAACCGCCGCTGCCGCTGTAACAGTTGCCGCTGCTGATGCTGCTGGTGCTGGTGCTGCTGCCGCTGCTGCCGGTGCCGCTTGTTGGCCGCATCCTCAGCAGCGTTGTCTGCAGCCGCTTGAGGAGCCGCCTGCTGCAGCACCCCCGCCCATCCAGAGAGTGCTGGTTGCAGCGCTTGCAACGTGCCCGCCACATACGCAGCATCAGCGATGTCGCAGGCGCTGGTAATGCCAAGGCCGCCATGCCGTGTTGGGAGTCGCGCTTGCTGTAAGGCTGGGCCGTGCGCTGCCAGATGGAAGTGGGCCCCACTTTGATCAAACTGGCGCCAGGTCTGGCCTGGTGGCTGCAGGCCCATTGAGTGCTCAAGCACCCACTGCGTGACCCGATCCCACTCCTTGGCGGCTGGCGCTGTCTGCGTAGTGGGATGGTGCGCAGGCAGTACGTCATGCGAGGCACCACGCAGTAGCGCAGTAACCTGAACATAGCCCTCGGAGATGTCAGGCGCGCGCATCGCTCTGCAAATCGAGCCCCTGCCCCGCCTGCACCCGCTTCCCTGCGCAGCCATGCGTCCACAAAGCTGCTGTGGCCCCACCGGCACCCCCAGCAACACAGCTCCACGGTTCTGATTTTCATCCGTATCCCCCACTAGCTGAACGCCCAGCTGCTGCAGCAGTTGCCGCTCGTGGTCTGTCACCACATGCCCCCTGCCAGGCAGCGCGCGTGACTTGGTGAGGTTTAGCTCCAGCCCCACCTCCGCAAAGTGTTGTTTTGAGCTGCGCCACCGCCTGTATGTCATCCTGAGTCAGCGTGCAAGCGCCTGTTCGGACGTTGGCATCGTCCATGTAGGCGCCCATCCGCCTCCGCGCGCGCTGCGCAGCCGCCGCCTCATTGAACCGTTTCAAGCACTGAGCAATGGCGCCGCAGAAGAGCATCGTGCCGCGGGGTCCCCCTGCTTAAACCGCGCTGAGACATGATGATGCGCGTGGAGCCGTCAACGTGCTGGAACAGCAGGCGTGGCCGAGTGCGAACGTATGTGCCGATGAAGTAGTCGAGGAAGTCCGGCAGCTGTGCTGCTACCCATTCCGCTGCCGCCAGGACGAACACCATGTTGAAGGCATTCTTGAGGTCCAGCATGAACTGCCAGTGACCGAGCTCATACGCGAGTTTGCCGGCCATGGCCGCTTTCTCCGCTCCTGCTGAGACGGCTACCCCATACTGCCCGTCTGGCTCAAGGAGCTCCGCCAGGAAGTCTTTGTGCGGTCTGCCACGTACACCGAAGTGCATAGTCGCTGCAGCACCTCGCCGCAAACGATGGGCCGCTGCTTAGCTGTACCATCTTCCTGTTGTTCTGCAAGTGGCGTCAGGCGCCCCGCGCCATGCAACTGCCAGAAGGCATCCGGCAGCCGCGCAGCCTCCCGCATAACGGTCTGAAGCCACCGTGTGAGGACAGCAGCAAACTCATGCCGTCCCCAGCTTGTGCGTAGCGCATCCTGCAGGTGGCTGTAGCGCAGCCACGATGGGCCTGCTCCACTGTAAGGGCTTGCTCGCTGGATGAGCTTGGCAACCGTCTCTGGCTCAATTCCCTCCCCCTGTAACAGGCTGAGTTCTGCTGGCATGTCGGCTGCTTTCGCCACAAGCTGATCAACCATGCCGGATAGCTCAGGGTTGTTCCCCTGGCGCAGCGGGGGGGTGTTTGGACTGCATGGCGGCAAAGCAGTCATCATCAGGTATCGCCACCGTTTTGGGCTGAAGGAAACGCGCTGCCTGCTGTAGCCCCCCCCCGTGTGCCATGCACTGTAGGACGTAGGCGTTGATCGCTGCCTCCGTTTGCTGGCGCGCGCGCCAGCGCCGGTGCGCACGCGCGTGTGCGAGGAGCGCTGGCACCAACCGGTCAAGCTCACCGCGTGCCAACATTCTGATTCTGTCGGAGCGAGTGATGCCAGGTGCGCCATCGGTGGAGGTGATGAGTGATGGCATGAGGTGGTGTAGAATCGTGGATCTTTGCAGTCGCTGCACCCGCCCTGCAGAATCTGGCTCCCGCGCCGCATTGACGAACATCGTCATTGTGTGTGCCAACAGATGTGTTGCTGCGTTCTCCAGTGCAGCTCCCACATAGCGACGATTTGCGTGGTCTAGCAAGGCTTCTAGTTGTGTCGCGAACTGCAGCTTGCACAGCTCATCGAGGCTGATGCTGTCAAGCACTGCTGCGACTGCGGGGGTTGAGATGGTCCACGTGAAAAGCCCACCTGCCCCACCTGCTGCGCCTGCAGGGCCTGGCGCTGCCGCTGCTGTCGCCGCACCTGCCGCTCTGGGACCCCCTCTGCCGCCGCCGCGGCGCCACGACCACAGCCTCGTCCGCCGCTGTCGCTGCTGCGACCGCTGCCACGGCCACCGCGGCCGTTTTGAGTTCGCGCGCCACTGCCGCTGTTGCTAGCACCGCCGCTGCGGCTGCTGGCATCACTGCTGCGGCCGTTGCCAGCGCCGCTGTCCTTAGTACCGGCTGCACTGCCGCCGCCGGCACCGCTGCTGCTGCCGCCTCCGGTTCTGCTGCCGCTAGTCGCTCTGCTACTGCTGATGTCTGCATCATTGCTGCCGCTGCGAACGCGTCCTCCATTGCCACGTCCGCGCCCTCCACTGCGACCCCGACCCCCTCGTGTAGCACTGCTGCCCCCCGTTCCGGCCTCTTTGAGCTGCCGGAGGAGCTGCTGCCACCAGCCTGAGCAGCAGGTGCCTGCTGCGCGTGCGCTGGTCCCTTTGCGTAGGGGTTTGCCGATGGGTGTGCACGCCGGTTGCTGCTGTGGCAGCGACGTGGTAGCTGTTGCCGTCGATGCATCAGGTGCTAGCGGTGCTGCTGATGCTGTTGTTGACAATGTTGCCGCCACTGCAGCGGGTGAAGTGATAGGCCTGCATTTGCGGCAGTGCTTGCCCGCGCTGGCATCGCTGCTGTCCACTCTGAATGTCTTGTTGGCATGAAACAGGTTTTTGCACAAGGCACACTCGGTGTAGATGGTTTGCAAGTGCGACGTGCTGAGGTCGGAGCGCTCCAGGAACGTTGTTGCTGTCCCACTGTGGTGTTTGCGCTGGTGGCTTCGCCGCGATGTGGGCGTTTAACCTCTGCTGTAACGAGAGCAGCGACATGCCCTTCTTCACCACGAGGTCGCATAAGTTGCACTTGTACTCCGGGTCCGCACTGCCTCCACCTCCAGCTTCGTCGTCTAGCATCAGACGTTGCTGTTCCAGACTGTTATGACCTGTTCTAGAGCGCTTGACTGCACTTTGCCCGCCCGTGTGCTCCCCCTTCGCCTGTTTGATCGGAAATTGACCAACCGTCATTCTGTACCCTCTTGCGTTTGTGCGCTGCGCGTCCGTCTCCAGTTGCTCTGCTGCTGCCACTCGTGCCATCGTCCTGTTGACAAGCGCCATTGCCATCTGCAGCACTGGTGCTAATATCCTGCGCTTGTGCGCACGCTAGATCGGGTTCCTTGCATTTCTGCGCTGATTCAGAGTTGGCAATACGGGCCTCCCGCCGCCGCCATGATATTCTTTTCATGATCTCTGCTACGCCATGGTGCTACATGCTACAGCTACATACCTATCCGCATCTCGTGGAGGCCTACTAGTTGATGTACTTTTTATTAATTCTCGCTCAGGTTGATGTACTTTTTATTAATTCTCGCTCAGGGCGCGAAAAAGCCCAGATGATTGGCATCTAGCTGTAAGGAATCTACATGTCGTATGACAGTCTGAAAGTGTCGCAACGACAACCACTTGTACTTTTATTATATTCCACTTGTGGCTGTGGAAATGCCATGTTGTAGGTGTGTCGCCTTGTTCTCACTCTTGGATGTAGCATGCAAAGCTTGCACGCCACACCCCGCCCCCCACATCACCCCCAACAAAGCACCCGCAAGCGACTGTCCCCCACATACTAGCAGGGATACCAAACAAAGCTACAAGACTCTCCCCCCACAGACAGACCCGTCTTAGGGCCACCCAGCTCCACGCAGACTCCATCTCAAAGTTTTCATGCAGGCCAAGGTCACCATAATGGGCCCTGAACTGGAGATTGTGGCTATCTACGTGACCCCGATATCATAAAGATAAGCAGAGGGAGTCACTGGGCGCCAGGCGCTGACGCTAGAAAGAAAGGCTATATAACTAAGCAAAGCATCGCCTCCTTGATGAGCGGGACGGTGGTTCACCGGGCCTCCCATATCACCCCCAACAAAGCATCCGCAAGCGACTGTCCCCCACACACTAGCAGGGAGACCAAACAAAGCTGCAAGACTCTCCCCCCACAGACAGACCCTTCTAAGGGCCACCCAGCTCCACGCAGGACTCCATCTCAAAGTTTTCATGCAGGCCAAGGTCACCATGATGGGCCCTGAACTGGAGATTGTGGCTATCTACGTGAACCCCGATATCATAGAGATAAGCAGAGGGAGTCACTGGGCGCCAGGCGCTGACGCTAGAGAGAAAGGCTATATAACTAAGTAAAGCATCGCCTCCTTGATGAGCGAGGTCACGGCTCACCGCAGGCTGCAAGCCTGACAAGATATTGCCATTTACCGCTGCGAGTAACTTGTTGTTGGTGCCGTGGCGTGCAGCCGACTCCGCTTGCTCTCCAAGCACGCCAAGCCGCTCCCTGTCCCTCCTCCGCACGCCAGCCAGGGCTTCCGAGACACCACCACACGTTTGAAGTTCTCTCGAAGGGGCTACGCACGCTGGCATCACCTGGGGGCCGCTGGTGCTAGCTCCTGCAAGCCCTGCAGCCCAGCCCACCCACCAAACCAGCCGCATTCGCTGCCACGCCTTTCGGCGTTAACGAGCTTTTGTACTTTTATTATATTCCACTTGTGGCTGTGGAAATGCCATGTTGTAGGTGTGTCGCCTTGTTCTCACTCTTGGATGTAGCATGCAAAGCTTGCACGCCACACCCCGCCCCCCACATCACCCCCAACAAAGCACCCGCAAGCGACTGTCCCCCACATACTAGCAGGGATACCAAACAAAGCTGCAAGACTCTCCCCCCACAGACAGACCCGTCTTAGGGCCACCCAGCTCCACGCAGACTCCATCTCAAAGTTTTCATGCAGGCCAAGGTCACCATAATGGGCCCTGAACTGGAGATTGTGGCTATCTACGTGAACCCCGATATCATAAAGATAAGCAGAGGGAGTCACTGGGCGCCAGGCGCTGACGCTAGAAAGAAAGGCTATATAACTAAGCAAAGCATCGCCTCCTTGATGAGCGGGACGGTGGTTCACCGGGCCTCCCATATCACCCCCAACAAAGCATCCGCAAGCGACTGTCCCCCACACACTAGCAGGGATACCAAACAAAGCTGCAAGACTCTCCCCCCACAGACAGACCCTTCTAAGGGCCACCCAGCTCCACGCAGACTCCATCTCAAAGTTTTCATGCAGGCCAAGGTCACCATGATGGGCCCTGAACTGGAGATTGTGGCTATCTACGTGAACCCCGATATCATAGAGATAAGCAGAGGGAGTCACTGGGCGCCAGGCGCTGACGCTAGAGAGAAAGGCTATATAACTAAGTAAAGCATCGCCTCCTTGATGAGCGAGGTCACGGCTCACCGCAGGCTGCAAGCCTGACAAGATATTGCCATTTACCGCTGCTAGTAACTTGTGGTTGGTGCCGTGGCGTGCAGCCGACTCCGCTTGCTCTCCAAGCACGCCAAGCCGCTCCCTGTCCCTCCTCCGCACGCCAGCCAGGGCTTCCGAGACACCACCACACGTTTGAAGTTCTCTCGAAGGGGCTACGCACGCTGGCATCACCTGGGGGCCGCTGGTGCTAGCTCCTGCAAGCCCTGCAGCCCAGCCCACCCACCAAACCAGCCGCATTCGCTGCCACGCCTTTCGGCGTTAACGAGCTTGGGCAAGATGTAGCTTTTGTACTTTTGCAGTGTGTGTACTTTTATTATATTCTCCTTGTACTTTTTATTAATTCTCGCTCAGGGCGCGAAAAAGCCCAGATGATTGGCATCTAGCTGTAAGGAATCTACATGTCGTATGACAGTCTGAAAGTGTCGCAACGACAACCACTCAAACGCCGCCGCCGCCAAATGGCATCTCGGGGTCCTCCCCTACGTCCTCCTCCATGTGCCCCCCCCCCCTGGATTCTGCCATGTGTGTCATGACACGGCCAGAGTACGCCATGTGGAGCGCTGCCGACAGTGCCGAGCGTAAGCGCGCCTTGTACTTTCGAGGCTCATCATCCGACATCAATACATCGCACGTTACAGATGTCCAGCTGGTGCCAAACAGGGGCATTTTGCACCACCTCCACTCAGTTTGGATCCTACAAGCAACCGCTAGGGGTCCGGCAGGCGCGCGCCTTTCGACACCATCCACCAGGCTTGTACTAGACTCATGGGGGGCAGACACAGCGGCACCCAGTCTGAGCCACACCTATCGTAGCCGATGTCTCCATCTCTTGAGCGAAAACGCCGGAGGACCGCGGTTATGCCTCTAGTATACATTTGGGCCAGAGGCGCCCGGTCCTCGATTCCTTGCCTAAGCACGCCGCTGACGTGCCTGGCCGAGGTTCTCTTTCTTGCGTGTTCATGCAAACGATCTACAGTGTGCCCTGATGCTATCCGTATCCCCATGTTCCAATATCCCCTGCTGCTGCCCAAAGCCGTATTTTCACCACACGCGACTCCGCAGCTCCTGCTCACAGCCAGCATCTCCCATCCCCTTGCTGCCTGATGCACCCTCGCCACCATCAGCGCCACCGCGAGCGCTGCCGCACCTCTCGGTGCTAACGCATAATCATGGGACTTGCACAACTACTGCTCTGACCCATTTCTCTTGCAGCCTCCTGTTGTGGTGTGCGTCTGCTACTCTGTGAAACACCCTTCAACCAGCGACTTTGCTTTGTGCTGACAGCTACGAGAGGCGCCACTGCAGCTCATGGCCGTGCCATTGTGTGAATTCAAGACATCAGAGCGATGATGGATCCTGCTGCAGAGGACATGAATGTTGTCCCTGGTCACACACTAAGCAAATCAACCGCTGGCCTAGTCTACATGGATGGCAATGCTGACTAGTTGCGAAACGCACAAACTTCAGCATGATGCGGTAGCGCCGGTACGCTGTGCAAGCCCTCTGACCCATAGCTTCGAGTCGTGGTATATATATATGTTGTGTATGCAGCGCAGCAGGTGGGTGTTGCAGGCAAAACGGCAGAGCAACAAGGCTGGGCATGGTATGATGAAGCACGTCACCTCAGCAGTGCTCAGCAGCAGTGCTTGTGGAACTGAAGCATGCACGATCAAGACACACAAGCAAAGCAGACAGAAAGCCAGAGCGCGCGCGGCCATGTCTGTGACACACCATGAATTCGTAATGCGCGCCTACCCCCGTAATGTGTCGGTGTATGCCTTCTGTGAAGTGTGATCAAGAGTGAGGTGAGAGACGTGGCCTTCTGCGGCGACAAACGGACAGAGACACCCCCCCCCTCCCGTAATTGATAGGTGGGTGGGGCAGCCTCCCTGTGGGCGCTATGCACACAACACTGACTGTGTTCCATCTGTTTCGGAAAGACTCGAATAAGACACCGATTTTCGCAGCTCTCAGGGGGAGCTCTTGGTGCCCAAAATCTTGCCCGCAAAACCACGTCTGCCGGCGGGCCCCTCCTCTTCAGTGACAAAGGGGGCACAGGCACACTCTTGCAAATTCACACTCTTTGGGTATCCCCCCCGTCCGCACTAAGCCGGATATCTGTGCGCCTTCGACATTCACAGGTCATCATGTAAGCTGCAGCTGCGTAAAACATGCAGGCCGAACCGCCGCGGCGCCTGTCGTGCTGGCCCTCCAAACTCCTTCGGGATGTTCTGGGGAGGGGGGGGGGGGGGGGCACACCTCTTGCTCTATTGCCAGCGAACACAGGTGCTGTACCTCTGGCCCCCCATACCCCCCCCCAACACCCCCTTCCCCCCTCTTCGAACAGCTATGCCTACCCCCCGCCGCCCCCGCTCGCATTAGACGTGGAGATTACGACAGCCAAAGAGAAACACGGTGCCGGCTACGCGCGCCGGGCACACACCCCGCAATCGTCACGCGCGCGTGTAAGCGGGGGGGTGTGTGTTCGCAACCGCCTTCGGCTGCCCTGACGTCCACATCAAAAAAACGCACTCACTGACCGACCGACCGCGCTCCCCCAGGCACTGCGCTGTGCCTCCCCCTTTGATCGACGGGCACAGCACACATGGACTAGCGCATATGCTTGCTCTCGCAGGCGCAGGCGCCCCTTTCCCCTAGCGCCACACCCATGTAACCGCGACAGCCTGCCCCCCCCCCCTCCCTCCCCCTTTTTCCCTCCCAACCCCATGATGTTCCAAGCTCATCACCCCCCCCCTCAAACACACATCCAGCCCCCCCCACCCCCCCCCCCCCCCCCACCCGTCGATTCCATAGCCTCGGCCCCCGTTGCCCGGCACAACACGTAATATACACTTGTCACGCCCTCCCCCCCCCTCCCCGCCCCCATAACCAGGCGCAACTGCAGTGCCATTTACCAGGCACTGTTGTCCTGCTGGTAATTCCCGCCGCCGCCACCGGCGCCGCCGCCGCCAGCAGCAAAACCCCCATACCCCGCCCCGTAACCCCCTGCCGCAACAGGGTATCCGCCGCCAGGCATCCCGCCGCCGCCGCCGCTGCGGCCGCCGCCACCTCTGCCGCCGCCATATCCGCCACCCATGCCGCCACCGCCGCCGCCGCCTTCCTTGCGGTAATCGCGCGCGCCAAACTTGCCGCGTCCGCGCCCGCCGCCGCGGCCGCCGCGGCCGCCGCCATATCTGTGTGACGCACGCAGCAGCGGCGGTGCGGGGGACGGGGGTTAGAGCCGTGAGAAGACGCATATGACGTGTCAGTTGAAGTTGGAGTATGGCATATAAAGGTGCGTCACACATGGTCGTGAGCGCTCAGAGGATGGGATGCTTGATCAGACGCCTCGCGACTGATGCAGCCAGGGTATGTGGCCGATGCGAGAGGAAGCACACAGATCCTAACCCTAACCCTTGTCACACTGGCTCTAACCCTAACCCTCATTGCAGCGCCCACAACACCGCCTGCCTCTGCTGATCAGATCATCCCCCAAGCGGCATGGCACACTGTAGAGGAAACATTCGTGCAGGGACACTTCAACTGATCCAAAGAACTTCCTCTAGAAACTTGAACTTACCCGCCGCCGTACGACGCCATGGACGACAGCCACGCCGGCACCACCTGGTCGTTCTCGGTGAGCAGGTCGTGGAGCTCGCGCGCAATGTTGCGGTTGCGCTCGTTCATGAAGCTGAGCGCGTGTCCAATGTTGCCCACGCGCCCCGTACGGCCAATGCGGTGGACGTAGTCGTCAATGTTGGTGGGCAGGTCGTAGTTCACGACCTGCAGCGGGGCGGGGGGCGGCGGTGCTCAGCTAGGGTTAGGGACAGTTGAAGTTGACACTGGTGCATTTGTGCAAATGCCGATTAAGCCAATGCGGTGGACGTAGTCATCGATGTTGGCGGGCAGGTCATAGTTCACAACCTGCGGCAAGGTGAGGGGCAGTACATGTGTGCATCAGCGCTCGACAGCTTAGGTTTAAGACAGGGCCAATTAAAGTTGATTCAGCCAATGCGGTAAACCGTAGTCGTCGATGTTTGTGGGCAGGTTGTAGTTCACGACCTTGAGAGGCAGGGAGAGGGGGCAGCACGTACATGTGTGCGTCAGTGCTCGACTGCTTCCCTGTTGGGCATGTCAGTGATCAACGGATGTGAGCGCTTCAGCGATCACCGCTACCGCCACATGGGGGGGGGGGGGGGGGGGGGGTTAAGGGTGGTAGGAGACCTTGATGTCGCGCAGCAGTTTGCGATTCTCGGCGATGGGATGGCGGCAGCAGCGGCGCTCATCAGCCGAGTGAATGCATCAATGCTCAACCGGCGAGCTGACAAATGGATGCGTCAAAAGCGATCATACAACAAGTGCGCACGCACAACAAATCGCACCTGCGTAACGTTGCTGATGTCGAGACCGCGCGCGGCGACGTCCGTGGCCACCAGGATGGGTGACTTGCCGCTCTTGAAGTGCTTGAGCGCCTCCTCGCGCTCGCGCTGGCTCTTGTCGCCGTGGATGGAGGCTGCCGGCAGGCTCTGCAATGTGCGGCGCGCGGAGATGAACTTCAAGATCAAGTTGAAGTCATGATGGAGAGTGCGAAGGGCACCAGCTCCAGCTGAAATGTGGCACGACAGACATACTTCCAAGCACTGAGGCATTATGTTTGGCCATGCATACACAGCAAAAAGCATCATGGCAGGTGCGCTGGCTCTTGTCGCCGTGGATGGAGGCCGACGGCAGGCTCTGCGGCGCGCGGAACGCGGAGGCGTACTTCAAGATGAAGTATGAACGGAGTGACGCTGACGTTGTGCTGATGCACATTTGAGGACACCAGTCCAGCTGTGGTCGTGGCATGACACACATGCTTCAAAGTATGTACTGGAGTGTTATGTTACTTGAGTGTTGTGTTACTTAAGTGTAATGTTAGGCCACGCAGCAAAAAGCATCATGGCAGGTCCGCATGGCGGCCCAGCAGAGGTGGGGGGCAGGGCTCAGCACAAGATCAACTGGAACTATGGTCACACGCACAACTATACCAGCAACCAGAACTCGCAGCATGCATACGTACCCCCATCAGTAGGTAGGTTTGGTAGCAGTGATGCTCAGCCAAATCACACCTTGCGCTGGTAAGCAGTCATCGGTGTCTGGCACAGCTGCAGTAGAGGCTGGCTGGCAGGCAAGTTTGAGCATGCCTACGTACCCTCATCCTCACCTGGTGCATGCATGCAACCCTCATTAATGGGTAGGTGTGGTAGCAGCAACGCTCAGCATGCATACATACCCATACCCTCATCAGTTGGTAGGTATGTGCCCTCATATCGGTAGGTAGATATGGTAGTTGCGACACTCAGATATGCACATGTACCCTCATCCTCACCTGGTGCATGCATGCGTACCCTCATCACTAGGCACGTATGACAGCGATGCTAAACATGCATACTACCCTCACAGGTAGGGTAGGTATGGCAGCAGTGACACTCAGCATGCACACGTACCCTCATCCTCAGCTGGTGCTCGAGGTAGTCGGCGCCGCGCTTGGTCTCCGTGAAGACCAGAACCAGCCCAGTGCCGTCCAGCTGCAGCGCGCGAGAGCAGCAGCGAGCAGCGTCAAATAAAGCTGTCGCAGTTTCTGTGTGGCACGTCACGTGAATGTGCTTTGTGGTGTCTGTGTCTTGTGCAGCCGCCGGCCGCTGCAAAAGCAAGCGCCTGTGCCATCTACCTCACAGGCACGACAAGGAGCAGTGTCGACTGAAACTGAGCAGTTTTCTTGTGTGATGCATGGAAGTTGTGATGTGTCTACCTCATATCCGTCTGCTCCTTAGGGGTTGTTGGTTCAAACGTGAGTGCAACTCCTGTGAGCGGCAGCTGACACATGCGTTACTGTGGCTCCTGAGTTGTCACTGATTCGCATCTCGTGCCGCCTCGCGTCGCGTCAGCCGAAAGTGCCTGCGCAACTGACCTGATGTATTGGAGTTGCAACGAATGCATCGAGATACGTACCCCAGGTGAACAATGCCTGCCTAGGACAGTGTGCGTACGAGCGCCGCAAACTCCTTCCCGAGCAACAGCCAACACGCATCTCGGTGACCGCTGAGCTAATTAACATGTCACGTCAGCTCGACTCATGTCGCTCCACAGCATCATGCCTACTTCAGGTTAACAGAACTCCAGGTAAACAGATACCTACCTTACGCAGCATGAGCGCCTCGAGCCACAGCGAGTGCCTGCAAAGGTGACCTGTGCCGCGGTTTGACTAATACATACGTCAAGTGCCCGGATACGTACCTTGGACAGTGTGCGCATGAGCGCCTCAAGCTTCTGGTCGTTCTCGCAGTACGCAACGGTCGGTATGATCATCCAATACCTACCCCACATGAACCGGCACGTACCTTGGACAGCGTGCGCATGAGCGCCTCGAGCTTCTGGTCGTGATCGCAGTACTCAATGGTCTGTATGACGCCCTATACCTTCCCAAGGTGAACAGATAAATACCTTGGCTATATACCTATACCTACCCAAGGTGAATGGATACAAACCTTGGACAGCGTGCGCATGAGCGCCTCAAGCTTCTGGTCGTTCTCGCAGTACTCGATGGTCTGTATGACGTCCTTGCTGGCGCTGCCCACGCGCCCCACGGCCAGGAAGATATAGTCCTTCATGAAGTCGCTCGCGAGGCGCTGGATCTCCCTGCGGAAAACGCCAGAGAACGCCGGAACTTTAGGGGTGCTGCGGCGCCGCATACGATTTTAACATATTCTGCAGTGACAGCGCGCGAGACTGTATCTAGAGCTGAGCGGATTCACACGCGTGCTAGCCATGCAAATAGCTAGGCAACGCGTGACGTGTACTTGGATGTACTGCTATGATGGCTCGCAAGACCGTACCTTGGAATTCAGGATATGCACGCGCATGCTAGCCATGGGACGCGTCACATGCAACGACGATGACCGCGCAGGCCCGCCTGTCCGACGATGTGACGTCTGGCTGAGTACAGCGGCCGGAATGTGTAGCTGGAACAGAGCCCACATTGGGCACTCACACGGGCCAACTTCATATGCAAAGATGCTTATAGTGCATGCTTCCGACATCCCACACAAAGGAGAGGGAGCAGGAGGTGAGCGTGGAAGACTCTGAGGCACGCCCTCCCTGCTTGAAGCTGTGCTTGATCCGCGGCGCAGACAGAGCCCTCGCATAGCACATGTACGTGTCTACAACAAATGCACAGAAACGCACGCGCTCAACGGCAATGGCGCTGGACGCACGAGGCTCTGCCTGGCCAGCGACATGTCCTCCTATGTGAAAAACTGCACTTGCTCTGCAGCTCGCGACAAGTATGCGTACATCGACTAGCCGCCAACTAACATACTGGACAGACACCCCTAGAACACCCAAACTTCAAGTACATGAAGCACACATACTGACTTGGAGTGCATGCCTGGGGACATTCGTACATCAGTTGTGTGGATTGCATACCTGGGGAAGGTGGCGCTGAACATGAATGTCTGCCTGTCCAGCGACATGTCCTCCTGCTGCACGATGCGCCGTATCTGTGGCTCAAAGCCCATGTCAAGCATGCGGTCCGCTTCGTCGAGCACTAGGAACTTGATACACTGGAGGCTGACCTTGCCCCTCTGCGAAGCACGCAAAAAAGAGTATGCACACAAATGTCATGCATTACGTGTTATGGCACGTGAAAGTGTCATGTTCCACACAACGTACATTGGGCTGATGTATATTTTATGTGTATGAATGTCAAGCATGCGGTCCGCTTCATCCAGCACCAGGAACTTGATACACTGGAGGCTGACCTTCCCCCTCTGCGCCGCGCCGAAAGCACGTGGAACAGAGCACGCATACACACATTATCACTGTCATGTAAATGACACGGCGTGCATGTCAGCTGATACAATGTTGTCGAGCGTAAGTGAGAGAAGTGGCAGCCGACACCAGCAAACATACTGCTTGAGTATTGTATCAGACTGTTATAAAAACTCTTGCCACACATTACGCCATTAGGCTGACATGGCACCATGAGAGATCGCCACAACAGAGCACACAAAACAAAATGTAGTATAGCAGACAGACGTGGCTTAATAACACCGCACAGGCACGTCACCGCGCACGCACCTCAATGAAGTCCACGAGGCGCCCGGGTGTGGCCACCAGGAGGTCACACCCCCTGTCTAGGTCCCTCAGCTGGCTGCGCGCCTCTGCGCCGCCTGTGATACATACCCACAGGACGAGCATCGCCATCAGCTGAGTGAAACACAACAAGCGCCGCTTTTGCGCGCCTCCGCGCCGCCTTACATACATACCCATAGGATGAGCATCAGCATATCAGTAGGTGTGAAGCGCATGCAGCGTCATCTTGTGAGCGGGAGTTGCTGGGTCAATGCAATGCGATGCAGGGCTCCGCTCCCAACAAGCTTGGGTATGTGGGTACATTGCTGCCGAGGATACATGCGTACCCATGCAGGTGTGAAATGCGCGCCGCGATGCTCGTCGCACTGCACCAGGTGTGCCCATGCAATCAGCAGGAACTTGCGCAGGCCCTGTGGAAGGTGCGCGGCGTCTGTGATCGCAGACTGCTAACCCTAACCCTAACCCTAACCCTAACCGTAACACACAGACCGCTACATACTTTTAACCTTACCCTCAAAACAGGGGCCAATTGAGGTGCTATAAAGGTGCGGCATTACGGCAGCGCTCTCAAGTCAACCTTTCGTTACATAGCAAGGATGCGGCACTTCGCCCTCCAGCTCAGTGAAGCTCGACACTTGAAGTGCTGCTGAAGTTGAAGAGGTGCACTCTGAGCACAACCTGATGCCAACCCTAAGTAGACAACAGGTACATGCAACCCTGACCAACAGGCATGCATAACACCTAAGTACATGCATGCGCTACACTGCATAAAATCTCACCGTAGATGACGACGGGCGCCACGCCGGTGCAAGAGCAGAATCGGCACGCCTGATCAGGCACCCTGATCCCACCCCTAGCCCTAAGCCTGACCCTAACATCCACTTCAACCCCACTAACACATACATGCGCTACGGTATGCATGTACAGGAAGACTCACCGTGTTAACATATTGTCATTATGTTACATGACGACTCACCGTAGATGACAATGGGCGTCACGCCGGTGCAGTAGCAGAAGCCGCGCCCCTCATCAAGCGACCTGATCCCGCCCTAGCCTGACCCGAACACCCAGCCCGACCCGAACACCCAGCCTGACCCGAACACCCACCCTAACCCTACCCTAGCCTACTGCTACATACATGCACAATGTCTTATGTTGTATATCATATCAGGTGAGGAAAGGAAAACGCTACGGATAGCTCGTGCTAAACAACCTGCAGCCTTCGTGTCGCCGCACGAGCTTCAAAACCCGCTCACCACCTTCTGCACTACGCGCATTCAAGAGCGCTGTCATAGCTGCTGAACCTCCTGTGTTGGGCTACCAGCTGGAGCTGGCCTATCGAACACGTGAGACGTTTCCATACTGAACACCCATGCCTCGGATGCTATAAAGCTTGCACACATAAGTCTTTTGATTTGTGTGGATATGATGGCACTGTTTGACTCGCGGCCAATGACTGCAGCAGCGGCGACCACGGGTACTGATGGAAGGCACTTGCGGCTAACCACTCCTTGTCACCTAGAGCTCTACGATTTTTTCATTCGTTTCCATACATACATACCCAGCATGAGCTCTCACCGTAGATGACGACAGGCGCAACGCCGGTGCAGTAACAGAAGCGGCGCGCCTCATCGTAGATCTGCGAGGCGAGCTCGCGCGTGGGCGCCAGCACCAGCGCCACGGGGTACGTCGTGCGCTGGCGGCGGCCGCCGTCGTCGGGGTACTGCACGCGCGTCACAAAACAACCAATTATTATAGATATGTCATGAGACGTGACCAGTCACAAACATCGATGAATTGAAGATCGCGGCATTGTGCCAACGACAGTGCGCCATCAATGCCTACATTGCCGTCGTCGCGGTACTGCACGCGCACCACAAACAACAACGACGAACAGAATTGATCACATTGTGTATGTTTGACGACGACGCGATGCCAACAACAGCTCAGCATCAGTGCCGAAACTTGACCCCGTGGCTGCTGCGTTTGTGCAAGCATCGGTGTACGGAAGCAACGAGCATGTGCATCAGCACTCAGCGGCGCGGCACCAGACCACCACCGCGTCGACGTCTTGCATGGTCCCCGACTGAAGTTCAAGTGGAGCTACAAAGTGGTACTCCACTGTGGCAGCAGCGCTCACCTCCCGGCCGCCCATGCAAAGCAGCGACATGAGCGTGAAGAACAGAAACCCTGCCATCACTACCAATACTACCCCGACACAAATTCAAGTTGAGCTGCACAAAATTGGGCCTACTTCAACACAGGCAGCAGCGCTCACCTCCGGGCCCCCCGTGCGCAGCAGCGAGATGAGCGTGGGGAAGAGGAACCCCGCCGTCTTGCCCGAGCCCGTCTGCGCGCACGCCATGAGGTCGCGCCCGCTGATGCCGATGGGGATAGAGTACTTTTGCACGGGCGTCGGCTTGGTGTAGCCGCACAGCTCCGTGCAGCGCATGAGCTCGGGCCCCAGGACGTCTGGCGGGAAGGTCTCGATGGGCTCCGGGACGTTCTCGCCAGACGTCTCCACGGGGATGTCGTCATACTGCGAGAGTTGCAGTTGCAGTTGAAGTTGAGCACGATTGAGCATTGAAGTTGGAACGTCAAAGGGTGCCGGACGTCTTCAGTGAAGATGTCATTGTGTGAAAGTTACAATTGAAGTAGAGCATCGAAGTTGGAGCGTCAAGGGGAACCAGACGTCTCCACAGGGATGTCGTCGTATTGCGACGGTTGCAGTTGAAGTTGCGAATTGACTTTGAGAAGTCTGTTCATGAGCTGAAGCTCAGCACAGCACGCTGCAACAATGGAGACAGCTGCAGAGACGTCAACGAGGTGCGCACCAACAGCCGGGTGTGCCAACACCAACGCATCTGCCAGCGGACTGTGAGCTGATATGCCAACTGACTGAAACGGCTGTGGACAAACCTCGCGCCGCACTACTTATCGTCCCTGGCCGCTGGTCAGCAACGCACAAAGGCTGCCTATCAGCGACTCTCGACAAATCCGCCAGCGCAGGGACCACAGCGGGGCCCGTGCCTTTCAGCGCCTTTCGACGCAACAGCAAGTGAGTGTGCGCAGCGCTCATGCGGGCCACGGCGGGGCTGCTCCAACACTCAAGGCACAACTTGCCAGCGAGCTGCGCTTTGGAGCGCTGCTGCTAGTGCTCCGTCGGTAGCAGGTGACACTCCCGCAACACACCTCGCCTTTCACACAAAGGCGCAGGGACCGCCCGCGCCTTCACGCGCCAAACTCGCACTTCCCTACGGCGCAGGGCCGCCCCCTGCGCACCACACACACCGTTCAATAGCCTGCGGCGACGGCAGCGGCTGCTGCACACTTACAAAAGCGCGCTATTCATTAGCCTGGGGCTAGGGGAGCGACCGTTGCGCATTTGCTGGAGTTGCACCCCGCGCGCTGCTCACTAGCCTAAGGGGTAGGGTCATGGCCGTTGCGCACGCGCGCCACTCATTGGCCTGGTACGAGGGCAGCAGCCGTCGCGCACCTTGCTGAAGTTGATTCCCGTCTGCTGGTGCCCCTCCTTGCTGAACAGCTCGCGCTCCACGCGCGGGTCCGGCCGCTCGTTGCCGTGGAACCCCTTGGAGTTCACGCGTGCCGCGCCGTAGCTGCCGCCGCCGCCGTCGCCCCTGCTGGCGCGGTGAGGGCGCAGCAGCGATCAGCGCATGTCATGTCATGATAACCCTAACCCTAACATTTAATCCTAGCCGCCGTTGCCCCCTGCTGGCGCGTGAGGGCGCAGCCGCAATCAGCTGTTGCATGCCATGGCGACCTTACCCCTAACCCTAAACCTAGCCCTAGCCCTAGCCCTACGGCGTGTGCCCGCTTTCAAGGGTTAGCAGTGCTCAGCGGCGGACCCTCTAGGGCATGCTGGGGTCATTGGCCGCACCACTGGCGATGCGGCTGTCTGGTGGCTGACAAGTTTACTTTACTTTGACAAAGCAGTTCATGGCACCCTGGTGCTGCAGGCGGGCAACATCAGCACTGGAGTCAGCAGAAAGTGACGAGTGCTGCCCAAGTACAAACGCGTGCTGCTCTATACACACGGGGCACATTTCGGGATGGAACATCTATCTGGCTTTGTTCTTTTTGTGTTCCTACCGCACTACCTACGTGGTGCAACGCGGCGGGGGCTGCTCTGCTATCGGCGCACTGCAACAGTGCTCTGACACAAACCACATGCACCGCCATACAATGATACATCAAGCTAATGAACGCTGCAGGCTGGTCACACAGGCTCCCTGTGGCAGCATTGTCAAGTCAGAGCACCAAACCGGCTTCAGCCCATGCACGGCCGAGTTGGTTTGCACCTGCCACAGCTCCACAGCGCACAAGCAGTTCAAGGCTCAAAACTTGTTCACTTACGCATCAAACAGGCTGCATGCTGTTGCCACTGCTTAACTTCAAAGTGCAGATTGTCACCAGACTTGAAGTTTCACGCTCATCGTCGGGGCAACTTACCCTCCATAACTACGGCCTCCGCCATAGCCGCCGCCGCCGCCCCCGTACCCCCCTCCTCCCCCATAGCCCCCCCCCCTCCCCCTGCCAACGCCGTCCCCGCCCCCGCCCCAGCGGTTGCCCCCCGGGTGCTGCTGCATGGGGGGCGCCCCCCCTTCCCTCTGCTGCGGCATGTATCCAGCGCTGCTGTAGCTGCCGCCGTAGCCAGGCCTGCAGGGCACGACAGGTGCGCGTTCGTGGGTTGCGAGAGGCGGCAAACGAGGGGGGCGCCAACATGAGGGGGGAAGCGTGGAGCGATGATGACCGGGTGCGGCAGGAGCGGCAGCAGGCAGCGCGCCAACGAGGACGAATAGCGCGCGCGCCAGCGGTGCTGCGGACAGCCCCAGTTGCGCGCCGCGGCCGTGCTACTGTGCTGCTGCTATAGTGCTGCCGCTGTGTGCCCGCTACAATCGAGGCCTCCACTAGCCGCCGGCGTTTGGCATCAACAACAGCGCTCACGCCACAACCAACCACGACCAGCACCAGTTCCAGCTTTGGAGCGGGGCTCACCTGGGCTCGTACTGCACGGGTGCGAAGCCGGGGTGCGGCTGCTGCTGGTGGTGCGGGTGGCCCCACACGGGGGGGCCCTGCACATACCCCTGCTGCTCGTACCCCCCGGGGGGCCCCCGCGCCTGCACGTACGCCGCTTGCGGGGGCGGCTGCTGCGGGTACCCCCCCACCGGCGGAAACGCCTGCTGGTACGCCATCGCCGCGCCGTGCTGCTGCTGCGGCGGCGGCATGGCGTGGTACTGCTGCTGCGGGTGGAACTGAGGTGCTGACGCCTGGAGGTAGCCGTTGGCGGGGACCTGCTGCATCTGGGGGGGGGGGACGCCGCTGCCGTCGGCGGCTTGCGGAACGCCGTTGCCCTCGGGGGGGGCGCCGCCCTCCCGCAGGTGGGGGGGGACATACTTGT
This sequence comes from Tribonema minus, assembly GCA_017506865.1. Lineage (NCBI taxonomy): Eukaryota > Xanthophyceae > Tribonematales > Tribonemataceae > Tribonema > Tribonema minus. The sequence continues at coordinate 19,806 of JAFCMP010000044.1, forward strand.
GTCCGGGAGCTGGGGGGGGGGGGGGCATCAGCAAGGGAAGTGTTGGAAGGGCAGCTGTGTCAAGGCATACGAGGGGGGAGGTGCTGCAGCATGCTTCAGCAGCATTCAAAGGAGGACCAGCACGGCAACAATTTCTTGAGCGTGTAGCAGCTTAATACTGATGCAGCAAGTCTAAGGGTAACGCACAACTGCCACAATCACTGAGCTGTACCGAAACATCGTGCCAATCTGTCTGCGCCTGGATGTTGGTGTCATGGTCGCAGCGGCCCCAGCTGCGAACGCAGCTGCGACTGCTTAAATAATAGGCTCGACGAGGAGCGTTGTCACTGAAACGCAGGCGATGAACGCCATCAACCTGTGTGAGTGTGTGTGTGTGCGGGCTGCCAGAAATCTAGTGATGAAATGCGGAAAGAGGCAACAACCCTTAGCCTGTGCTGCAAGCTCTAGATGTATGAGTATCTGACGTCCGCTGAATGCAAGGATTGGGTCAAGAGCTAAGTTGGCGGCTTTTCTGGCCGCGTAGTCATCATGGCACGGTTGGAGGCAACTGGAGAGGAAGGCATCAGTGCGGTTAAGAATACCTCAGCACAACGCATGGCGATCAGGTTGTAAGAAAGGCACTGGACTACGAAGCGCCGAACTTGACAGCGCCGGCGCTGGGCGCTGCGCGCAGCAGGCATGCTGGGACTGGAATTCAAAAGCGATCCTAAGAACCTTGCTGCCGTCAGTCAAGTCAAGTGCCTGCTGCAGCTTGCGAGACCGATGGTATCAGGAGAGCTAGTCGTGGAGACATTCGAATTGCAGCACTCACCTTGCATGAAAGAAGAGGAGGGGGTGCTCTCGCCGCCCTAATGCTGCTCCCTCCACAGATTTACCAGAGCAGAAGTGTGTGTGTGTCGACCGTGGCGGACGTGCGCACGATACCGACGGTCCAGTCGAAACGATACCGACGATGCATGCAAATCCCCCCCTTCACCCCCTTCATGCCTATGTACTTTTTATTAAAATTCTCGCTCAGGGCGCGAAAAAGCCCAGTACATACCTCCATCTAATATTCACACCGCGCCAGATCAGCGACCATGGTGACATGACGCTAGAGATGACATCATGACTCATTGCTTCGTGTGCATGCGCGCCTCAAACGCCAGCTGTAACTTCTGTCAGGTCTCATGCTTGGTGGTAGATGCCAAGCAAACTCAAGTGCTTCTCATACAAAGTGTAAACTGCCATCGCCGGTGTCACAAGTGCACCAGTGACGCACCAGATGTGTCCTCTCCCAAAAACATCCTACCAGAAGCCTGACATCAACCTCGCATCAGCATCACTGTCAGTGTGCAAAGGCATCACCGGATTGTCACATTGTCTGCACACCCATGGCACCCATGGCACCCATGGCACTCATGGCACACCAACTATATATAGCTTCTGCGATACCTGTGCCTTGAACAGAAATGCTTGACACATCAATATGCCACCAATGGGCATTGACTGACACATCATCAAGGCGATGCTCCGCCATTTGCAGGGGCACAACACATAAGCAGGAGCCGCGGACACTGCTGAAGCTGCAGGCACGTCACGCCTGACCGTCTGTGCATAATTCATTACAGTGCCAGCACCATCGTGACAAAACTTGTGTGCCGCGCGGGGACGCTGTTGATCGCTGTGCATGCCCCTTGCAGCACGACACACTGCTCCCCCGCATCTGACTGTGTGCTCTCTGTAGACCCCCCCCCTCTATCGACACAAGCCACTGCCACAAACACCACTGAAAGTGGGCTCGGCGCTGAGGGCTTGCGCTCATGTGCGCTTTGGTAGTGGTCGCCACCAGGGCAGCAGCCTGTAGCTAAGAAAATCAAGCTGCTGCTGCTGCTGCTGCTGCATTGCAGCTGCAGCTGCTGCTGTGCCTGTAATAGTCTCCCTCCCAGACCCCCCCCCCCCCCCCCCCCCCTCTCCCCCCCTCAAACGCCCCCCCCCCCCCGCCTAGTCCTCCTCCGGCAGGAACCCCCCCCACTCGACCCCCCCGCTCTCGAACGTCTCCCCCCACTGCTTGAGGTACACCTCGTCCTCGTCCTGCAGCTGTAGCGTCACATCCGTCGTCGCGTACGAACAGCACGTGAGCGTCCAGCCGTCGCGCCGCAGGTCCTTGAGCAGCCCCAGCCCGCCCTCCATCTTGACCTGCGCCGCGAGCAGCGAATCTCACGTTTTCAACGCTTCATTTGCTCCCAATTTTGCTTGATATTAATAAAGCCATAGGTGACAATGTGGGGATGCGGCGGTAACGCGTGTCATGGAGGTATGAGCTTGAGGCCATGTACTTGAAGGTATTTGATTATGCGGTATCGAAGAAGTTGAGGTTTGGCGGTGCACAAACTGTAACTGTGAACCGACCGCCGGTATGCCTCAGCTTCAGCGGGGACATCAACTCGTGAGGCAGCTGCATCTGCGAAAGACAGTCACTCTACATGTTAGATCAGGCGTCTGCGCAGCATGCACAGTGGCGAATATCGATCCGCCACGACGCAACCTGATTTGGCACTCCTGGCTGTGTACCGACACTCTCCCGCATGGGCTGCTAGTGGTCCAGCGAGAGTAAAACCGCACGCACGGTCAGGGTTTGAGCTCACGCCATACAACATTGACTGCGCCATGGCACTGTACTGCACTCGCGTGTGCGACGCTGCGCTGTAAATCATCGCAGTCACGGCCTGTGTAGCTCATGTGCCGCGTCGCATACATGGGCGCGCGCATACGTACGCCGCTGTGTCTTCTCACCTTCCCCTCCTGCACGTGCATGGCGCACGTCGTGCAGCAGCCGTTGCGGCACATGCGCCGCCCGTTCTGCAGCGGCAGATCGTGTCCTTCGTCTTCAAATGCGAAGTAGATGTAGCGGTCATCCGGGACGTCCATCTGCGCCACCACCTCGCCGGCCTTGTTCTTGATCGTGACCTGCAGCGGCAGGCGCACTGTCAGTGCCGTTTGCTTCTAAAAGCTCTGGTTTAAATCTTTCAGTGTCGTGAGAACGACAGCTTCTACATTGTCAGTGCCATTTGCTTGCATCTGGTTTTCAATTATCGTGAGCAAGACAGCTTACAAACCAGCATCATGCAGCCAGCGCCCTCGCAGCGCAGTATGCGTCGTGTTGCATCTGGTTTTCAATTACCGTGAGCAAGACAGCTTACAAACCAGCATCATGCAGCCAGCGCCCTCGCAGCGTAGAATGCGTCGTGTGAACGTGCTGGCGTGCATACTATGCATCATCCATGTATGCGCAAGTATTAGCGTGACCCTATTCTGTGCTGGGCATCAGCACACCTGTGATGTGCTGCCATGCTCTGCACTGCTCACACACATAATGAGGCCTGGTTCGAGGCACCGGCGCTGCTGCTGCTACCGAAAGGTGGGGCCAAAAGAGGCTGATGGCATAGTCACCCCATTGACGGGCTTCGCAGTGGATGACACTCATTGGTGCATCTCACTGATGGTACCCCGCCCACCACATGCTGCCATAGGATTATAGTGACTGTTGCGTTGCGTTCACCGTGCAGGACGACAAGCATGGCCCGGTGTCGCAAAACAGAAATTTGAAGTTGCATTGACGCAACTTCGACAGCACGTGCAACGCTGCTGTCATAGGTAATCAGCAGCCCATGCACAATTTAATAATGCACCAAAGGCGGTAGTCACGACAACAATCTGGGATCCAAAGGCATCTGGAAATGGTGCGGTGAGCAAATCGACGGGCTGAGCAAGTGCAACTCCTATCACTTCAGTAGCGGATTTTCAGTGCCGGTGTCTCGCCACACTTGTGTCACCACTCAAATGCCACCACAGCAGGGTTCGGGTGCCTAAACCACTACCGGACTCGAGTGCTGACGCATGTGTTCCTATTGTATCGACATGCTCTACCCACTGCTTCAAAATCCGTTGTAGGATCCCGTGCGGTGATTTCGTACATCGTATCCTGATGTGTGCTGAACTTGCCTTGTGCGTCTGTGCGTTCGGATCTCCAGGCCATATACCTCCGACACCGGGCTCCAGAGGCTGGTTAGGCCACGAGTTGGGTGAGTATCGCACATCGTAAGCCATCCTGCATGTGTGCCGCGGATGCTTTTGTCGAGCTGCGGTGTTCGGGCCCGCAGCTGCTGCACAAAGTCTGCCTGCTGGTACTGCTGCAGGCACGAAGCCCTGGCAGCAGGACGCCAGCGACAGCGCCACGACGCTGCCTCCTATCCACCTCATGATGTGTGTGCGCGTGCCTTCGGCATGCAGTTGAACTTGTGAAGTTCCAAACCTGAATCAGGCATATTCAATTGATCAAGCATGTTGGTGACATGAGAGCCTTCGCAGCAGCTGCAGGATCCGCGCGGGCCAACGGCATCATGCGATGCGTGCGAGGCACTGCCAGTGGTGCAAACTCATTCAGACCACTGAGCCAACCGCTGCCTGCCACTACTCCCACCGTCTTGAGGCTGCATAGTAGCGCCTCTGTGCGTGTTCTCGGCAGATGCAATGTTGCTACAACAGCAGGGCCTGCCTCTGCAGTCGCAAAGCCGAAGCGTCAACCGCGGCAGGGCAACGACGTAGCGGGAGGCCCTGCTCCTGCTGCTGCCACAGCGCCGAAGCGTCGCCGGGACAAGGGAAGCAGCGGCGGTGATCGCAGTGCATCACACCGTCTTTTATATCTCCTGGAGAGGCTGGACAGCTGGACAAGCGGACCAGGCGCTCGCAGACAACACGCAGCGGCGTTAAACGCTGTCAAGGAGACGTTGGCGAGACCAGAAAGTCTCGTCGCTTGGCAGTGGGCCAGAGTGGGGGTGTACTGTGTCAAGCACTTTGATACGGATATCACTGTCAGAGTTGGCAAAGCGCTTCTGACTGGCAGTGCTGCTGATGGGAAGGAGCCCGACGGCGTGAGGACCACTCGCGTAGTGAATGCAACCCGCATCGTGGACGCAGCGTCGAAGGCCAGAAAGTGAGGGAACCGCTCGACAAGTGCTTGCAACATCTATGCTCTCATGTCACACGGTCAAGTGCATTGCACGGCCATCTCAACTTGTGAAAAAAAACAGTGAAGGCATGAGGACGATTCAGAGCCCAGCTCGTTGCTGCGTTGTCAATCATCATGGATGCTGCACTGATCTTTTTTGCCTGCTAGGCAGTGTGGCCGCGCTCACTGTGGCTATTGCAACAACAGATTCTTTTGTGAGCCCACGCCAGGGATCGGTACAGCCACATGGACAGTTTCATCATCAACTAATATATATACATGATGATGATTAGGCACGAGCTCACATGTACATGAAGTCATTGTTCAAGTACAACATCAGCAATTGCGCCCGCGCAGCCGACCACCAGGCCGTCTGGATGCGCGAGGCCACACCGCGGCCGCCGCCGCTCATGTTTATGTTTTTCACTCATCGTCAAGCTGCTGCTGCGCGTGTGCAAGCGGACCCACTGCCTCCCCCCCCCCCCCCCCCCCCTCCCCCAAAAAAACGCACGTGTGGCGGCAGGTGGGACGTCGTGGACGACATGCTGGCGCTCATGCACGCCGCAGGCGCGCCGCCCAACGAGGTCACACACGTCGCCGCGCTCAGCGCCATGGCAAAGGCCGGCGAGCACGGCCGCATCGCAGCGCTGCTCCGCAGGTCGCTCCTGACGTCCAGCACGCGCCTCTGGAACGCCATCCTGAGTGGCTGCGTGGCGGCGGTGCACACGACGCCGCAGCAGCGGCGCAGCGCTGCGCTCTACGGCGGCGGCGGCAGCAGCGGCGCCGGCAGCCGTGTCGACGGCAGCGGCGCCAGCAGCCGTGACGGCAGCAGCCATGGCGGCAGCAGCGGTGCCGGCAGCCGCGTCCACAGCAGCGCCGCCAGCAGCCATAGCGGCAGCAGCGGCACCGGCGGCCGTGGCGGCGGCAGCGGCGGCAGCGCTGCAGTGGAGGATGAGGGGGTATACCGGGTGTGCAGGAAGTATTTCGAGGCGATGCTCGCCGCCGGCGCGCAGCCCAACGCGATGACGTTCAGCCTGCTCATCTGGGTGGCGCACCGCGCGCCGGACAACGCCGTCGCGCGCGCGGAGCGCATCGTCGCCGCCATGCAGGTGCGCCGACGTGGCATGTGTGTGTGCATGAGCGCAGGCATGTAGGTATCAGCAGTCGCGTCGCCGAGTGTACATGCCTGCCTACGATTCGCTGCGAAGCAATCACGGCTGACAGGAGGGGGGGGGGGGAGGGGGGGCGGTGATGGTGGGGGAGAGGTGCTGCGCCCACCTGCGAGGGCTGTGCCCTGCTGGTGCCGCCACTGTTCGGTGCGCTGCTTTGGCAGCTGATTCACAAAAGACGTTTGCTGTTGCGCAGGTGGATGCACGGGTGCGGAAATCGCATATCCGCCGCGTCGGGTTTCATCGACGTTACTCTGAACACATTTTTGTGCAACACATTGTTGTGCGCACCGCAGCGGCGATACGATGTTGGCATCGCAGTGCAGCCAGTGCTCCGCCGCGCCGCAGTACAGTCAGTGCGCTACGCTGTCGCAGTGCAGCCTGAGCTCTGCGATGCTGTCTGCGGTCTGCGTGCAGCGATGACACTGAGCACCGCCCGCAGTGACGTCAGCGCTCCGCGGTGCCTCAGCGATGCCAGTGCTCCACGATGCCGAGGTGACGTCAGTGCTCCGCAGTGACGGCAGTGACATCAGTGCTCCGCAGTGCCGCAGCAATGTCAGTGCTCCAGGTGCAGCAGTGACGTCAGTGCTCAGCAGTGCCGCAGTGATGTCCGTGCTCCACTCCATCACGGGTGCTCCGCAGCGGCGCACTGATGACCAATACTCACGGCGCCGCAGCGACACCAGCGGCCAGCACTTGGGCACAGCAGCGGGCAACGTCACACGAGCGGGGGGATCAGGGGGCGAAGTGAGTGGGGGGGACAAAGGCGGAGTGAGCATCACGTCATTGTCGGCCGCGTCAAGTTTGACCTTGAGGACTCCGTTGCCCGCGTCGCCGCTCTCCGCCGCCGCAGGATCGCTGGGGCGTCACCCCCGAAGTGACGTGCTTCAACAGCTTCATGGGGGTGCTCATTGAGAGCGGCCAGCCGCAGCACGCGCTGGCGCTGCTTCAGGAACGCCTCGCATCGCATGCGGCGGGGGGCGGCGGGCAGCAGCAGCAGGGGAGTGGGGAGGGTGAGGGGGAGGGGCAGGGGAAGGGGAAGGGGGGCAGCAATGGGGAGGGGCAGGGGAAAGAGAAGGGGGGAGGGGGGGCGTCGGGGGTCTGGGCAGGGGTCGTGCCTGACGTGCGGTCGTACACCAAGGGCTTCGGCGCGTGCGAGCGCGCAGGCGACTGGCAGGCGGCGCTGGACCTGCTGAGGTGAGGAAAACCCCAACTCTAATCTTAAGGACAACTCGCGACACGCCTCGTCAAGCTGCGGTACTGTTCTGGCGGCTCTGGGGAGACATCATCCCGGTGCCGCGCTGCTCAGCGGAGGTGATATGGCGGTTGCGTGCGGTGCAAGCGCTTCTGGGCAAGTCAGCATGCCCCCTCGCCGGCCCGCGACGACTCATATGTATGCTTCCAAGTACACGTTCATAGATCAAAGCAAATATCATCATAGAAGTAGTGCATGCACGTTTCTCAAGTGTATGGATGATGTAGGGCATCGCACTCGCGCCTGCGCGCACAGCGCAGCGAAGCCGTCAATTGGATGACAGCTGTGGCGCGTTGCCCGCATGTACTGCGGCTCAGCGTCGCGCCGCAGCCGGCCGGTTGACACGCGCGTGGAGCTCCGCCAGCCGCTGCGAACGTCCGTGAGGCAAAGCTGCGCCTGGTTTCTGAAGGCGGAGCACTGTTAGCATCGCAGGACGGACTGCTCTTCGGCACCGTCGACATGACGGCGCTGCGCTGCTGTGCGCCGTGAAAGGTCTGCGCGTCACTTCAAGTTGAGGTGGATCAATTGAAGTTGAGGCAGGGACTGAGGCGCGCGTACCTGCTGTAAGGAGTGTCACTTGCGCAAGGACATGTAACTTCAAGTTGAGGTGGATCACTTCATGTTGAGTTGGCATGCGCAACTTCTGCAGAGAGTGTCGCTTACGTAGGGACATATCTGCTGCGACATCCGCTGACTCCAAAGCAGCGCTTCTGCGAGCTGACGCGTGCCAGGGTAAGTTTCAAGATGTTGTGGATACGTTTGTTGAAGTATTCGCCTAGCGAACGTTGCGAGCATGGCAATGATGTCCCCGATGCACGTGTCTGGTAGGCCCCGTGCTGATGCTCGTACTGTACCACGCCCTGTGCGACTTCTATGACGGCGCTCAACTCACCACACGCATTCCACCTCGCTCCTCAAGTGCCCATTGCTCGTACTGCGCCTCAAGCGACCTTTTGTGACAGCGCTCACTCTTCTTGCTTTCCTCATCACTCAACGCTCATGTCTGCAGGCGCGCACGGAATGACGAGAGCCTCAAGGCCGACACCCTCATGTGCAACAGGTACGGAGAGAGAGGGGGGGGGGGGGGGGGGCGATTCCATTTGGCGATGTTGTCTCGAAGTAATCGTCATTGCGCATTGAGAGACACTATCAAGGCGTTCACAATGTTCATGTAGGTTGTGGTGGCAAGCTGGACGTCCACCCTCTGGGCTTTTTCACGCCCTACGCAACACTGAATAAACTTACATAGGTTTACTGCACAACACCTCTGAACACCTGGCTGCCGCGCTCATGGCCCCGTTGCTACTGTTACGCGCGCGTTATGCTGTAGGACAGACGTTGTAATGTGAGCGGCGCGCAGCGCGCGGCGCCCGCCACAGCTGCGCCGACCATGACTGCGTTGCGCTGTTACGATGACAGTGTCAGGCATCGCCCACGTGCACGCAGTTTCATGCGCTGCGCTACCACTGCGTGGCGGCCTCTACAGGCCTGACCATGCGCCTTTGACAGCCCTGGCTCTCAACCTGTGGGCACACGCCTTCAGATAACACTTTGGAGGGCGGTAGAGGTAGCTGCAAGTAGCACACCGCAGCACGACGGTGCACACGAGAGCAGAGCGTTCCACGTGTCAAAAGGTCATTCACCAACCGCTGCCCTCCCCCCCCCCACCCCCCCTCCCCACCCTGTAAACCCCCTCGTCGCAGCGCCATGAGCGTGCTGGCGCGCCAAGCCCGGTGGGCCGAGGCGGTGGCGCTGCTCAGCGAGATGTGCGATGCCAATAGCCGCCTCTGCATGCCACCCGACGCGATTACGTACAACATGTTGATGACCGCGTGCACGCGCGGCGGCGAGCCCGCGCTCGCGCTGTCGCTCTTCGAGGCCATGGGCAAGGCCGGCTTAGCGCGCGATGAGGTGAGCGGAGCTGAGCGCTGCTGCCGCTGCTGCGTCATCTATTGATCTGATGCAGATGGCAAAACTATGTGTATGCCAGCGTCCACTGTTGACGGCGTCCTCACATGCTGCACAACACATGTAGAAGTACTTGATACAACTCACACAACATCCGCAGTCCGGTGCTGCCGCGTCACTGCGCCCGTCGCATCGTCCGGTTCACTCATCAAGGCACCTAGATCATTGAGGCACCCCAGATGCGCTCTAACACGTGACTTGCTGACTCAGACTCACAGCCCCCCCCCCCCCCCCCCCCCCCCCCCCCCCCCCCAAACCCCAACCCCCCCCTACTCAGGTCAGCTACGGAGCCGCGCTGCACGCGTGCCTGCTCTCCGTCGACGGCCGCCGCGCCCTCTCGCTGCTCGCCCAGATGCGCGCGCGCCGCATACGCATCGCGCGCGCGAGCTATGCGACGGTCGTGTACGCGTGCGCGCGCGCCGGGCTCGCCGCGGAGGCGCTCGCGACGTACCGCGACGCGTGCGCGCGCGGCCAGCGCCCCCTGGGCAGGGCGCCTCAGGTGCCTACCACTTACCCTCATCCCGCCCCCTTTAATCGAACTCTTTGTTCTGTGGCAAGGCGCCTCAGGTGCATGACCCTCACCTCGCCCCTAATTGCCAACCCTTTGCGGCAAGGCGCTTCGCTATCGACTTGCGGTGCGCACCGCGGCGGCAGCGGCGGTGCCCATGGACGAAGAGCGTCTGTATCATTTTGCATGAGGTGTACAGAAGTACAAGTACGTGCGGTTGAAGCTGTGACTGCCGTTGACTGTCGCCGCAGTGCACGTGCCGATGTACGCGGCTTGCGCTCTCATGCGCGTGCGTGCACCTGTTGCGTCAAATGCGCCTTTGTGTAAGTTGTGGTGCATCTGCGGCGCCGCATGTTGCGCGCACGCACGCGAGGCTCTCGCCATCGCGCGTTTTGTTGTCACGCCTGGGGCACACACAACAAACAAAATGCTTCCGTAAAGGTCTGCGTCAGTGATTACGCGATGCTCCTGTTCCGTTCCACTCGTGCACTCAGTGCTGCAAGTTGCAGAGCCTGTCGCAGCAAGTCGCGCCGCTGTCCCCGCGGCCTGCGGACCAGACGTTTCTGCGCCGGGATGTCAGAGCCAGATACCTACCTGCCCTTCATTTACCCCCCCCCCCCCCCCCCCAGGCGGCGCGAACATGTGCGCCTGTGACGTGACTCCTCACACGCCTATACTGGGACAATCATCCTGACTCTCGACTCTTGACTCCGTCTGCACCGCTGCGCGCGCAGGAGATGGAGGCGGCGTGCGAAGCGGCGGGGCTCGGCGCGGAAGCGCGAGCTGCAGTGGCATCCGGCAGCTCATCCGCTTGAGCATCACCACGCGTGCGCGCACCACAGCCACTGCGCATGACGACTCTCGGTGCCGAGCCTCGCAGGGGCACACTTGATATGTCACATGTGCCTCTGGCTTGGACGAGTACCGAAGTAAACCTCATTGTGCAGAGAGTGCGTGCGTGCGCTGCTGCTGCTGCTGCCGTTTTACCAACAATGGCGCCTTCCGCGGCAGTACAGCATGCACCTGACGTGCATCCCCTGTGCCGTATTTTAATGGGCGGGTAAGCCCTCTCGAAGGATGCTGCTGGAGCAATCGTCTCCCATAGATCGATTAGGACAGGAAAAACGCCGAGTCTCAAGCACCTAGGGCTGATGCACAGAAGGTTCGGCGGCACACGTTGCTTCAGCGCTGCTGGGCACAGCGGCATCACAACGGCATCACAACAGACGCAAATGCACATATTGTGGTGTGCCACATGGCCCATACCTCATCAGACTTCTGGTGTGCACATCCTTGTTGCACCTTGCCGCAAACTGCTGCATGAGTGTATTTGCCGCCTGCTATGAGCAGCATTGACATGACATTGCAAAATTCCAAGGATTCTTGACGGTAAATGCGGAAGTGGCGAAGGCTTATCGGTACTTCTGTCGCGCACGCGCACCCAATCTTTCAGTACCATCATGCCCGCGGAGCTCACATATACACCATATTGCGGAACCCTTGGAAACGCAAGCTCGGGAGCGATGGCCGATAACCTTCTACAGTGGAAGCAGTGACTAGGGGGATGAGCACACCTCCATGAAAGTATCTCTGGAGACCCCGCTTCTCTGAATGTGTTCAGTAGCTCAAATGGTCGGGCTTGACGAGCCCTGTCAAATGCACCTATTTTCAAGTCCCCAGGCCCCAAACTTCGAGAGTTACAAGGGATTTGGTGACTCAATCGGTGCTTGAAGTAACTAGGCTTTGGCCTAGGGTTTGGCCTTGCTCAGCTCCATCGACTCGTGGGGGCTCGAGGTGGCCAATCGATGCCTGACACGTGGGGCTTTCCAGCGGTGCAATCAGATTTTCCTGAAATCCGGGGTCTCCGGCGTTTGGTTTCAGGCTGAGAGAGAGCTCAAATGGGCAGTCGGCCACTGCAGCCTTGCGGCCCTGGTGTGGCACCCAGCCCGTGTAGACCTGTCGAGCACCTCGTCAGAATGCAGAGAACACGTACTACTCGCAGCCTCTCCCGCAAACGTGTGTGGTCGCTGCTGCTGATGCAGCAGCAGCAGTAGCTGTGGATTATCGATGCTGCTTGCCCTGCTACACACAAATGACCAGCAGCGTGGTGGTGACAGGTGCACATGTGCAGGCCGACCTTGCTTAGAAGCCAGCTGATCACCTCGGCTAATTTCAGGGCCGTCTTCGCTGATTTGGGCGGTTATAGCCGATTGTAGTCGGAGTCATTCGATAAATAGCCGGCTATAACCGGTTTTCTGTGATTTTTTGCGACTATTGTCGACTAAAGTCGGCCAAAGTCGGACATGCAATTAACTATCCTTCATCTCAATGAGGGGATTCCAGTCCTCATAATGTTAGGAGCCATCTCCCTCATTGTCAGAAGTTATCCCATATCAATCCCCATCCCCTTAGTCACTGCTTCCACTGTACGTTGCGCGTAGCACCGGGTATGTGTGTGTTCAGAGCACAATGCGAGGCGCAGCACTGCCGTACACGCCCTTGCTGCGCGTGCTGCCTGATAACTCCACAGTACAGGGCGGCACAAGCAGGAGGACTCGTTGTCTAAGCAAGAACGTCAATGTTGGAGATGCGTACCATTCTTCGCTATTCAGGCGAGTCTCAATACTTCGGGACCCACAAGCAATTGTGACATGAATGTGCAAAGCGCTGCTCAGGCTGCAATAACACGCCTATGCCCCGGAGCCCGCACGACGCTGCAGGTGAGAGCGGGTACTACAGTACACCGTGTCTTCGCCCACGGGGGGGGGAAGCACATCTATTGAACAGGTGGTGCCTGCATATTAAGCCCTATTCTGTCGTTGACCACTAGCGCTGCACATGCACAAACATCGTTTGCAAGGATGAATCATGCATGCATGCATGCAACGGTTACTCTGACCTTCAACTTTTGATAACGCCATGTCAACTTGAAGAATAGTTTTGCGTTGCATTTTCAGGCCCGCATTGACCCAGACACGGCGCAGTTACAGTACTGAGGCCCCACGAGAGTGCAACTCGACCGCTGCGCCTCTATCCCACACTTTCAGCGTTGGCACGAACCAGTGGACAGCCTGCACCTCCCCTCGGGATTACCTCAGCTTGCTATACAGCGCGTCATAGTTCAATTCTGAGAGCAGCCATGTTCAGACAAGCAGGCAGGACGCTGGTGTCCGCCAGGAGCAGAGCATGCTACAGGCAGCATAATGCCAGCCTCGTCGCGCTCAGCAGAATCATCAACGGAAAAAGCATGGGGGCTCAAAATAGTCAGGTACACAGCTGGTGATTGCATTTGGTTTGAATCTGTACACGTGCCTGCCCCTGCTGCTGTGTGCTGTTGGTGCTGCAGTGCAACGGCTCCGTAGTTTTGCTTCTGCGGAGGCCCGTCATTCTACAGATAATATGCTGATGATGCCTCGAAACAGTGCCGTTGTTGAACAAAGGGAATTGCTTTTTTTTTTCTTTTTCGCGCCGTGTAACGGCAGGCGAAGGTGAATGTGTGCGCCTTCAGCACCAGCGTCAAGCTGGCGGAGCCCACTACGGACGGCCACAGGCGAAGTTGGGCTCCTGCGACGGCAGCGGAGATGCGGAAGATGGCGACGCAGAGCTTGCTGCACGAGCTCACTCAGAAGCAACAGCAGACTTACGAGGTGCGTGTGCCATGTGCAAAAGCGATGTACCACTTTGTCTGGTGCGCCAACATCTAGTTCTTGTAATTCTGTGGTACACAGCGAGCTCTTCTAGTGATTGCAGTCGGCATTGGCTGCTTTATGAGTCCAATCGAATTTGACTTGAAGATTGATGTTGTCTGTGCACAAGGCCTGAGTGAGTGCTAGCTGGTTTTTTGCTATATATGTACGTGATATGTGTGTTGTGGCTTTTTGTATACTGGTCATCCTTGTTCTGTACTTCATCCACTTCAAGATGCCTTCCTTTTGTGACTTGAAGCATTTTTTTGACGAAGGGTAACACTTCCTGACAAACTCAAGGTAAGGGCGCTATTGTTACAGGCGATTCTAACGGTGCATTGCTAATGCTGCCGCTGCTTGTCCTCACACATCAGCACAATAGCATGCCTCTTAGCAGCGTTGCCAACAGCAATAATTAAGATAACGTCGACGAGGGCATTTTCTTGATGAAGAGCAGAAATGTAGTCAGTATGCTACCTGGTCTACGAGTTACATCACCAACTGCCCCATAACACCAATGCTTCGTAACGAAAACCAAACTGGGGTTTCTTTGCAAAAATAATGGAACCTGATACAAGCGGCATCGTCACTTGCAGTTCAGCTTGAACTCACGGCTGATTTATTTCTTGCAGCGTGTTCTGAAAGCCCCGGTTTGCCCATCACACACACAATGACAACACATGTGCATCACAATATCAGCTGAAGTGTAGGGGTACATTCAACATCACAATATCAGCTGAAGTTTAGGGGTACATTGAGGTCAGGTCACGGTCAGGTTGAGGGTCAGGTTTGGGAACACTCATGTCACTCTGTTTGAATCTACATTGGGGTCTATAGTTGCAAGTAGCAGCCCTGGGTTGGCGCTACGTTGCCAGCGCATTGGAATTCACACCTCAAGGAAGCGGAATCTGCAATTAGGCGCAAACCTCATGTGACCGCTACTTGCTGTTCGCCTCTGAATGTAATCTCATTGCTGGACAACGCATGTTTGCTCCGTCTCTTTGCACTTTGCGCAGTCTGTCGTGGACTGGTTTCTGCAGAACATGCCGGCAACGTACTTCCGCCAGACGTCGCAGGAGGCGCGGCTCGAGCACCTGCAGGCCATCAGGTCGGTCGCAATCCTAACCCTAGCCCTGGTGTCAACCCTCCAACCCTAGTACAACCCCGACCGCAACCGTAGGAGCACCCTGCAGGCCATCAGTTGGTCCCAAGCCTAACACTTCCCTGGTGTTAACCCTCCAACCCTAGTATAACCCCAACCCCAACCGCAGGAGCACCCTACAGGCCATCAGTTGGTCTGAATCCTGACCCTGTCAAGCTGACGTCAACCCTCTCACCCTAGCATAACCCCAATCCTAGCCCAAGGAGCACCTGTCGGTCATTAAGCCAGCCCTTACTTTAGCCCTACCTCGCCCTGACCCTATCGCTCCGGGTACAATCGGGTTATCATGTCAGCCTACCCCAAATGTACATCAAATCGAATCACAATGTATCAAACCCTGGCCCCAATTCATGGAGCAGCTGCAGACCCTCAGGTCAGGCCCGACCTCGTGGCCGCGATACGTTTGTGCGCAACGCGTCGTCCTGACGACGGCTGCGTGCTCTGTGCCTGCCACCATGACGAGCAACGACGCATCCATGGCTGTGACGCACGCGTCATACATCGCCTGCGCAAGAATTCAATTGTGACGCTCAGTTGAAGTTTAGGTGTCCGACCGGATCGCCTTTCTTGTCTTACATCAGGCTTCAGATCACTGCTGTCACCGGTGAACACGTCGGCCTGACAAGGGGATTCACCCCCCTGTGTGTGTTCACGATTGCAGCGCCATGATGGAGCCCAGCTTCTTTGTCCGCGCGAAGAACTTCAAGGCCGACAGTGACGCTCCTGTGGCCGCGACGCGCGACATCGTGCTCAAGCTGCAGCGCGCCAGCGCCTCCGGCAGGTGAGACGTCAAGGCTCGGCAGCGAAACTGATGCTGTTAAATGTGTGTTGTTGCGGCTGGGGTCGGCACAGGCCACTTGCTGCGCAAAGCAATTTTTCCAGCAAGTGCTGATTGTTTGCAGGTGTTTGTGTGTGTATTGGGGGGGGGGGGGGGGGTCGAGTGGACCCACACAGGCCGGTTGTCCAGTATGGGGGTTATGTCACACACGTTGTTGGGCATGCCCACCCGCAGTGGTCCGCCATATATTTTTCGATAAGTGGAGGCGGTTTCAGTCGAGCCCGGCAGCCATTGCAAAGCGTCACCACCATCTGCTGACGCTGCTCAGCAGCATTGTCATTGCCGCCGCCACATCAATGAGTACGTCACTGCCGCACGTCGCAGCGTGTGTGGTGCATCTCACTACACGCGCGTCCTTCATGCCACTCCACTTCTGAGCGGCACCACTGCTACCTTGCAGCGCGTGCCAGCTGACGGTACGTATGTGTACCTGATACATACAATACCATCCTATCTCTGAGCAATGCTGCATGGCACATCATCGCTGAGAGGTGGTGATTATCCAGCCCGGCAGCAGCGCTGTCGCGGGCACCCACGTGACAGTACACGTGCATACTCCACGCTACCAGTGTGTACTCCTTGTCCATACATACCATCCCACCTCTGAGCAATACTACGTGTATTGACATTATCATCGCAGGGAGGTCACCGTCATCCAGCCCGGCAGCGCGGTCGCCGGCACGCATGCCTTTGTACACGCGTGTACTCCTAACTTGCCATCCCCCATACGCACCATCCATCTCTGAGCGACGCTACATACATGTGTTGTAATCGCAGGGAGGTCACCGTCATCCAGCCCGGCAGCGCCGTTGCGGGCACGCGCGAGCGCCGCCACAACCTGCTCGCCGTGCTGGAGTCGCTGCCCCCGGCGGACGGCAAGCTGTCGCAGGTCAAGGTCTTCAACTCGCTGGACAGGACGCTCGCCATCAACGTCTTTGCGTACAAGCGCAACCGCGATCGGGACGTCGCGACGCCCGCCGACGCCGCGCACATCCTCGAGTACGCCGCCGCCGTGCAGTGCGGCGAGACGTCAGGTGCGCGCCCTGCTTAGCCCCAATATTAGGCTCAAGTAGGGTTAGCTTTACTTAGGGTAAGAGCACTTACTCGAGTACGCCGCCGCTGTGCACTGCGGTGAGACGTCAGGTGCGAGCTTTCCTTAGCCCCAGGGTTAGTCCTAAGTAGGGTTTGCCCTAGGGTCTGCCCCAGGGTAAGTAGGGTTAGCTTACTTAGGGTTAGAGCGCACATCCTCGAGTACGCCGCCGCCGTGCAGTGCGGCGAGACGTCAGGTGCGCCCTAGTTGGCCCCAGGATTAATTCTAATTAGGGTTAACTTAACTTAGGGTTAGAGCGCACATACCGTAAGTAAAGCTGACTTAGCTTTAATTAGGGTTGGAGCGCACGTACTCGAGTACGCCGCCGCCGTGCAGTGCGGCTAGAGGTCAGGTGCGCGCCCTACTGAGCCCCAGGTTCAGCCCTAGGGTCAGCTCCACTTAGGGCTTGAGCGGCCAAACAATTAGCCTCAGGGTTAGCTTTGCTTTGGGTTAGAGCGGCCGGCGTCACGGGCGCTTTGCGGGAGCCAGTAGGCTGCGCAGACTCGGTACTATTGTCGGGCATGCCAAGCAAAATGATGTAGTGTGCGCAGCATTTCCTTCGATGTGTGCAAGGCGAGGCGAGATGCCGGATGCGTGCCTTGGGCTTGGCGCAATTTCAACCCCAAGCGAACTGCCACCGAGGCTCATGGACATGGAGATTCCACGTGGCACTTTTCCGGCACACGCGCGTACCAATGCACAAGCCGCCCCAGCTTCTCGTTCAATCGCATCATGGAGTGACGCGCTGCGGCGGCGGCGGCGAGACGACGATGACGGCGCATGCGCCGACTTTGTTGCGTGCTCCTGCCTTTGGCACCGCCGTGCGCTCTCGCCATCAGACGCAAGCAGCAAATCTGCCCTGCCCCCCTCCCCCTTGTACAAGCCACACAGCGAGTGTGCTGACGTCATCACGTTTTGCCTCTCTCGGTTGCTGCCTTGCACTCTGTCGCCATACATACATACGCCAGACGCGGACAGCGAGTACGCCCTGTCGCCGTCTCCCCTGTACGAGCCGGAGGCCCTCAAGCAGTACCTCGCGCGCTGCGAGACGGACTACGCCAAGGCGTCGCACCCGCGCAGGTTCCTGCTGCAGGTACGCGTGACGCTCCTTCACCACAGCTACTTCAACCGTAAATTTCACACATTAGCAGTTCCTCGCGTGCTGCGAGACGGACTACGCCAAGGCGTCGCACCTGCGGAGGTTCTATGTGTGACGCTCCTTCGCTGTTGAACTTCAATTGCTATTTCGACACATTAGTACCTCACGCACTACGAGACGGCCTATGCCAAGGCGTCGCACCCGCGCAGGTTCCTGCTGCAGGTGCGTGTGACGGTCCTTCACCACAGATAGTTCAACTGTAACTTCAACACATTAGTAGTACCTCGCGCGCTGCGCAGGTTCCTGCTGCAGGTATGAGTGACGCTCCTTCGTTGCTGCAACTTCAACTGCTACTTCAACACATTGCGCCGCAAGGCGGCACACCTCCGCAGGTTCCTGCTGCAGGTACGTGTGATGCTCCTTCGCCACTGCTACTTCGACTCATTGGTGCCGAAAGTGCTACTTCAACACATGTTGGTATGAGGACGGAGTACGCCAAGGCCTCGCACCCGCGCAGGTTATTGCTGCAGGTGTGTGTTTTCAGATGCTCCTTCAGAACGTCAGCATCAGTATCATTGAAGTTTGGTTCCGCCCGTGCGAGGTGCTTTTGCAGATCATGTGCTGCAGAAGTGGCGACTTCATCAGGTGATGGGAGTCATTGAGGTCCAGCTTGGATATCTTGAAGTTCTCCTGTCGCTCCACTGTCTGCACTATGAGCATGTGAAGTACCCAAGTACAAACCCCCCAAGTATCATGACAGAACCCGCTGCGCTCGCCCCCTGCGCAACTCTCCTCCATGAAACCCCCCCGTCCCCCCCCCCTCCCAACGCAGCGTGAGCTGTACGAGCGCGAGCTGTACGAGCGCGTGAGCGGCACGGAGGGCGTCGCGGTGCACGCGGAGCGCTACGAGGGTGTGCAGTATCATGATACGTAAACTATCAGTACTATCAGCCCCCCTGCTCCCCCCCCCCCCCCCCCCCCCCCCCCCCCCCCCTCCATAACAATGTTTGACCCCCCTCCCGCCGCAGCGCGAGCTGTACGAGCGCGTGAGCGGCACGGAGGGCGTCGCGGTACACGTGGAGCACTACGAGGGGGCGGAGCAGGCCGCGCTGCCCAGCGCTCAGATGCCGGATGACACCGCCAGGGAGGCGGCGGCGGGGGCGTCGCAGGGGGGCTCGCAGCGCTGGTGGGTCAGCATGGCTATGGCGAACGTGCTGCCTAAGGTGAGCGCTGCTGACCGTGATCTGAACGCCGTGTTACCCTACCGCTAACATCAAGCGTGATCTGAAACGTCATTGCCCTACCAATACTAACATCAACTCTACGTGTCCATGTCACTAAAACTTCACATTCGAGGTATAGCCTGGGGTATGTGCATTTACGCCATGTGTGTAGCACATGAACAACGTGAGCGCCGCTGACCCTGATCTGAACGCCATCTTGCCCTGCCGATAACATCAAGCGTACGTGCCCATGGCACCAACTTCAGACTTGAGGTATGATGACCTGAGACTTCGTCTGGGGTATGTACATTTACGCCATGTATGTAGTCGCATTTAGCCGATGTGATTTCCAAGATGAGCGGCGGCGCTGCTGCGCGGGAGGGGACAGACACGAGCTGAGCGCTGCTGCTGCTGCTGCGCGGCGGAGCCGGCCGCGCTGGAACGGGACGCGGCGCTCGTCATGGCGCCGCGCTGTCAGATGCGGGAGGGTACGCCACCTGAGCACTGTCTCCTGTTTTATCTGCGCTTGCAGATGGCCCTGTCGCTCGCTGCACATGAAGAACACAAACAAAAACTGACCCAATGTGGCAACATATGTCATACTTTTTGCATGCAGATGGCGCTGTCGCAGGTGGTGCGCCTGCTGGAGGCGTACGGCACCTGAGCACTGCCTGCAACAACAACGAAAACTGACCCCCACGTGGCAATAGCACCTGAGATCTGCCATACTTCTTTTGCGTGCAGATGGCCCTGTCGCAGGTCGTGCGGCTGCTGGAGGCGTACGGCATGGAGGCGGTGCGCTGCCACCTGGACGTCGTCGCCGACCCCGGCAACGGCAACGTCACCATGCTGCGCGTGCTCGCCGAGCCGCCGCAGGACCCCAAGTGAGCTTTTGTAGATAAAGTCCAATGAAGCGAACGTATCTTCCACTTTGTGTGACAAAGTATACATTTGGCACCGGCAACGTCACTATGCTGCGCGTGCATGCGGAGCCGCCGGGGGACCCCAAGTGAGTAGGCGCGTGCAGTGGGAGGGGGAGGGGGGGGGGGGGGGGGGCGGCAGCGTAGTTTGTGCGCCGGGCCCAAGCGCAGACCGGTGCTTCGGTGAACTCTGTGCTGAGCGATTGCTGCGCTGAGGCAGTCACTCACGCTCCTTTGCAGGCGGCAGAGGAGAACCCAGATGATGATAATGATGCTCAACTCTCTCTCTCTCTCTATCTGCGATGCAGGTGGCAGAGCGCCGATGGCTGGAGCGCCCTTTCCGCGGAACTCAAGCGGCTCAAGTGGCTCGACACGCGCGTCATGGACCTGGCGCTCGATGAGCACCCGTGGATGGGGCTGGCTCGTGCGGAGGTACGTAGGTACTGCGGCGGTGCTTGTGGGTACGCATGTATATGACTATGTATTAATGTATGTGTGTGGATGCGGGTACTGATGCGTTGCTTGGTGGTCATGTATGTGCATGCGCATGCATGCATGCGGAGGTGTGTAGGTTCTGGTGTGGTGCTGTTGTGGGGTATGCATAGGTTTGTAGGCATGTGTGCATCAGCATACATGCGTGCGGAGGTGTGCAGACAAGATACTGCTGGATTGCTTGTGGGTATGTTGGTATGCACGCGAGTGGCTGGATGCACGCGCCATGCACCTCGCACCCCCCATGAATCAATGGGGCTCTGGGAATCGCAGCTGTGTATCAGGTCATAGGCATGCATGTCATGTATGGTCCCTGTGTGGGGTGCGTGGCGTGTGGTATGTGTGATCATGTGCGAATGAGCAGTTGCATGTAAACGGTTAAAACATACACATGTACCAACCCTTGCCCTCATCAACCTCAACTCGTCAATCACCGCGCAGGTCGTGCTGACGCTGGCCGCGTGCGTCCACCCGGCGCTGCACAAGTCCAATCCGTGGGCGTTCTCGGATGCGCAGACGCAGGAGGTGTGTACCTACATACCTGCCTTTGCGTGCTGAATGCGTTGTGCACGCTGCAGCTGTACGCACATGACCTACCCATTTCACCTGCACGCTGAGTGTCCCATGCACGCTGCCGGTGGCGTTTGCTGGACACTGGTAGCGCATTCATGCCTGCCTTTGAGCCAGCACGCATGCGGCAACCAACAGAACGGGATGCCACGCCCGATACGTCTTTGGTCTTCATGTAGAAGTACAACAGTGCATTCTCCAGCTTGCTGCTGCGCGCTCTTCGGGACACTATATTTGAACTCCGTCCCTCGCTGCTCGTTGTGTGAGAGCAAGCAAGGGTCGGCCGTGCTGTCACGTGTGTGTGCGTCCCTGCGCTGTCAACGCGTTGCTTTGCAGCAGTCGCGATTACGTTTAGGTTCGGGGTTAGGTTTACACGCACCCCATTCAGGTCTGGACGATCGCAGGCGCTGCCATGCACCGCCAGCTGTCAGCCGCTGCTTGCCGCCACCACCAAATCAGCACGTACATCATGTGCCCACCAGCTGCAGTGCTCAGCCATTGTGCACTGAGCGTCACCACGCTCTGCTCTTCGAAGCGCGGCCGCCGCAGCGCATTCCTCACGCTCTCGTAGCGCCCCCTCACATTCTCCGTGCGCGCGTTACTCACGTTCATCGCCATAACGACGCTCCCTCATGTACTGTACATCTCCGTGCGCACGCGCTGCTCGCTGCCGCAGTTGCTGCGCAGCCGCCACGGCGCACGCCTCATGCTCTATTTGCAACCCCGCATAGTTCGAAGTATACCATCCCGTCATGTCATTTAACATCTCGTGCGCGCGCGCGCTGCTCGCTGCCGCAGTGGCTGAGCGACGTGCGCATCGCACGCCACGCCGCCGCCATCGCGGACCTCTACGCGGCGCGCTTCGACCCCGCCGCCGCTGCGCCCATGTCGCAGTCCGACTTCATCGCCAGCGCCGACGCCCTTAAAGCGGTGTTCGTGAAGGACGTGGAGGTGAGAGCTGGGTGTCCCAAACCTGTAAATTTGGGTGGACGTTAGGGTTAGGGCTAGGGTTAAGATATGGCTTAGGCCAGCGCCGACGCCCTCTATGCAATGTTCACGAAGCACGTGGCGGCGTCTGGTGCAGGTAGAATTAGGGTCAGGCTCCGCACGGGGGCTGGTGGTAGGGTTGAGGTACAGAGAGAATTTGTGCTGGTCTGTTCGTGCTAGGATTGCGGGCAACGCTCCAACGCGCAGCATACCTGTATCTGCACCGCTGTAGGCTGCTCCTATCTGTAACAATCGACCGCACTCGAGCGTCTGACCAGCGTTGGACCTGGACGCGAGAGGTGCGTGCAGAGCGAGGGCTCCAGCAAGGTGCTACAGTGGGGTCAGAGTTCGACCCTCATGCCCCCCCCCACACTACCGTCGTGGCGGACGCCACGTGCGCGATGCAGCGCACCAACCTCACGTAACGCACTTCCTCTGCCCCCAAGTTGAACTCAAACCTCAAATTGTTGCCCCCCCCCCCCCCCCCCCCCTTCCCCCTTTTTCTGCTGCCAGGTCGACGAGGCGCAGGCGCTGCTGTGCGCCATGGTCGACGCCGCGTGCGCGACGCTGCGCACCAACCTCTACATGCCGCACCGCTATGCCCTGGGCATGCGCCTCGACCCCGCGGTCCTGCTGACGCAGCGCGAGCGCGCAGACCCCACAAAGGAAGTTCCGTTCGGCGCGTTCTTCGTGTACGGGCGCCGGTTCCGCGGGTTCCACGTTCGCTTCAGGGTGCGTGCCCTGACCCTAACCCTAGCGGTTTCTTGCCCTAACCCTAACCCTATGAGCGATTGTTTGCGTGCGCTTCGGGAGTTGGGGCACGAGGTCGGCACAAACCGCAGACTGGATCAGGTCGTTGTATTGGCCCTTTGCGTAGTCCACAATGCGGTTATGTATATATATATTTATATATACATAAGGCCAATGCAACCACAAAGCAAGGCATTCCAAAGTGCGTATGTGTTGCACTTGTCATGCTGTGGCAATTCAATGTTCAAAGTTACTGTACGCAATGCACACCCTCCAGTATGTGTGCATGCCTTGGAGATGCGGACAAGCATGAGCAGCAGCTGCATACTTTTATATAAAGACCCTACAGTCACTTGCCTATATACACATAGCTCGCCCGCGTACACACAAGCACTGGCGTGCGGTTGTACAAGTATCCTGGATTACAGTACAGTACTTCAAGCATACCCTATTGAACAGCCCCGTATCGATGTGGCAATCTTCACCACCAACTAGCGTTGTAGGTATCGCCAAGAAGTAGCTGGGGGCAGTCATGCAGGAGTTTCACAAGTGGTCTGTCATTTAGAACTGTGCTTGGGAGCCTGTATTTCGAGATCAGCAGCTACTGTGCATGAAGCACGCCATGACACTTATCCAGGCGGCACAAATATACATGTTATGGCATGAGCCGCATGACTATTTGAATAACATGCATACACCTTGAAGTAACATACACGATTGTAGGCGCATGCTTGCATTCTGGTACAGTCTCATGGGGTGTGGTTTGCTCTTGCGCGGCAGGTCACGCAGTCTGACTGCCAGCAGCCAGCGCTCTACCAGGTACCCTGCTTGTTGTGTGCTGGTTCCAAGCCTCGTAGGTGTCACTATTACCAGTAGGCCAGCTAGGGTTAGCGTTAGCAAAGTTGAATACCCGTCCAGCAGTAGTGCCTGGGCACACACGCGCATCATAATCTCGCTTTTCGCACACGCGCGTGCATTTTTTACACTCGCGGGCGCTCGTTTGAGCACATTCACCCAACGCGTACACGCACACTCACTCCTTCATCCCACACATTCGCATGTTCATTCACAGTACACTGTTGTGAGCGTCTGGCTGGCACCAGCATCACCCTCAACCTGAACCTGAGATGTGCCCGCGTCACGCTCTGTGTTCTTGTTTCGTGATATATGATCTGCCACCGCATAGCACGTATCTAGAGCGCCGACACGCAATTACGTCCACCCGAGGACATGAGGGCACGTGCAATCAGGGTTAGGGTTAGCCAGCATGGCAACGCTCAGCACTACGCTTCACCAACTCCACTCCAAACATAGCTCACCTCGAGCTGCACGTACCCTAGTAGCGCGCTGACTGACACACGTAAGATGTGCTCAATGATTTGGATCATTGCCCGCATACGTTGCGTTGTGGAACTCCACATCTGAGGCATGCGGGACATGCGCTAACGCCAAGGCGCAATGTCCCTCGTGCATATCCATCCATGAATGCTCATTGATTCACCGTTACATGAATGAATTCACAGGACATTGCGCGCGGCGGCCTCCGCATCGTCACGCCCAACACGGCGGAGCTGCTCGCCATCGAGCAGGCGCGCCAGTTCGACGAGGCGTACAACCTGGCGCAGGCGCAGCAGCTTAAGAACAAGGTGATCCATACCTACATACCTGTAGCACATACTTGTAGCTGGTGCTGTACCCCATGTGTATGCTGTAGCACATGTAGCACAAGATTGTCCTTGGAGGCACTTGCCTGGCGCAGGCGCAACAGCTCAAAAACAAGGTGAGCTGTACAATGTCTACGTACCTACATACCTTGTCAGTGGCTGGTGCCATGCCCACGCGGACACTGTAGCCCATGCGCCACGCAAGTATATGAAAGGACAAGTTAGAGACGTTGCCTTTAAAAAGGCCCGCAATCTGGCGCAAGCTCCGGTTGAGGGCAATGCGACAAGTGTGCCAGAGTGAAACAGTAGAGCAGTGTGGGAGCCTAACCTTAAGCCTAGCCCTGCCTCTGGATCTGTAGAGCTCACAAGGACAGTACGGCACTAGCAGCTCACAACCACTGAGGGGTGGATAGCTGCTGCTGCAGCTGACGTGCGTGTTGAGAGTGAGACGCGACTCGTGTGGCGGGTTCGAGTCACAGTTAAAGTCACACCCCGCTCGCTCTCATGTTCTGCGACAACGCGTCACAACAACGCCTCAGATGTCTTTGCGCTAATGATACAATGCTGGAATTTTCTTGTGGCGAGCAGGACATTCCCGAGGGCGGCTCCAAAGCGGTCATCCTGCTGGACACAACGTCAACGTCCCGGGCCGGCAAGCAGTTTGCGGTGAGTGACATGCACAGCGCGCCTGGGAGAAGCACCGCAATCAGCAGCTCAGTTGTGGCAGCACTGCTCATCGGGTCCTGTGAAAACTGTTATGAACTGCTCGAATGGCGGCAGCGTTGCTTATCAAAAGCGCCGCTGGCCATGGCGCATTCACCACGGTGGTGCAATGAGTGTATGCCTCTCACAGCTAACCCAAACCTCTTTGAGCACGCATCATGTACACTTCAGAGCATGCTGCCAGGAGTCACATGTACGCGAGCCGGCCTTAGGTTTAGGGCCAGGGTCGGGCCTAACCGTAACCCTAGTCCTGCGGGGACAACGTACTAAGTGCGGCTATCACTGGTGATGCTCGCGACGTATTTGCACGTGGACCATTCCCTGGTTGAGATTGTGGGTTAGGGTTAGGGTTAGGGTTAGGTCAATTAGCAGCATCGTACGCGATGCCTGATCCTGCATACCTGCCCATGTCATGCCCTAGCTTATGGCGTGCTCTTACGGTTAGGCTCAGGGTTAGCAGCTGCAGGCGCGAAAGGGCGTCGAGGCGTTCACGCTTGAACTTCTGTGTATCCCCCCCCCCCCCCCCCCATGTGACATACCTACATGCCCGTGTAGCGGCGTACACAGGCGCGCAAGAGCGTCTCTGAACCTTAGTACTTGAACGCAGTTTATACTTGAAATACGATACACACCCCTAACGTGATATACCTACGTACCCCTGTCGTGCGATGCCCCAGGCGCGCAAGAGCGTGAAGGCGTTCACAGACTCGCTACTGGATCTGACGGTGGACACTGAAGAGACGCGAACCAGGGTTGTGGACCTCCTTGGCAAGCAGGAGCTGCTATACCTCGGGCCCGACGAGCAGGTGCGTCGCCTGCACACTTCAAGTTGAAGATCAAACTTGCAGGCTTTTTTGGCGCCCCTGTGAAGTCGCTCGTAAAACACCCTCAAGGGCCAATGTCCGAGAGCTGTGAATGACCATGTCATGTCAGCCGGCGTCAGTGCTTTAAAACGCAGACTGGAAGATGATACTGGTGATCATTGTTTATGATCCAAGTACGGAGAGCGAGCAACAGCGGCGCTGGCCCGGTACTGCACTGCTCTCTCATACATTCCAGCGCGCCGCTGCTTGTGAGGAGAAGCGTGAAATCAGCCCTGCAGTTCTTAGGGCCAGGCTCGGGTGAGCCTGATGGCACGCAGTGACGCAAACCCTAACCCTAACCCTAACCCCTAACCCTAACCCTAACCCTCACCACCTCTGCCACGTTTGCCTTTCCCTGTGCCGCCACATGGCGCCGACCGACATCGAAATAAACGTTGAGTGAGCCCAATTGCATGCACCGACTCTCGCCGCTGCTGCCGCCTCCGACTTCCCCCGCGCCGCCAGGTGGTCCCCGCCAACACTGCTTGGATCGATGACCGCTCGCGCAGGCGCGCCCACCACACCTGGCTCTTACCCTAAACCCTCTCCTGCTGTGTTTCACAGAACGCGCTGCCACTCTCGCGCCGACACTCAATTGCTGCTGCCAAATGTGATTACCCCGCGCACCGCCAGGTGGTGCCCGCTGACAGTGAGCGGGATACCTAGTGACCTTAACCCAATCTCAACCCAAAACCTTCTCCTGCTGTCATTCACAGACCTTGCGCCGACGCTCAATTGCTGCTGCCACGTGTGACTTCCCCCGCGCTGCACTAGGTGGTGCCCGCCGACATTGAGTGGATAGCCGACCGCGCGCGCAGGCGCCACCAGTGAACCCTGACCTCAACCTAACTCTAAATGCTCTCCTGCTGTTATTCACAGGCGCGTAGCCACTACCGAGCTCACTGCCTCTGCACCTCCATCTTTGTTTGTGCTGCCAGGTGGTGCCCGCCGACATTGAGTGGATAGTTGACCGCGCGCGCAGGCGCGGCCTCGAGGCGCCGCCGGCCTTCATGTCCTCCAAGCCGCGGAGTGGCATCAACCACAAGGAGTTCGGCGTGACGTCCGAGGGCGTCTTCGTGTTCCTCGACGTGGCCCTCAAGGTGCGTCACACTTCAACTTCACGTTCAACCCTGACCCTCATGCGCGTCGGATGTACTGTAGTGTCAAAAACACCAAGTGCACACTTGAGCGTGAGCGCAAACAATGTGTGCTCCTTCCTCTCTTGTGTACAGTCTACTTGGAACGGCTTGCAAACAACTTCCAGGCAAACCGCAGCTCACGCCAAACATCAACAACATACCTCTATACAAATCGACAGGGCAGTGATGCTCAGCGGCTGCTGCCTCAGCGCTCCGCACAAAGCCTGGGCTAGACCCCCCTCCGCAGCCCCCCCCCCCCCCCTCCCCTCCTCCCCCCTCTAACTGCACCCCCCATTCCATCGCCTCTACGTGATGCAGGAGAGGGGGCTGGACCCCCGCAGCGCCACGGGGCGCCCCGTTACCATGAAGCTCACGGGCGGGCCCGACGGCGACGTGGCGGGCAACATGGTGCGCATCCTAGCGCGTGAGTACGGCGCGGGAGTGAGCGTCGTGGGCATGGCGGACGGGTCAGGTACGAGTCTGAGTCATTGACCCTAGGGGCTGGGTTGGGGTTCAACCAGACGGTTCTGCTTTCGGTTGCCGCATCAGGTGTGAGCTCCCAACCTAGGTGTGTGCATCAGACCAGATATTCTACTTTGCTGCGCTGAAATTTCAAGGGCCTCAAACAGTAAAGGGTTAAAAACTAGGGTTGTCGACTGACAGCTGAGCGTCATTGCTGCTTGCAGTACCAGCAGACTAAATGATGGCGTTGTTGCACCTGCAGGCTGCGCGGAGGATCCGAAGGGGCTCGACCAGTAAAGGATTAGGGGTTGACTGACACGCTCAGCATCATCGCTGTCAAAGACAAGTCCGAACCCTAGTGTCAGTGTCGTCTGCAGGCTGCGCGGAGGATCCGAAGATCCTTGTATAGTGAGGGCCGGGATTGCCTGACATGTCGTCGCTGCTTGTAGCACCAGCCTAAACCCTGATATCATTGTTACCTGCAGGCTGCGCTGAAAGTCCGAAGGACCTCAAATAGAGAAGGGCCAGGTGTGACTGACACGCTGAGCATATTGCTGTGTAACAAAGGCCTAAACGATGATACCGTTGCACCTGCAGGCTGCGCGGAGGATCCGAAGGGGCTCGACCTCAAGGAGCTGCTGCGCCTGGCGGACGCAGCGCTGCCCATCGCCAACTTCGACCAGAGCCTGCTCAGCGACAGTGAGTTCAACTGATTGCACGCTTAGCTTTAGGGTCAGTGTGAGGGGTAGGGTTCTTTGTGAAGCATGTGTCACATACTGCTACCTTAGAGATGGGTTAGGTTTAGGGTTGTAGTGTCTCCCTGCGCTGGTTTCCGGGGTGGATGGTAGCAATTGGCTTGTGTGTGCAGGAAGTCTGCTGATTGTTGCAATCGACTGCATGTGATACAGCAGCAAATGCCGGCGCACCCGGTGCGGTTGCTCGCTGACACAGAAGGCACGCACATACGCGCGCACCTGAAAGCGAAATGAAGCATTACATTTCTGCAGGCTAGCTGCATCCGCTCGGTGACGCGGAAGATTGATTGACCTGCACTGTGCGGCACAACCCAGCCATGACATGAATGCACATTTTGCGGAGCACTGCAACGCGGCCAGCGCGTGCACTGCGTCTGTCAGTCGTTTGGCAACGTCACGGCTGCCTCTCCTGTCCTACAGATGTAAGTGCTATCATCTGCTCTCTGATTTCTGCCGTTGAAGCCATTCAGCCATCTGCACACTGTCAAATAGTGTTATCCATACTGAACACCCATGCCTCGAATGCTATAAAGCTTGCACACAGAAGTCTGTTGACTACTGTGGATATGATGGCACTGTTTGACTCGTGCCAATGACTGCAGCAGCGGCGACCTCAGTTATTTGTGGAAGACACTTGCGGCTAACCATTGCTTGTCACCCAACGCTAAACGATCGTTTTGATTCGTTTCCATCATCACACTCACTGAAAATTCCTGTCCCGCACCGCCCGCGGCAGGCGGTGTCGTGCACGACTGCTCCACCGAGGAGGGCATCCGCGCGCGTAACAGCATGCACCACAGGGTCCAGGCCGACGTGTTTGTACCCGCAGGCGGCCGCCCCGGCACCATCAACAAGGTGAGCGAAGAAGGATTCTGTTGTTGCGTCATTTGTGCCGTCTGGCAGCATGCACAGAATACATATCAGCTCTTTCTCTTGAGATCTGCTGCGTTGTGCCATGCGTGGCCAGTCGCTCTGGGCGATCGCGGACCATCAGAGCCAGTGACAGGGACAAGCATACCCGAATTCTGGTTTGCATGCTCGCAGTTGAATGTATTTGATTAGCAGCATTGACAAGGTGTGACTGTATAAACCTTGACCCCTCTGTGCCGCTCTAGTGTGCATTGCACCCTGGCACATGGCGCAATGACTGCAGAGGTCCGCAGGTGCACAGCGCCCAATAGGGGGGGGTCAGGTTTGAACCGACCTGGTGCTCACTCATTCATGCGAACGCCAGCTGACACCTCTCTGGTCACATAACTATAACAAACAACATCAAGCCACCAACTTCATCTGAATCAACTTCAACTTTTGTGTGCACTCTTCCTTTTTGTGCGCAGGACAACTGGAAATCGTACCTGTCAGGTCCGGGGGGTGCCCCCTCCAGCCCCCTCATCGTCGAGGGCGCTAACCTGTTTGTCACCCCAGAGGCGCGGCAGAAGCTGTACGACGAGGCGGGCGTGACCATCATGAAGGACAGCAGTGCCAACAAGTGCGGCGTCATCTGCAGCAGCTTTGAGGCAAGTCACCATTCACATTGTGTACTTCAAGTGGACTGAATAAAGTGGTGCTGTTTTGGGTAGATCCACAAAGATCATGAAGGACAGCAGTGCCAACAAGTGCGGCGTCATCTGCACCAGCTTGGCGGCAAGTCACCGTTCACAGCGTGCGCACTTCAAGTGAAGTAGATAAAATGTCGCTTTTTTGAGTATGATCACGAGTATAACCACGAAGATCGTGAAGAGCAGCAGCGCAAAACAAGTGCGGCGTCGTCTGCGGCAGCTTTGAGGCAAGTCACTGGCACACCGATTACTTCCGGGATCATCAGACAAATCGCTGTAGAGTCCTCGCCCTACATGTGCTGAAGGGCGGCACCTGATGTCATCGACTGCCTTAGGGTTAGTGTTGGATTGTGTGAATATCACGTGTTCAGCAGTGCGCGCCGCTGACAATGATGTGTTGCATATTCGCGTCATGCTGTGCAGATCAACGTGGCCATGTTGCTCAGCGAGCAGGAGTTCCGGGAGCACAAGGTGAGCACTGCTGCTGCTGTTGAGGCTGCTTCTTAGTACTGTCACTGCGGAGGGCATGCCTGCTCACACACTTCAGCGCCAGGGGGCTTTGATGGTGCTGCATGCAGTAGGTGGAGCTGAATTGCAGGCAAACTCATTGATGGAGAAGTGCAGCTTGACAGTGCTTTACGTTTGTTTGGATGGCAGAAGGCATGCGTGCAGATGAATGTCGCCCAGATTTACCTATAGATCACGTCTTTTGCCAAGCGTGCAAGGTCGATGCGTAGGGAAGAGTCAGCGGGCAGCACACACACACTTCGAAACATGCATTTACAGCAGCCGCACACACTGTGCGTGACCTGGCGCGACCGGCATTGACCCACGCCCTTTGGCCCCTGCGTTTTTGTTGAGGTTGTCGTGCTCAACTTCAACAAGATGTTTCAGCAGCACATAGAACAAAGCACCCCCCGCTCCATCTGGAATTCAAGCCCTAACCTTACCCACCGCTTTTACCGCCGTACCCCTCACCCGTTAACCTCAACGCAGGCTCAGATCGCGGCGGACGTGCTGGAATCAAACCCCAGCCTATCACGAACCAAAGCCCTAACCTCACCTATTTACCCTCCCCACTGCTCTACCGCTGACCGTGACTTCAACGCAGGCTCAGATTGTGGCGGACGTGTCGGACTCAAAGCCCAGCCTATCACGAACCTGAGCCCTAACCTCACCTACCCCCCTACCTTTGTACCCCTGACCCGATAACTTCAACGCAGGCTCAGATCGTGGCGGACGTGCTCGACCGCCTGCGCGCGTGCGCGCGCCGCGAGGCGGAGCTCCTCTTCCGCGAGCAGAAGCGCTCGCCGTGCGCGCTGCCCGCCGCCAGCGAGCGCGTGAGCCGCGCCATCAACGACGTGACGGACGCCGTCGCAGCAGCGCTCGTGGCCGCCGTGCCCGAGGAGCTGGCGGAGCACACGCGCCTGCTGCTGCCGCTGTACCGCGAGCACCTGCCGCAGGTCAGTGCTCAGTGCGTGTTTGGCACTGACCCACTGAGTGGAGTGTGTCTGATGGCAGGGCTAGGGTAAGGGTGAGGGTTACCCCTACGCGATGGGCAGCTTCAGGTTAGGGCTGAGCACAGCACATGTGCCTGCTGCTGCCGCTGTACCGCAGCACCTGCCACAGGTCAGTGCTCAGCACTGTGTTGCGCGGGGGTGGAGGCTGCAGTGCGTCCAATATCAATGCTAGGGTTAGGGGTAGGGTTAGGGTTTTAGAGCTAGAGCTGACCACAAACCCTAACCCTAAACTAACTCTGGTTGTGGGTTAGGTTTAAGGTCAGGGATCGCTGTGCGCGTATCAAGCGCTTCTCTCTGCAGCTGATCAGCACCACCCCTCTTGCCTGGCGACTTTCCTCCTCTGGCTCAAACTCAGCATCGAACGTCACCACTTGGTGTTGCGGATTGAATACAACCATTCATTCTTCAACTGACACCTGCAGATTGTGGCTGACGTCCGCCGCCTGCGAGCAGGCGCAAGCAAACCCATCTAGCCCTTTCCCAAACATCCCCCCCAACACTCAGGCGCGCATAACGCTGTTGTCGCCTGGGCAACCCCCTCGTCCCATCTTCCCCTGTGCACACTATCCAAACCCCAACCCAGACCTAGCCCCCTCCCCCCTCTGTCCATCTACGACCCTTCGACTCATTCGCCCCCCCCCCCCCCCCCCCCCTCCCTCTTCCGCAGAGCCTCGCGGACATGGCCTTCGACCGCGTGCAGGCGCGCATCCCGCCGGCGTACCTCCTCAACGCACTCGCGTCGTGCCTCGCGAGCCGCCTCGTCTATGCGGAGGGCGTCGCCTTTGTCGCCGCGCAGCCGCGCGAGCGCCTCGGCGCCATGGCGCTCGCGTACGCGCGCCGCGCCGCCGACGTGCGCGCGCTCGCCGACACGCTGAGCGCTGCTGCGGGCGTCCCCCCCGCGGAGAAGGAGAGGGCCATCGCGCTGCTGCTCGCGGGCGGCGCGCGCACGAGCCTTGGCGTGTACTGAGCGCTGTTGCCGCGCTGCTGCCGCGCGCTGCTGCTGCCGCGAGCTGCTGCTGCCGCTGCCGCCAAGGGCTGAGCGCTGCTGCTGGCGAGCGCTGCTGCTGCGTGTGTGCGGAGGCGACTCGCGGGGGGGCCTTGTGCGCCGCCGCTCGTTGCACGGGCTTCAGGTGGCGTGACGCGAGAGAGATGTGCGTAGGGGGGTCAGGGGAGTTTGGGGGGGAAGAGTGGGGGTCGACACGGGGTACGGCGAGTCATCGAAGCTCTGCCGCACATCCTTCCTGCGCCTGATACTGTGCTTTTCAACATGATGCAGAACATTGAGTGCTCGCAACACACGGATAGAGAAGCGACCGCGCTCTGCCGCTGTCATGGGGGGATGGGGGGAAGCGGGGGAAACAGCGTGACTCGAAGTCTGGGAGAGCAAGTGTGAAGGGCACGCCGGCATGTCTATTGTGCGGGGGGGGGGGGGGGGGGGGAGTGGGGGGGTCTGCTGCTTACAGATCATTAACTCACAGCAGTTGGCGGGGTGTGTGTCGGAGGGCAGGGAGGTTCTCCCTTGATCGGCGGCGGCCCGAGTGGCCAAGGGGAGAGGCGGGGCACCGGCAGCACGCGGTGCGAGACGCCATGAGAGAAGCCAGAGCAGCGACTGCGTGTTGTCAACATGTTTTTATGTGCTTCGCCTGTAAGACGTTACAGTACACGGTTGGCGGTGGGGCGGCGGAAATCACAGAGAGGGAGGCAGCCGAGAGTGCGTGTTCGTAGCTTGCGTGTATTTGGGGGAATCATCATCACAACTCAACGGGGGGTGGGGGGTGCGCGCGGAAGGTTCCTTGGACCGCGCTCTTCGGCGCTCTCCGCAGGAACCTTCTTGAGCGTTCCGTCTCTGTATGTCCTGTAAGAAGCCATCTTCTCGTCATGACGAGGAGCTCTGAGACACATTTCGGCATCCCGATAAACTCTGCGCAAGCGGGCGGGGTGCCCTCTTTGTAATCTCTCTGTGTGTGCTAATGATCACATCCGGTTATCGCGCTGCTGGATACTGAGGCGCGTGCTCGCCCAACGCCCTGGCTGCATTGCTGAGCATGTGCTTTGTTTGCTGAGCAACGGGCTGTTTCTGTGCGGAAATGATTGTGCAGCGTATGCTTGCTTGTTGCCGCTCTGAAAAGTGCTCATATTGTCGTCAGCTGGCTTTGCGCAATTGGCGCACTTGTGCTGGAATGTTGTTTGCATCAAACCACCTGCCGTCCTGCATCAATTGCTTCAAGGTGATGGCTAGAGATGAAGGTCACGTACTCTCCGGTGCTTTGTTACAATATTCATAAATGAGTTGTTGAATCTGACTACTCGAACTGCAGCTTGAGTGAGTGCAGGACAAGTGTCACCAAATTTGAAAGAAGCACCTTTGATTTGCCAGTTTAATCAGCTGCGGTGGTCTAAACCAGCGCAAGCAGACGGCTAAAGGACCTGCAAACTGCAAGAGCAGCTAGCTGCCCATGGCTGTAGCCGTTTGCGAGAGCAAAATGTTCACGTGGCATGATCTGATTACACACAACCTGTGGCGCAAGGCCTGCAAGGCATGCCGCTGCCGCACATGGGGCCACATGACAGCGGCACATGTCAGGTCAACAACACATGCGCATGTAACCTCATGCTTCAAAGTTCAGGGATTGAGAAGATGAGCCAATGGCTCATGGATGGGGAGCGGTGCAGCAGCAGTGCGGCAGACGCAAGAGCAAGATGGCATGGTGGAAGGGCGTGACATCATTATAAACAATATGGCACAGCTGGGACTTCAACCCCATTCCAGAAGTAATGTACATGATCCCAACC
Organism: Tribonema minus; assembly: GCA_017506865.1. Taxonomy (NCBI): domain Eukaryota; class Xanthophyceae; order Tribonematales; family Tribonemataceae; genus Tribonema; species Tribonema minus. The sequence continues at coordinate 53,991 of JAFCMP010000044.1, forward strand.
GCTGCGCAATGCTGCTAATGTGACACCCTGCGAAATGCAGGTCAACCACTATGTTGCTGTAGCGTGCATGCAAGTCATGCCATCAAAGATGTGCCGGTAAGTGCTTCGGCGCCGTGGCGATCTGGAACAGGGCGTTATACCTTGCCACTGTCTGCCACCCCTTCAAGTTGAACTTGGTAGTGAACACAGTACAACTACGTTTACCAGCACCACCAACTGTGCTCCCCTGACGTACTGCACTGTACCGAACACAGCAGTGGGACACTGCATGGCTGCAAGAGGTAACCTGCACATTGTGCTCCTCGCTATAGTGTACACAACCTGCTAACACAACCTCAAAAGTACTTCTTGAAGTACACCATCTCTCCTCTTGGCACGACCCCCACCATAACCACCAAAAGCACCCGGTCCCGGTCACCAGGTCGCACTACAGGCGCTCCTTGCGCCACACCAAACCTCAAGGGTATGATCCATTTTCAACCTCAACTGCAAACATCAGCGCCTCACGGCGGCAGCGCCTGGTAGCCCTTGCGGCGGTGCAGCGCGCGCACCGCGAGCAGCGCCGGCAGCGGCAGCGCGTGGCTCACGAGCGCGAAGGCGAACAGCGCGCGCGCGCCCGCCGCCGCCGCCCCCCCCGCCGCCGCCGCGGCGCCGCGCCACGCCGCCGCCAGCGCGTACGGCACGAGGCTCGCGCCGCTGTTGAGCCCGAACATGACGACGCTCATGCCGACCTCGCTCGGCGCGGTGGCGCGGTTGTTGAGGTCGTAACAGTAGCCGATGCTGGGGCCGTTGAACAGGCCCCAGAGTGCAACTGCGATCCAGAGGACGGCGGCGGAGGATGGAAACAGCAGCGGGAGCGCCGCGGCGGCAGCGCCGGCGACGCAGAGGAGCGTCGTCTGCGCGTAGAGCGCGCGCGGCGTGGCGTCGCGCTGCAGGTGGATGCCCACGCAGCGGCCGAGCGTGATGGCGGCCCAGAGGACAACGATGAGGAGCGACGCGCACGCGGGCGCGATGACGCCTAGGCGGAATGCGCGCAAGTAGATGTTGATGTAGGGTCAGCTGTCAGGGAGAGAACTCTCTGTGTGCAGAGGAGGGGTGAGGTTCAAGGACTGCCACCCAGGGAATGAGCTATTTCGACTGTGGCAACTGAAATCTTCGCAATGGTTGCAGGTCAAAGCACGCCGAAGGCTTGCCAGGCTAACAACTCACACAGATGGCGCTGAGTATGGATTGAAAGGGCTGCTGCAGCAAATGCCATTGCAACACATCACCTGCTGACTGGACTAGCATCATCTTGTGTTGCTAGCCTCAGCAGTCATCAGATGCACGCCGAACAGTCTGATGACGCAAAACATCTACTGCAAAACGCTGCTTCAGAGGCAAATTCCAACTTCACTATCCACTTCACCAACAACGTCATTCGTGCCGAGCGACGCTGCGCACCTGTGTCTTCCACATACTGTGTCAGGTACGCCGTCGCCCCCACCTTCCCGCCAATGAGCCAGAACACCATGAACGCCACCAGCAGCTCAATGCGGTACTCGTGCACGAACCCCCTCACCCCCCCACCCCCCCCGCCATCCCCTTCCCCCCCCCAGCGCTGCGCCGCCGCCGCGGCGGCGCCGGCGGCTTCTTCAGTATAAAGCCCGGCTGCGCCTCCGGCGTCGGCAGCAGCAGCAGCGCGGCGGCGGCGGCGAGGCCCAGCGCCGACAGCAGCGCGTACTGAGCGATGAGGGAGTGGGTAGGTAGGTAGGAGACAAGCGGCACGAGCGCGCCGCTGAGGCCGAAGGCGACGGTGTTGGCGCCGAGCCACGGGCCCGCGCTGGGACCGTGAACGCGCCGCGTCATGATCTGGCACCCCGTGTCTGCGCGGGGGGGGAGGGGGGGATCGAGGCGTCATGGGGGCGGTTTCGTGTGAGGGCTGAGGTGGTGATGATGGTGATGCTTGGCATTCGGCGCCATGCAACAGGAGCTGCTGCTGCTGATCCAGCCTCTCCAGGTGCCGCCGCAGGCGCTGCTTGCGTTTCCTCTGGAACGGTGCAGCGCGACGGTGGATAGCCTAGGGTGGTTTGGGCATCATTGAGTCGACAGACAGCTACAGCAATAAGACCACGGCGCAAGCGGCTCAGCTGGTCAAAGCTGGCCAGTGTTCACTACTGGTTGCCAGTCAGCCAGAAGTCAAGACAGTAATGGTTGCTGTAGATGAAATGGCTTTGCTACTGCTTGCATTGTCCCCGTTGTGAGAGAGCAGTAGGGCTGACAGGACGACGCTGTGGATATACCACAGCGGACAAGTTGCTGAGGTCAAGCTTGCGCCTCCAATCATTTTTCTAATTAACTGAATGGTCCGCGACATAGCAGACTATATTTGCACACAAGCAGTCTGACTCGCAGCCGGGACGCACCCGTGATGGCTGTGCTCAGCCCCAGGCACAGGAACACGACGTGCAGCAGCGCCACGTCGGTCACGAATGGCAGCCACAGCAGCGCCCCGCACAGCGCCGCGAGCGCGCACGTGATGACGGCGTTGCCGTTGAACTTGCGGTAGAGCTGAGCGCTGCCGACGGCGCCGAGCACTGCTCCCACGCCGCGCGCGATGAACACGGAGCCCACGTCCGTGGACACCGTGCCGCAGTGCTCCGCGAGCTCCTGGAGCGTGGAGCCGAGGGCGACGAGCACGACGCCGCACATGCCCATGGAGAGCATGTAGGCGGCGCCGAGGGAGCGGCGGACGCTGCGGGGGAAGGGAGAGGGGGGGGGGGTGCATCGGGATGCGGCTCTGCGAGTGGTGCCACCGTGGCCTCGCATATTCAGCAGCAAGCACAAGTAACCACGTGATGACGTTCGCTGAATGGCGAGGTGGAGCAGCTGGGCATACTCAGCATCTGCTTGCCACCGATGCAGCTTTCAGAGCCTCGACATGGTGACAGGCTCATTCTCTGTTCGGGCCAAGTTGAAGTGATGGCACAAACCTCCGATTTTTGATGCCTTCAGCACAAAGTGAGTCATCCTCTGCATGGCTGCTCGCATTCGCCGAAGAAGCTCGCACGGGCCTCGGGACATCGAAGGGGGCCAACAGAGGCGTGCCCTCCTCCAAGGCCGCTGCGACCGACATGTTGCTTCTCGGTGTGGCCATGGCGCAGTGCAGAGAGTCACTGGCGGGCTGATGGTGACCTCAACTCTCTGCTGCAGGTGTACCTGCTGCTTCACCAACCATCATACCATAGCGATTTTTTCCTCTCACGATATATCAGGAACAAACTTCAACTCGAGGAGTTCGAAGTTGACGCACCGAAATTTTCCGGCAATTCCAGAGAAGCTCTCAAGAGCGAGGTGTGAGCAGATCGGGGGCATCATGGTGACCAGACGTCTTGTTCTCTCTGCAGGCGTGGCCCTCGCGACTGCGCAGCTCAGGTGAGTCGCGTGCCACGTGCGTGCACCCCAGGCGACGCGATCTTTCGGCGTGATGATATTCTCGACGCTTATCGAGTTCGCCTGTGTTGTGTGCTTGTTGCGTGCCACAGCGCTGCCAAGGTCTTCTTCAGGGAGCATTTCAATGACGAGGGCTGGCGGGAGCGCTGGACCGTGCCCACCAAATGGAAGTCAGAGAGCGAGCTGGGGGAGTGGGGTTGGACAGTCGGCAAATGGCACGGTGGTGACGAGAGCAACAAAGGCATCCAGACATCGCAGGTGCGCAAGAACTCATGACGAATATGCGCAGCTCGGTGCCACCTGCGAGCTTGTCGTGACGCCTGCTGTTGTAATCTCGCAAGGTATCAGGATCAAGCGCAGGACGCTGAGAGGAGCATCATCGGCTATTTGGACTCGTTCGTGGAGCTCTCCTCCTGACTACTCATTTTTGTCAAACCTTTAGCTGACGTAAGCTCTTAGCTTCATTGTGACTTGCTGATGAAGCAAAATCAAGCCGCTGCCAGAGTCTTTCTACGATGCACATCTGTGAATCATGCTCCTCTTTTTCAAACCGCTGAGACTTCTGTGCTGAAGAAGGCGGATTTTCTACAATCTCGCGGCCTTTGAAGCTCATCATAATGCGCGGTAACACACTAGCTACTCTGCCAGTGCTTCAGAATTTGCATATCCTGAGATGAACACTGGCTGTGGCACCATGTGCCTGTGTGGCCGGTCTTCCTGTGCCGAGGTATCTACCTCGTTGTCAAAGTGCGCTTCCACAGCATTGCGGCGCCCAAGGATTGACCTTTCATGCAAGACAGCAATCTCAACATACACAGCAGTCAGGCACACCAAGCGTACGCGGGAAGCACGTTCGCCCGCACCGTCCCCCACCACCGCCTTGCTTCAGTACACCTCTGCACTGGCTCTGCCCACTATTGCACTGTCTCTGCCCGCTGTTGCACTGGCTCTGCCGCTGCCTCACCCCCCCCCCCTCCCCCCTTTCACTGCCCCCCCCCCTCTTCCCCCTCTTCCCCCTCTCCCCCCCCCTCAACGCGCACAGGACTCGCGCTTCTACGGCATCATCGCGCCCCTGGACGAGCCCTTCACGCAGGACGGCGACCTCGTTGTGCAGTTCAGCGTCAAGCTGGAGAAGGCGCTCGACTGCGGCGGCGCGTACATCAAGCTGCTGGGAGGTGAAGTCGACATGGACTCATTCGGCGGCGATATGCCGTACCAGGTAGCGATGACACTAATCTGTCCATCGCAACCTAAATCTATTGCTTTCATACAACATGCTCAGGTCCCAGTTATCGTGTACGTGCGCATTTGCTTGCACGAGTGCTGACATGAGCTGGACACATGCATATGTTGCATCTGATTTGCGTGCCACAACCACAATTGCCTGAGCAAGCGCACATATGGATCGTTGCCAACGTTGACACAACAACTCCTTGCAATTGACAACAACACGTGTGTACATGCGCACTCACAGTACTTAGGCAGTTGCCGTGCATGCAGTGGGTATGTTGCATGTGTAGTTCTGTCGTCATGATATACGCAATGAACGCCCTTGTGCATTGTTTTGAGACTCATGTGCTAGTACACGAGTGATTGGTCGATGGCCCACTGTACACCTACACCGCGCCCCACAGCACAGCATTCGACGCCCGGCATGCCATGCATCCGCAAGTGGGGAGAGGCACAGAGCAGAAATACCAATTTGAGCCTTCAAACGTTTTTTTGCGTACCAGGTCATGTTCGGCCCCGACATCTGCGGCAGCGGCAATGCGCGCACGCACGTCATCTTCCACTACGCGCCCAAGAACGAGAACCTGCTGGCCAAGACGGACGTGCGCGTGGAGCGCGACCGCCTCACGCACGTCTACACGCTGCACGTCAAGGTGGGTTTGCGTGGCTGGCCGGTGCGCCGCGAATGCCTGCACGATTGCGGTTGTGGTGCTGCGGACAGAGATGACTCGAGTGCAGACGCGAGTGATGGCGCGGGGGGGGGGGGGGGCAGTGATGGGGGGGATAGGGGGGGCATTTACTTGGCTGATCGTCACATCTGCTGAGCTTCATCATTACCAATAACCACAATGAACTTGTTCATAGAGTTCACCTTTGGCCTTGGCTTGCAGCATACATCTGGCCACATCATTGGTGATGAGCACATGATTGCCTTTTTTTGATAGTTCGCCTTTGGCCTTGATGTGCAGCTTGCCTTCGGCCTCGGTCTGCAGCCGGCAGCTCTGCGAAGGCCGATGCAGTGCAACGCCCAGACTTGTCTCCACCCTGCACACACACATCACCGGAACGCTTTGGACGCACTCAACTCATCACGTCACTGGCTGCTGTGCTGCTTCTTTCGCGCTCAGGCCGACGCCACGTACGAGGTCTACATTGACCAGACCAGCGTGCGCGCCGGCAGGCTGGAGGACGACTTTGCCTTCCTGCCGCCGCGCCAGATCCCTGACCCGAACGTCACCAAGCCGGAGGACTGGGTGGACGAGCGGCGCATTCGCGACCCCGCTGCCGTAAAGCCGGACGGCTGGGATGACGTGCCCAAGACGATACCGGACGCTGACGCGGAGAAGCCGGCAGAGTGGGATGATGTGAGAGAAGGGGTATAGCGTGTGTGCTTATGTATGCGCGTATAGCGTTATTTTGTGCGTATATGCACTCATGTACATGTAGCGCATTCGCGGCTCCGATGCCGTAAAGCCGAACGGCTGGGACGACGTGCCCAAGACGACACCGGATGTTGAGGGGGAGAAGCCGGAGGAGTGGGATGATGTGAGAGAAAGGGCTGGTTGAGCGCGTGTGCTCATGTATGCGCGTACAATTTGTTTGTTTGTATGCATTCAAGTGTGCTCTTGATGCTGTCAAGCTGCACAGCTGGGATGACGCGCCCGAGACGATACCGGACCCTGGTGCGGAGAACTTCAAGCTGGAGACGTGGGATGATGTGAGAGGAAGCAGGGGCTGTGCGTACACACGCATAACATACGTTTCTCCTTTCAGCGCACGTCATTCATCAAAGTTGTGCAAATCTTTCTCATATACGCTCTGCTGTAATGCCCCTCCCTCCCCCCCCCCCCCCCTCCCCAGGCCGAAGACGGCGAATGGGAGCCCGCGCAGATACCCAACCCCGATTACCAGGGCCCCTGGCGGGCCCCCATGATCGACAACCCGGACTACAAGGGGGAGTGGGAGCAGCCGATGATTGACAACCCTGACTTCAAGGAGGACCCCCTGCTGTACCGGCGCTGCGACGGCTGCACGCACGTGGGCTTCGAGCTGTGGCAGGTGCGTGTCCCATTTGCGCCTGGCGGCAGTTACATCTGATCAGCAGCGACAATCATTAAGAAGGTGTAAGACGCAAGGCAAAGGCATTGCAGATGGACGAAAGTTTTCTGAGGCCGCACGACCCTGTCTGTGGTGTGAGGCATATCCCCCCTGCCCCCCCCCCCCCCCCCCCCCCCCGTTCACTTCAGATTTTGCCTGAGAGCGATTGCATTGTGGGAGGGGGTCCCCCAGACTTTGTGACGCACTTCATCACAACCACTTACACCTGCATGCAACGCGCACGAAATCATTCTGCAAGCAGCTGACAAGACCAAACATGACAGTCACAAAATAACCAACAGGCTTTGTTTGATATCTACTGCATCACTCACTTGAGAGCTGGAGCATCACACCATTCACAGTCCCCCGCACCGCCGCCAAAACCCATACATAGTTGGACAACTTCAGCTTTAACTCAAATCCGGCTTGAACTCCCACCACCTTGTTTGCGCAGGTCACGTCGGGCACCATCTTTGACGACATCATCGTCACAGACTCTCTGCCCGAGGCGTTCGCGCTCGCGGAGGAGGGCTGGGCCAGGTGGAAGGACAAGGAGAAGGCCATGTGGGAGGAGGTCTCCAAGAAGGTCAGCGCTCAGGATACTCATGAATTGAGCAGCGTATTCACACCAGAGTGATTCAAGGGGTTACTTTCCGAGGTAACAGCTGTCTTCAGAGAGGGTCAGCCCCGGCGACTGAGCACTGCAGCATGATTCAACATAAGTATGAGAAGTATGCAGAAGGTACTCAGGCAGAAGGCACTCAGGCTACTCATGAAGTCAGAATGGCGCACATCCGTCAGTCGGCAACACATTTATAAATGAGCATCTGCAGTAATTCACTCTTTGAAGCATCAGCGGGTCTCCGAGGGATGTCACCGTCGAGCCCCGTCGGGCTGTCACCGCTTTCGCTAGTGAATGTTGAGTACGGGTAATGCAGCGCTCTCTCCATGCAGTGCACTGCTTGCAGACCCGTCGATATCGCTCTGCACTAACGAAAGAATCCTTTATTTGGGGCGATACTAACCCCAAACCTTACCCTTACCCTAGACCCAGTGCTCTCTCAATGCTGTACGTTGCCTCATCAGAATGCCGATATTTCAAACGTGATCAACAGCATCAGTGTTCCATTGTCCGTTCGTGCGTGCACCGCCCCTGTTCAGGCACTTGGTTGTCAGACGACGCAGGGGCTGCCCTGTGCCGATGAACCCTAGCCCTAGTGCTGCCCTGTGCACATACTATGCCACGTAGCTGACGTGCTTGCTCGCGCTAATGGTTGTCCGAATGCGCTCACCACGAGCACTGTTCGAATATCAAAGTCGGCATTTGTGCGCTGTGTACATAGTGGAAAGGTACACCGGCTTGCAAAGGTCTTCACTCGTTGGCATCATCAGAGGCGGTCACCCAATGATGCTTTGAAAGCGCAGCCGTCAACTGCAACAAGGCTGGTTCCATACAGTGTGTCGATGCACCTGGCGCCCACATCGCATTGCAGCACAACACATATACGATATTACAGTATAATGCCAAAACAGAAGTATGACAACTGCTCCGTGGTGCTCTCGCAGGAAAAACCGGAGATGCCATCATTCGGCGACGAGGGGGATGACGATTTGGACGAAGATATGGCAGCTGCTATGGACGAGGACTGGACCAAGGAGGAGCTATGACGCACATGACGACGGGCTTGCTCACTGCAGAGCGCGCACAGACGATGCACGCATATGCACACGCCGCCGCCGCGCCACACAAGTAATAGACTTGCATGTTGAGTCACACAGCAAGGCAGATTTGCCTCGCCAAAAGCGCGTGCGCGGTTTTCTTTGTTCATTATTGTTGAAGTTGAAGTTGCTGTGCATCACCGCCACGCCAGTTGCGGTTTTCAGCTGTGGCATGGCATCTAATTGCTTCTATGTACTTGCAGATACCTGCCTGCCTGGCTTGACGTGAATTTGTGCTAGTGGGTGAGCGCAGAGCATTGCCTGCCCCACCATTTGACTCTTGATGAACTACCATGCTTCAATGGCTGCGTCCAGTTGCACCGCAGGAGCACTATAAACGCCCCATGAGCATTATGCAATCAGCATCACTTGATGCAGATAGTTCTCGCTGCCTTTGTGTCGCTAAAAACAACAACATTGATGATGGGTCGCAGGACTTCGCAGTAGTCTAGATCATACACCCTGCGGCACAGCAGAATGAGCGTCACAAGTGAGTGGCAGTCCCTGTGTGAAGTGGCGCGTTCATCATTGGCAAGGCCGCCTGCGCAACGACAGCATCACTTGGTGCACATATGCACGTGTCAAGTTGCAGATATTTGACACTGCCAAGTAGCTGCTGGCACTACGTAGGCTCAAGCAAAGGAGCTGACTATACTGGAAAAGGAAGTGGACGAGGCCATTTGAAATGCACAGCGAGTTTACATTGGTCAAGCAGTTTTGTTTTTGGTGCATTGTGGCTTTGTGGGGTCATACAAAGCACCCGCCAGAATAACGGCAATCACCACGTGTCGATTTCACAACCACAAGAGCAATTACTGAACCAGATGAGGAGATGTCATTGCTCACGGTCATGTAACCAATGCCAAGCCTTGGCTTGGCACGTTCTTGGTGTCATTAGTATCCCCTTACATACCAATAGCAATAGGCGCCCATTCTGTAGCAACTGAGATCTCACCAATTCCTTGGGCCAAATTGACGTCACCACCGGAACCCACTATTGACTGAAGCACGACTTTCAAACGGCCATGGCCTGTGAGCACCACCGGCTCACATTGGAAACAACGGACACCACCCTTTCACTCACGCGACCTCGATCACATCTGAATTTCCCAAAGTGTGTGCGACAGTGCTCAGTATCCGCATCCACCGCTACGAGCGTGGCGCCTCCACTCGCAGTTCCCTGCGCTTGGCGCTGAACTTGGCTTTTGCAGCGGCGGCGTTCACCGCAAAGGGGAAGGGCACTTCCAGTGCAGCGCACCCCGGCATCTGCAGTCTGAGGCACTGCTCAGATATGTCGAGTTGGGCTTCACTGGAGCGCTGCGCCGCCTGCGCATGGTGCAGAGTTGGCACGCATTGATGGCAGCGGGCGTTGTCGTGAGCCTGACAAATGAGGCATCTAAGTAGCATATGATTTGGCAGTATGAGCACTGAGGTGATGAAGAGCACTTCCGCCAAGCGTTGCATACGTCGTCATACATGGCAGCATAGGTAATTCACGATTGATGCATACTGCCAGGAAGGCCACAAGTGATTGCTGCAGTCAACATGGTGGTGTGGTGCGTGTACAGGCCATCAGTTCAGAGCAGATGCGCTCACCACCTCTCCGATTGGTCATCAAGTGCACCAACAGATCATGAACGAATCATTAAAAAAAAATGATGAATGAATGATGAATGAATGAATGCTGAATGATCAGATTAAAGCCGATGTGCTCACCTCTCCGAGCGCCACGCTCACCACCAGCCCCGCGGGCCCCTCCCGCAGCGAGTGACTCAGCAGACGCAGTTGCGCGGGCCGGTTTTCAAGCCGTTCTATCGCATGCCCCTCAGCCGCGACGGCAGTTTCGCCCCCACCAGCAGTGCTCAACACCGCACTCGGCGCAGCGTTTGTAGCGCCGCCTGCGGCTGCAGCGGACGCTCTGGTGTTGCCGTCGCCGCTGTTGTGCTCTCGCAGGGGGGCTCTCTCAGTGCCTGTGCTGCCCGTTCGCGCACCGCTTGCCACTGCCGCGGCAGCTTTCTTGGTATTGGCGGCAGTGCTGCTCGCCTCCTGACCCCCCCCCAACCCCCCCAGAATGCCCGCGAGCTGCTGCAGGTGGCCGAAGAGGGGGTCTGCGGAGTCATCATCGTCCTTGCTGCTGAACAGCTGCTGGAGATCTGGGTCTGCCGCCTCTAGCAGTGCATTGAACTCTGGATCGTCCGCTGGTGGTGCTGCTGCTGCGGTGGCACGCTTAGTCTGAGTGCGGGCTGAAATTGTTGATGTTGTTGTTGTTGTCGGTTTTGGAAGCGGTGGACTGGGGGGTTTAGAGGGGGTTGCATGCTGCCACATCGCCTCCTGCGCCTGCTGAGGGGTCATGGCGCTCGTGTCGACAACCTGCGTGAGGCCAAAACAGCAATCAAAATGAGGTTTAGGACAGATGTACAGAGCTGACAAATGTGAGGACAGCTGACAAATATGAGTAGTTCAGAAGTGTTTGGTTGGGCAGGTGACTACCACAGGAATAAATGTCCTTGAAACACGTGGCATTGTCGTGCTGCTGTGTTCCGTTGCACCTGTGGCCTGTTCAGCTTGAAGCAGCAGCAGCAGTGCGATGAAAGGACTGCTGAAATTGAGGATGTACATACATGATAAATCATGGGACTTTGACTGCATGTTGTGTATTGCGACAGGATGCCATGCAATAGCTGCGGCGTTGCAGCATCACTTGCCAGACGCACGAGCTCATGCAGCTGACCTGGTGATCAATCAGCAGTGTAAACACAGTCCTTGCATTGTCATTGCAAAAACTGACGTTGTGAAGGATCATTCCATTGTCCGTGACTGCGATCCTGAAAGCCCTGCATTCATCACCCTGCCTCGCTGCTGCCAAGCGAGATGTGAGTCAGAACGCGCCGGCTCAATCATGACGTCTACATACATATGTTCAAGCGTGCATAACAACATTCTTGCACACTTGCATCACCAGAGCAAGGCACTGGCCATGGCTGGTCATGTGCATGTACACATAGTTCATAGATGTGCATGCTTGTTGTACATTGACAGATACATGTACACACATGGCGGCACATGCAAACGCCCTCGTGTTTTAATTTAAAAGTGTGAGCCCGTAGTATTGTGCATCAACTGCAACATGGCGCTTGCCAACAAGGCAGAACCAGATTAAAGAGACCTGGAGTAAGCTCAATTTGCTGAAAATTGCTGGAGTGCACTCTGCTACCATTTACTACAACTGCTATCAATACCACGCACAGCTCCTGCGAGAGAAAAGATTCACAAGAGTAAAACAATGCTACACAGGCAAGCGCATTCACGACTATGACAGTAATACATATCGCAGCCGCCAGCAAGCGCCTACTTCAACTTCAAGTGCAAACCTCACCTTGCACCGCGACATGAACTTCTCATACGTCCCCACCGGCTGCCCCTCGCTGCTCCCCTGCGGATACAGCTCCTCCTTCACCGTCCGCGTCAGAAACCCCTTTTTCACCACCGGCTTCCCGTTCCCCGCCCTCTTTGCGCCCCCCCCCTTCCCCGCCCCTGCGCCCACTTCCTCTATGATGGGCCCAGACCGCCCCTTTGCCCCCTTATCACCCTCGCTTCTGGCCCTCTGTCCGGGCATCCGCACCTCCATGGCGGACTTGCCGCCGCTGCTGCCGACGTTCTGCAGGCCCAGCGACTGCAGCACGCTGCCCTCTCCGCTGCGCGCTGCTGCTGCTGCAGCCGGAGCGCTGCCGCCGCCGCTGCCGTCGCACGCCATCGCCGCGAGCAGCCCCGCCGGTGTGTCGATGCTGCGCCCGCCGCCGCCGCTGCCACTGCTGCTGCCTTTAAGATCGGCATCAGCTGCTGCTGCTGCCGCCGCTGCTGAGCGCTGCGATGGTGGACGCGACTGCGCCGCGGCGCCCTCCAGAGGAAACCGCAGCGGCTCGCCGCCGTCGCCGCCGCCGCCGTGCACGTACGCGCGCCCCTCGACGACGCGCCACCTGCGGTCCAGCTGCGCGGCATCTGGGCCCTTGTGGTCGAGCGTTGATGCTGCTGCTGCGCCGCCGCGCTCCGCCTCCACCCACTGCAGCGCCAGCTCCGTGAGCATCGCCAGGAAGGTGCCGCTGGCGAGGCAGCAGCGCAGGACCCAGGGGTGCACGACTACGTCCACGGCGACGCCGCCGCCGCCGCCGCTGGTGGCGGGTCGTAGCGGGCTGACCAGCAGCGGGACCTGTGTTCTCGGCGCGAGCGTGGTGCGTGTGTCACAGTTGTTGAGTCATTCATAGAGGTCTTGATGTAGCTGCTGGTGTCAGGAGCTTCTGAGCATTGTCCAGGATGCTACGCTGCCCAGTGGTGCGCCGATCACAGGTGTCTTTATACTTCTATACTTTTTGAAATATTACGGAATGTGTGTATTGCAAGGCTGTTGACAGCTGGGCGGTAGAGTGGTCTGACTGGATGAGGGGCTGTGCAGCGATGGTTGCATCGTGCAGACCACTCCACAAGCCTGGCCCCGTTCAAAATATAGTATCTGTACTGTCAGAAGAGGAGTGCATGAAATGTCAGAACGTGCTGCAGGGGGCAACTCAAGTGAGAGTGTCCAGGCCTGTGATGCTGTGCGCGCACGTGCGCAAGAGGTGATGCACAGTGGCGCAAACACCACATCACGATGGTGTGTAGCTCTCTCATTAGCACGGAGCTATAGACAGAGTGCAAGTTCACAGTTCATGCATCATCATCTCCAAGCCATTGCTCTCTGTGTGTACATCTACTTAGTGCAGCATCAAAATGATATACCTACTTCATCACTTGAAGACTGCTGGATGCGGGGCGGGCAAGTTTGCAACTCAAGCGCTGTGAATAACGTGAGTGCCGCCACAGCCCTCCAGCAGCAGCATGACCCCCCATCAAATTTTTGTATTTGAAGTCCGTTTTCTTACCCTTGTACAGTGCTATGTATACATTTTCATGCCGCATACCTACATACCTGCAGGCCGTCAGCGCTGTCGCGCAGCGGCGTTTCGTCGCCGAGCGCGTTGCGCAACACGTCCTGCGCGGGCTCGATGCCCACGTGACTGGTGACATTCACGTACACGCGCGTGCCGGCGGCGCACGCGTCCAGACTGCTGCAGTGCTCAGCCTCCTCCTCCCCCCCCTGCCGCCGCTGCTGCCGCTGCTGCTGCTGCTGCTGCTGCTGTGCGCGCTGCCGTTTCTTGCGGAGCGTCGTCTCGATGGCGTAGCCCGGTACAGGCAGGAAGCTCGGCCGCGCCCTGGCCTCCTGCGGGCATCGGTGAATGTGCACGAGATGTCACAGGGACGTGCAGATGTCACGATGGTTCCAAATGATGGCCAAAGTTAGAGTAGTGGCTCAAGAGAGATGATGATGCTGTTTGGGTGCTGGAGGGTCCACTTGTGTACTGGTTCGAAGTGCACCCGTGGCTGCATGAGATTCAACTTCAAGTTGAGGGTGCAAGCACCTGCTGAGGCCGCAGCCGCGCTGCCTTGGGCGTGGAGACAGCATTGTAGAAACGGAGAGCCTCGAGTTGGAATGTGCACGTATACAGACAGCAGTAGTAGTTCACGACTACATTCTCAAACAAGCAGTGGCTGCAGATCTTGTATTTGTTGTACGCACGAGAGTACGCTGGAAAAAGCAAGCAGAGGTGCACCAACGCTACTCCATACGCATCAATCCGCCCTACCTCCTCTGCCTTGGCTTTCTCCATCGTATCCTTGATGTACGCATCATAGGCACCAGGGTCTGAGGCGTGAAGATCGTCCAGCATCTTCCAGAATCCATCGGCCTGCAGAATGCAAGTCAGACACGAAGACAAGGCAGATCAACGTTCAGCAACTGCGGTTCAACTTGCTCGCTGTGTTCATGAATGTGTAGCTCGCTGTCGCTTCTGGCGTAGATCGGGAAGTGCAAACGTACAGCAAATTGAGACCTGCACTTCACCACAAGCGGGGCCTCCCGGCTGCTAATCGCTGGCGATCTTTGTTTATTGCCGCTTACCTGCTTGCCGTATTGCCCGATGTCGATGCCCATGGATCTCGCCATCGCAGCCGCCTGACTGCTCCTGCTTTGTGAGGCCAGCGGATCCCTGATATCGCCAGGCCTGGCACCGAACTGCAAAGCGGCATTCATCGGGACCTGGTGTGTTCAGGGGGTTGGTGCCCGTACTTGAAGGAGACGGTTATCCTGGTGACACACTCGCAGCGATCCTCAGCTGATGCACGCAGGTCCAGTGCTGTGAAACTTTGAGCGCGAGTGTATCGCCACGGTAACGATATCCTCTCTGATCACACGTCTGGCAGCTGCAGCGCTTCTTCGTGATTTTTCTCGAATCCAACTTCAAGCGTTCGACGTGCAAACTTCACGCATCCGCGCTCGACCAGGGATCCAAGCGCGAGGTTCGATCTAGGCAACGAGCACGTTTTCAGATAGCTGGCGACGTTCACGATTGTGAAAAAGCGACTCCGGTCTCATCAAGACAGCGGCACTGAGGCAGGAGCCTGGAGAGCCTCCGCGAGGACATTAAATCGCTCAGGAGGGAGGGCGGGAAGGGAGGCAAGGGGTGCTGTGCTGCGGCGCTTCGGTGCCTTGTAAGCGTTCGGAATTATACGCGCAGACACTAGCACTGGGGTGAGCCATGTCAATATTCTCAACCAGCTCTACACTGGGGGGAGGGGCGCAGCAGGCAGATTATTCCTTGCCGAGTCCGCCATCCGATGGCATCAGCAGCCTGTCTTTCCACATATCCGGCAGTGCCATGGTGGCGGGCAGCTGGGACCAGAAAGTGCGCTGCTGGACGGTGCAGAGGACAGCCATCAGTGCGCCCCCCGTGGCGACTCCAATGGCGGAAATCGCACACAACGGGCCCGTGCTGTGCACCTCCTTTCACCACACCAGCTCTACCGCGTTCTCGGGGGGGGCGGACAATGTGGTGAAGGCGTGGGACTTGCAGGGAGCTGGCCATCCATCAATGGACATTGGCAAACACGATGCACCTGTCAGGAAAATGGCTTGGATACCTAGCATGTCATTGCTGGCCACGGGCAGCTGGGACAAGGTGAGCCACCGCGAATTCGCCTGTGCTGCTGCCGATAGATGTGCTGGTCATTGGCTCATGCCATCAGATCAAAAGCTCAATGAGATCACTCAGACCATGACCACCGAATCTGAGACAAACTAAGGCAGGTGCTGGTTGTTTCAAATGGATCAATCAACGCAGACACTTTTCAATTTTCATGGTACCATCGCCAACATGCACAAATCAATCAGTCAACAACCGTGATCAGGTCAGAGTTGGCCACAGGACTTCTCAAATCACGCGCATGTGCTGATGCCAAACGCCGCTTGGCGAAGAGCGTTGTGACGTAGGCTGGCACATCCACGCCATGTCGAATTCACTGAACCACTGCATCAATTTCGCTGCGTACTTCTACTATTGGCTATCATAATCAGCAGCATGCCAAGTCGAGCAGGGATATGTTTCACGCGCATACACACTTCACTTGCTGCACCTATTTGCTGGCTGTTTGCAAAGCTGCGGTGCGGCATTGCTTCCTGACAGCTACTTCGCAAAGCTGCGTTGCGGTCTGACAGCTACTTCCACTACATACTTGAGGTACGCTCCAGCTAGGCGTGCATGCAGCATACGAGGAGCGCTTTGAACTCGAGTAACTTTGTTGTGCGGGTTGGAGCAGCATATCGCATGGGTGACTTTCTGTATACAGCACCTACGGCAGTCTCTTCTGCTGTCCCTGATTACAGCATGCTTAGCCAAGCACCTGGTGTGAGCAGAGCTTGCGGCACACTTGCATGTATTTGGCAAGCTTTGATGGCCGTAAACCACTGAGTGGACCCAAATTGGTCTGAAGGCACCATTGTAATGTCAGCAGCCATGGACGAGCAGATATTAAGGTAGTTGCTGGCAGCTGTGTCGCACAACTTGTACCATGCTGAGGCTGACGAGTGTGAAGTACAGGTGCCAGAACTGGTAGCATATCTCGACTGTAGCCCCTGCAAACCCCCTCCCATGGTGGCCTCACGTCCATTTTGTGCCCTTCTTAGCCCACATCTTGAGGTGAAGGCGCTCAGCGCTTACATGTGTTGTACGTCATCTTCTGCTGTTGAACCGAGCGCAGTTGTCCAGAATGCGTCTTTCAACTTCAGAATGTTACTTGATAGTGACGCCGCACACTCTTTGCTAACATCCTTCCCGCCACACACACCCTCACCAACTCCCGTCTCTGCAGACAATACGGTTCTGGGACATGAAGCAGCCGAACCCCGTGCACACCATGACGCTGTCGGAGCGCGTGTACGACCTCGAGGTGCGCGACAACTGGCTCGTCGTGTGCACGGCGGACCGCAAGAACTCCGTCTACAACCTCGGCGCCAACTGCAAGCTCGAGTCGGTCGCGGAGAGCACGCTCAAGTACCAGACGCGCTGTGCGGCGATCTTCCCGGACCAGACGGGCTACGCCGTCGGCTCCATCGAGGGGCGCGTCGCGATAGAGTACTTCAGCGAGCTGCCCAACGAGACGGGCGTGCCGCGCGCGCTGCCGGCGAGCCAGACGAAGCGCGGCTTTGCGTTTAAGTGCCACCGCGAGACGCTGCCGCAGAACAAGTCGCAGACGGGCGTCTTCTCGATCAACTCGATCGCATTCCACCCGTACGGCACGTTCGCGACGGCGGGCTCGGACGGCACCTTCAACTTCTGGGACAAGGACTCGCGGCAGCGCCTCAAGCAGTTCCCCAAGCAGGCGACGACGATCTCGACAGCGGCGTTCTCGCCCGACGGGTCGCTGTACGCGTACGCCGTGAGCTACGACTGGAGCCAGGGCGTCGGCGGCGCGCAGCCGGGGCTGCCGCACGAGATCAAGCTGCACGTCGTGACGGACGACGAGATCAAGCCGCGCGACAAGCCGCGGAAGTGACGCGCGCGCATGTATACATTGCCATCACAACTTGCTTCACGATGAGTGTCGTCGCGTCTGCTCGCATTGTTGCTGGTTGTGGTTAAGCTGTCTGCTTGCATGGTTCACTGCTTGGCAGAAGTTGAGGTTTGTTCCGGCATCAGCGCTACTTGGCAAGCTTGCCGTTGACAATCAAAACCTACGAGCCCTGTGAGGTATGTGCATGCATGGGGCGTGGTCAATTTCAATCCTGTTGCCCTGCCGCATTGCTTGTGCAAGCCGAAACTTGAGATTCAGGCTAGCAACAGCGCCAAATGGGAAAACAGGCTGGGCTTTATGAACTAGGGTACCAAATCAAGCAAGTAGGTTTCAATGCCATCTTGAAGTTTGCACTTCAATTATGTCATGCTGATGCTGGGCTCAGCACAGGTGGGACAGGTACTTTGGCAAATTTCAGCGCTGGAGGCATATCCCCCTCGACATGGGCGGATCCCGTAAATCGCAGCCAAGCACGTGGCTGGGGCACCTATGCAATGCTGCTGTGACACGGTGGTCACAGAGCTGTTGCGGTGTTGCCATGCGCTCTGTATCTGCAATGGGCATGCTGTCCTCATGCAATACCCCCAGCACTGGCACAGCAGCATTTGCTTTCTAATGGCATCGTGCCCTGCTCTACTGGCACAGCAGCATTTGCTTCCACATCAGTGTGCTTTGCATATGTGTCGTACCACAGGCTTTGTATCTCCAATGCGCATGCTGTCCTCATATACACCAATACTGTTGAACTTGACAGGCTTCATGGTGTGCCGATCTACAGTAGCTACCAACACGGCAGAATAAACATTTGCAGCGGTGCACTCATGCACGTTGCCAAATTGTTGACACCTGCAGCTCAACGGGACATATCATTCAAAGTTTGCACTGCTGATCCACAAAATGGCAGCTCAATCACGGAGGATGAAGAGGTGTCCCTGGCGATGTGAATGTGAATGGCACTTGAGATTACAACTTCTACAGATATATACATACTAGTAGGCCTTTCAGGTAAGCCACAGTCCCTCTGATGTGCACTGAGAACCAGACAATTGTCACGGATGAAACACTTGCACGACAGCAGCTATATAAATACACATGTCCCACAGCTAACTTTTCTGTGGAGTACCTATCTGCACATCCTAGCCTCTGGTGACTGTATGCAGTGCTTGCAGCTTGTCGACCTTGAAGAGTGTTGATGGCCGTTGCAGTTGCTGTGGGTCACACTCTGTTCCATGACACGACCATGGTCTGCACTATGCAACTTTGGCCGATGCTTCACTTCACAATGTGTGCGTCGTCGCCTATATGCCTCGATCAACAACAGTATGTGATCACTGATCTATGCAATTGCTGCTCTATGAAACTGCTGCTGACAAATCAACGCTGCAAGGCGATGTGATGAAGGAACAGTACACCTGCCTGTCATGGCGCTGCACCCACCTAACATGACGTAAAACCTGAATGAAGCCATGCGGCGCACATGAGCATCCTACAACACTTCTGGAAACCAAACACATGTCAAGTTCAAACAACGCGATCGATTGCCAGCAGGTGCCATCATTCATGCTGCTGTCAAATGCAGGTCCACTCCAAAGCATCACGGCTGGCACAAGGCAGCATCGGTGACGTCAATGTGTCTCATTGAAAGGCGCACATTTGTGGCATCGACTATGGAAACTGCTGATGCCCGGGGGGCTCAAGAAACGCGGTGCGCTGCCTGACGTGTTACAAACATGGTGCTGCGACACGCAACAATGATGGCATATGGCAAGCAAAATTACGCTGCTGGCCCGCCCCTGAAAGGACTGCGCGCTGCCGAGGGCAGGCGCAGGCGCGACACGACGGCCACTACCGTGCAAAAAATGAGGCAGCAAGGGGTGCTATTACTGTTACAAGCCCATCTCCGCGGGCGTCTTCGTGCTGAGCTGCACGGCGTGGACCTGCTTCATCTCGTCGGCGATGGTCAGGTGCACCAGCTGATGGCGCTTCACCAGCGGCAGCCCCTCAAACGCGGACGACACCACGGCGATGTAGAACTTCTGCTCATCCTCCGACTCGTCCTCCACCTGCAGCCGCACCGGCCGCAGCGCCTGTAGCTTGCGCATGATCGCCGTCGTCATGGGCTTACCGGGGACCTCCGCTACGCCCATGTCATCCCCCTCAGAGTCTGCCTCTGCCCCCCCCGCTGCTGCCGCCTCCGGGGCAGCTGCTGTCGCCGTCTCCGCCTCCGCCTCCGCCTGCAGTGCTTTCCGCTTCATCGTTGACAGCATGTTGATGAAGCCGTTGTTGCGCCCTGGTGTGAGCGAAGTTTGTAGCCCCGCCACTTGGATGAACTCGGGCTTGACGCTCTGTATGTCTGCCGCCGCGTTGCCGCTGAGGCCCCGAATCAGTATGCTTAGCAGGCCCTTGGTAAGCTGGGCATCTGAGTCCCCCTCGAAGTAGACCTTCCCCTGCTTCATCTTAGCGACGACATGCACTGTGCTGAGGCACCCCTGCACCTTGTTGTCTGTCGTCTTGAACTCGGAGGGCAGCTCCGCTCCTTGAGCAGCCATGAACAGCAGCTGCTTGTAGCGCATCTTGTCGTCAGGCATCGACCGGAAGGCTTTGACTAGCCGCTCCAGCTCGCGCGTCAGCCCCAGCTCCTGGATGCTGGGAGCCGTCGACATGAGCAGTGGTGCTGTGAGGCGACGAAATGTAGAACAGAGCAGCACACACGGTCAGTACAACTCAGCTGCTGCATGCATGACGACCGCAAATTATGAATGGGGCAGTAACAAACTCGCATTGGCTGCAGCGATGCAATACCTGCTCGCCGCCTGGCTGATGCTGTGTATGATTGTGTCCTGCTGACGGCCACAGCAGCGCTCCGTCTTTGCGCCAAGGCGGCAGCCCCTCCCAACGGAACAAACGCATGCGCCGCCAGCGCACTGGCCAGTACCAGCAGCACCGCTGCCCTCATGCTGGGTGACTGCATGCCGTCTCTCTTTGGTATCAGCGAGCGAAAGGACCCCTTGCTGCTGGTGCGTACAGGTTGAGTCGTACGGGGTGCGTACGAACTGCCAGAATCACTTTTATTGCGTGTGGGCTTTGGCTGCTGCGCTGTCACAGCAGCCCAGAGCCGCATGGCCGCAGAGAGAGATGCCCCCCCACGACGGGTATGATCGCACTGACTACCTGGCGGCACTGGCGCAGTGTGCATTGAGCCCGCCTACGAGAAGAAGGTGGTCCTGTGCTCCGGCAGCAACAAGCCTGAAGAAACGGACGCGCTCTAGCTTTGACGGCGCTGTCGATGGCGCCGACAGGCATGAGCTGCTTGGCTCACTTCTCATCCTGGAGGGCATGCGGCGATCACGCAAGCGGCAACACCATCAGCAAGCAGAGTCTGAGGATTGCAGCACTGTGAGCAGCAGCAGAACCGCTACGCAGATCTCGCAGGAGGCGAGCCCACTGCTGCTGTTGCACAGCGTGACAGCTGCTGCTACTGACGCCGCATCCCGCTCATCGCTTTCGCGATCTAGTTTGTGGCGAGCGCTGTCTTTGAGCGGCAGGCGAAGCCATTCATACAACCCACGTGCGAGGACCGACAGCGCCAACATCACCAGCGGCCAGGCGTATCAATTCATTGTTGGTGCCAGCAACAACAGCGCCGCCGCCACATGCAACATTAGCATTCAACACCGCTGCTGTTGGCGATGGCCCTTGAGTCGGTGTCAGTGCCACGTGCACAGCGCCCCCGGCCAGCTTCGGCGTTTTCTTGGACGCATCCTGCTCATAGTGGGGCTGATGTATGCACTGTGTGCAGCAGATGCCGCCAACAAGCACTCGTCTTACTTTGCGGCAGCAGCGGCTACAGCGCTCGCACAGTGCGGACCTTGCCGTCTCATTCGGGACCGCTGGGCAGCACACACGGCAGCAGCTGCTTGCAGCTCAGTAAACCAGTGGCCAGCACATGGCGCCGTTGCAGCTGCACACCATTATGCATGCGCGCTGCCTCTACGTGTGAACACTGTGCTGCAGCATGTCGCCAATGTCGCAGCAGCGGCAGCGGCGGCGGCAGCTGCGGTAGCTGGCGATGCAGCGAGGGCGCTGGCGGCCAATGCAGCGAAAAGCTGGCCGTCGTGGAGCGCACAAAATGCAGGCCCGGCAGCACAAGCGCCAGCACTTGAGGCAGCAGACGACTATACAGACGCGCCACATCAACAACTGCCGGAGTACACAGCAGCGCTCAAGCTATCCCGCAGCCGCTCACTGGACGAGGCTGCGGAGCGCACTTCAACAGCAGCGTTCTTTGATGATCATTATCACCCCCTAAGCGCTGGTGACGGCAACCACCATCGCAACGCCACCGAGCCTGAGCGCTGGTACTCTATGTCGATGGACTTGCCGGAGGCGGCGGCAGCGGCGGCGCGGGCGGCAAACGTCGCGGAGCTGCCACTCGCAGCAGTGCTCCAGCAAGGCAGCGAGCTCGCCATGGCATCACGCCAACTGCTGCCCATCGGTGCCAAACCACGTGGGGCAGGTCAGAAGTGCCCCCGCCGAACGCACAGCTACGGCGGTGGCAGCAGCGGCGGCAGCGGCGGCGGCGGCAGCAGCGGTGGCAGCGGTGGCCCTGAAGCTACAGGTCATCGGCGAGCTCCGACCGGCGACAACGTGCCTCTGGAGGACGTGGCGGCGGCGCTGCTGCGCGAGTGGGCGGCGAAGCTGCTCAAGCGGGCCGCAGACGGGAGGCGCACACCGCAGGACGAGCGCGCGCTGCCGCCGTCCGCTGCGCGCAGGCGCTGGAGGGAGGACCTCGGAGCAGCGGCAAAAGCGGCGGGAGAGGACCTGGATAGAGCGGCGAAACGGGTGGGGGGCTGGGCGGTGCGCATGCTGCGGCGCGCGGGAGGGGGGGGGAGCAGAGATCGGGAGCCCCCCGCACCCGCGCGGAAGCAGATTGGCGCTGCGTGACATTTTGCAAGGCGCCGCAAAAGCTGCTGGTGTGGCGGCGGCGCCGGCCGGCGCGCGTTGCGCACACACCAGCGGCACCACGGAGTGCTGCAGCAGCAGCGGCGCGTGCGGGCGCCGCGCAAGCTGCAGCGCGCGCAGCTTCTGCGGTGGCGCCGGTGAGCGCCGCCTATGCGGCTGACGCGCAGAAGAGTGCTGCAATGGCAGCGGCGTGCTCGGGCGCTGCGCCAGTCGCTGCGCGATGTGTGGCAGGTGCTGCTTGCAGGAGCGTTGCGTGCTGCCGAGGAGAGCATGCAGCAGCGCTCAGCGCAGGCAGCAGGGTTCAAATTGTTCAGCAGGGCTCACTGGCTGGCCCCAGCAGTTCGAGCAGACAGCAGTGCGCATCCGTTGCTGCCCGCCGCTGCTGGTGATGATGCTATAGTATGCACAGAGCAGAGCCGCAGCAGCTGCTGTGGCGGCGCCAGCAATCGCTTGTGTGTGAGGACGCTCTGTGGTCGTAGATGACTTCTACGTAGACTCAACAAGCCCACGAGCCAAAGTGCCTACACTTGAAGTAGATGTTTTGCGTAGATTGTGGTATTCCCCCCCCGCCCGTGTCTTGTATTCACCGCAGCCCCCGTTGCTACCACGAGAGCAGTACCTACGGCGGTGATTGTGTATGCTGTACAGATGCAGCAGCTGTACAGGCAGGGATACCTCAGTGCGACCGTGACCGCCCGTTTGCGGCTTCACGAGCTTCACTTTCTGCAATGCGCCACTCAGGCCCACCCGCCTGCCTACACTCAGGGTGTGTACTTGCCTGAGTGCTGCGTCGCACATATGACAAATGTGACATCAGGGTACGTGTGAGCTGCGTTTTGTGCATGATGGCTTACTTTTGGCTGTTGAATGTGGCCTGCTGTTGCGCATGTTGCTCACCTTGCACAGGACACCCCTGCGCTCGTATTTGTTTGAAACACGTTGCTCAACTGCTTGCATGGCTTCATGCATGCTACATCCAACGGCTATAGCTTGCAGAGGAGGGATATGCATATGAAGTACCCATTAGCTATTGGGTGAGTTTATAGCCCCTTGAGCAAACCAGCACTTCATTGCTGTTTCAATGAAATGAAGTCATGGCTTGGACTCATGGACATGTACGACGAGCGAGCATGGCTTGCACTACGCTAGACATTGACATTAAATTCAAATGTGGAATGGTAAGACTAGCCCTGTCTGCAGCTCTCATTCAACTCAGGTTGGTGCTGGATTCATGAGCTTCAGTTGCATATGACTTGCAGTACTAAATCAACGAAGCTTATCAGCAGGCGCACTGTTGCGAATGTATGTGCATCTTCAACATGCACTTGTGTAACACTGCAACCTCTACCGCAGGGCTACAAGTGATACGTGATGCATATGAGCACCAGGATTTGCTATTCATGCAACTGGTTTGTGGAAGCGCATTCATGCGCCTTGTGGCACTATCAGACCATTGTGAATCATGCAAGAGCTAGCAGCAAAGGAGCAAAAGAGAGAGACATCACTTCTATGGCACTGCTACCATAACAAAGGCGTAGGTGTAGTAGTCTACATCAAAAAGCATGGTGTGATGCAGCACGTTGTGGGGCATTGTTCATCGCCAAGACATCAAGATGTCATACCCCAAAATGACGATCTGGGCTTGGTGAAGCCCTTAGGAAGCATCAAGGTCATTCAATGGTATAGGTGGCCGGGTAATGGTGTGCATGGTTTGCATGCTGCTTCACACAATTCTGGTCATCATCAATGTCGTGAGCAACCCGCAAGTGCGGCTGTAGCGTGTGTGCCCTATCCTACATGGTGATCAATGGCAAACACGGCAGCATGGCCATGTTGTGCAAGACTGCCACGCTGCAGCTGTTGTCAACATTCTGAAGCACCACTTGATATGTGATTGAT
Organism: Tribonema minus; assembly: GCA_017506865.1. Lineage (NCBI taxonomy): Eukaryota > Xanthophyceae > Tribonematales > Tribonemataceae > Tribonema > Tribonema minus. The sequence continues at coordinate 78,270 of JAFCMP010000044.1, forward strand.
ATCCCGGTATTCCGTACTACTTTCTATTTCTTGACAGCAATTGACAGCAAGAAACTGGACAAATATCATAGAGTCTGAAAAATGAGCCCACTTCAAGAAGGGCTTCTTTCCACTCAAGCAGGCACACATGAAAACGCCAACCTCTTCTGAATCTTCTCAGTATTACACTGCAACATATGCATCAGCACTCCCCTGTCAGACCCAGTCCGCATCAACGCCGCACAGCCATGCGGATGCATTCTTCACAAGTCGAGCCGACCCGGCAGCGTCCCAGTGGCAGAACAGTCGTGTGTATCCACCGTCGACTATAAGGCGGTGCTGACCGTCATCGACCACGCATGTGAGCGGGTGCCCGTGCGAGCTGACCATGATGGTCTTCGCGCCTGTGTGGTCAGCAGCGTGCACGCGCGCTATCGTGTTGCCTTCATACAATTTTGCAATGCCTGTAAAGAGTAGGCTGCTGGAGTCAAAACCGCTCCCCGCCTGAGTGCTTGAGCGCGGACGCAAGTGCCTCTGTCCAAGATCATTGCCCTCTAGCACTATTTCTTCACCCAGAAGGCTCTTGGCAACAATGTTGGCATGAAAAGAGAAAGGTGCATTGTCACCCCAGATGTATACGCCTCCTCCCTCTCGTAAAGCTGCTGCAGGGAGGTCAAGTGCCCCACCCCCAGCGCGCCATGCCCACTGTGGCCGGATGTCACCCAGCACTGGCACGCACCCGCTAGGGCGTTAGCGAAGTCTGCCTCACTCGGCACACTTGTCCAACGCACGAGCTTGAAGCCCTTTTCCTCCAGCGCCTTGCGTGGCGCAACAAAATCAAACCCACTCCCTGTGTACACCTGCAGCACAGCCACCGTTAGGCCCTCGAAGGCGCCGTCTGCGCCGAGGTCGTACGCCGCGCCGCACGCATTGCCGTGGTCATCGACGGCGGCACCGGGGATGGTGTTCATGCCTGCGTATGCTGAGTAGGGCGCGATGGCGGTCACCGTGACACCCGCGCACTGCGGGCCGGTGTAGCGCACGAGCTTGTTTGCGGTGCCGTCGTGCGCCCTGACCTGCGCGCACAGACAAGAGAAGAGTGGTGAGATTGGCGTCAGTGGTGTCGGTGTGTGCAAGCGCGGCTGTATGTACTGCCGCAGGGCATGAGTCGCTTGGGTCTCATGGTACGCATCGTGGCGTGCGGCGCATTATGGGGTTTCAGGGCGGAAGCTCTTGTGACGCACGGCGCACTGCTAGAGCTTGTGTGTTCTACCCACAGTTCAGCAGATTGTGAGCTGAATCCTAATTCAGCAGTATAGAGTGTTGTTCGATGCAGCAGGGTCGCGTGTGAGGAAGGTGCTGTGATGGAGTATAGATTGCGAGCAAACGCAAGCCACATGTTGTGAATGCTGATGCCAACTATTGCAAGAGCACAAGCCCTCCTTTTACTGTTTTGGGGATGGCCAGGGCTCGTGTTTGCAGCCTGCTGAAGCTGTCGCAGTCTTCTGGGAGGCACATCTGCTACCATGTAGAAGCATGTGCTTGAAGTCCATGATGTCTGACGCTGCAAGCCGCTTGTAATACTGACAAGATTTGCAGACGTTGCCCTGGGCGTGCTCTGTGGATGCGTACATTAACAATTCCTCCCTCATGACTTGTTCAGGCAGGGCGCTACACAGCTGTTTTGCTGTGTTTGCAATACCGCCAGCGCAAATGAGCACAGCTGAACGCACCAGAGCAAGGCATGAAAGCATGAACCCCCGTCATCAGGTGTGGATATACACTTTGTAATGTAGAAAAAAGCCCTGACCTTCATCTCCTTCTTGCCTAGGAGCAGTCGATAATATCGCGGCTGGCGGCCCTGGCGTTTGCCAAGGAAGAACTTGATGTCCTTGACTGTGGTGTCCACGGTGACTGGCATTGCGACATGCCCCCCAGTGACCATGACTATGCTGATGGCGCTAGCGGCGGCATTGCGCTCACGCAACGCTGCTTGCACGCTGTTTTTCCATGGGGCTTTGCCTTTCAGGCAGCTGATCTCGCTGTCGAGTACCCTCCGCGCATCATCTAGTACGCTGCATGTGCGAAGCGCCTTCTGCAGGCATCTGCGTAGGCAAGAACGAGTGAAACGAACGATTTAGATAAAAATGTAAATCGCTGCTGGTCTGTGAAGTGGGTGTGCATGTTTCGTGAAGATATGTGTGAGGCATTGTTACCTGAGGCATAAACAGGCCAGCTCAGTGGTGCCACGCTTGCCTATGGCGGTCAGGCTTGAGAACTCGCTCGAAAGCTTCTGCTCGCGGCATCGAAGGCACTCCATCACGCCACCCCCCCACCCACTGTCTTTCTTCTTCTTCTACTTCTACTTCAAGGCGCCAAAAGCACCTTGAAGTTGTGGTGTGAAAATGATTCATGTGATCACGTGACACAGCGAAAGGAGCAGGCTGTGGAGCGAGAGGGGAACCAGGCGACGGACCTGTAAGTGGATCTAGTGCAAAAGCAATTCGCAGAGGCGATATTAACTGCAGCGGTCGCCAGAACGGCGCTTTCGAGTGCCGGCTGATCTTTCAGGTCCGAAGCTGTCAAAACAACATGAGTGGAGCAAAGTCCAGAAAGAGGAAGCGCAAGCAGAAGAGCGAGCAACGCCATTCAGGTGGCGAGATGAATGGCAGCTGCAGCGGCAGCAGCACCCCCTCGCGTTCTCGCAGCAAGGTGGAGACAGCGTGGAGCGTAGCCGAAGTGGGACTGGGTTCGGATCATGGGCCATCACTGTTGGCACCTGACGTTTCGTCAGTCCTCTCTGAGGCGGGAATAGTGGTGAACAATGATGCGGAGGTTCGCACCGTCACACCGGAAGCTGCCTCAGCTGCTGCAGAAGTTACATCGGCGCCGGCTGCAGAGCCGGAGTCACAACCGTGCACATCGGCTGGCATCGTTGATGGTGGTGCAGACACAGCAGCGGTAAGTTGAGGTTCGCCGACCTGATACATGCAGCTCAATTACTTTTGTTTGACAAGTTCTTCCTGGCCACCCCAATTCTGCTCCTGTGTCAGGCCCATGCTGTCAGTCCTGTCATCACTGGGCTTCGGTGTGGGGGGGCAATGTCGAGCTGACTTTGCTTTGACTTTGTTTAAGACCCACCCTGCAAGCAATATGTCTTTGACAATGACAACTTGACTCATGTGCTTGTGATTGATGGCAGGACGGCGAGGTGCCTGGGCGCCCAGACTTCAACGCGGGAGCACCAGTAGCAGCAGCACAGCCATCAGCGCAAACAGCACCAGCGTCATTGCCAGTGCCACCAAGTGCTCCCACAAAAGCAGCAACGGCTACACCACCCGCGTCCGCAGCAGCAGCGGCAGAAGCAGCAACAGCAGCAGCAGAAGCAGCGCCTGCAACATCAACGGCCACATGTGCAGCAGCAGAATCGGGGATCGCCACTGAAGCCACCGCAGCAGCAGAAGCAGCGCCAACGGCAGTGGAAACAGCAGCTACAGCAGGAGCACCAGCAGGGATGCCAGCAGCAGCAGCAGCGCTAGCAGCGGCAGCAGCTACAGCAGTGGCTCAGCAGCAGCGGCGCCTGCACAGGCCGCCGCCGTGAATCGAGCAGAAACCCCAGCAGGCCTGCCGCCAGCAGCAGCAAGAACAGCAGCAGCGGCAGCAGCAGCAGATGGCCTGAACGTACCGATTGCGCAAGCCCCCCGCCCAGACGCAGTATCTATGGCCGTCACAGACATCTGGAAGGGTCCAGAACGTGCTCCACCCCGCGGCAACATGTGGGTCAAATTCGTTGTGACAACAAGCACCAGAGTTCATGCCGACCATGCATACACTGTGGTCATGCGCTACGAAGTCGGAGCGCACGTGCACCGCCTAAGCCCAGCGGCGCGTTTGAACCGAGTGGACGGGACAGCAAATCTGTGGGCAAGCGCGTGGATGCCGGTTCCCCGTGATCCACAGACACTCGTGCGGGGCTCCTATCGATACGAGCTTCACCATCACGGGGATGCAGGCTTTCTGGCAAAGGGCGCTAACTGGGCGTCGCTCGGCTTCTTCGGATTGCAAGAAAAGGTGAGCATAGTGGCGCTGCAGGAACAGCAGCTGCTGGCAACGACTCCAAGGCCGCTCTGGTGCCTTGACCTTCTGCCCTGCGGCAACAACAAACGGGCCGCGGCGCTGCTGCTGCCCGCACAGCTTGATGTGCTACCATAGCTTGCATGCGCCTACTCTTTCTGCACTCTCTTGAACTGGCTTGCATAAACGCAATGACGTCAATTTTGTCATTCGACTGTGCACATACACCCAAGTGCCGCCGCGCGCCACCGCCAGTCACGCCCACGCTCTCATGCAACTGTATGCCTTGGCGCCAATGGCAAATGCTGGCACCAAGAGCAAAGGGTTGCAAATCTACACTGTTAGTAATACCATAAGCACTCACCGGACTTGGCCTTCTTCGTGCTGAGGTCGTTGAGCTTCTTGGCGATGACCTCCGGGGCGTGGCCCTTGGTCTCCATCTTCGTGGCGATGTTGGCAAAGGAGCCCTGCTCGCCTGCGCAGCACATCAGTCATGCATCATATGCGTGTGTGTGAGGTATCACGTGACGTATGTCAGTGCCGCCATGTTCAATGTTGAACCTTGTGGTCCGTTGTGGAGATTGCACTCATCAGATGAGCGGTACATACCACATTAGCGCTGTGTCGTTGAACCCATGCGCAGACTCCTGCGTCGTTGATCCTACATGCAGACGCCGCGCCGCCGGCCATGCTGGGATGGCATTCACTTTCACAAAACGCGCCTAGTCAAATGTGCCAAAGGCACACCTGGAGCAGGTCACCAGCAGTGTACAATGGCAAACACTTGCAACAGTTCAAAGCGTATACTTCAACTTGTTGTGCGACTTTGGACTGCACTCTCTTCAACTGGCTTGCATGAACGCAATGAGGTCACCTTAGCCTTTGAGCTAAGCACGCGCGCCAAAGTGCCGCCGCCGCCGCCGCACGCCACCGCTAGTCATGCCCACGCCCTCATGCAACTGTATGCCCTGGCGCGAATGGCGATTGCTTTGCAGCAACTCAAAGCATATACTTCAACTTGTTGTGTGACTCTTTCTGCGCCCTCCTCACCTGGATCCTATCAACGCAATGAGGTCAATTCTGTCATTTTAACCGGGCACGCGCACCACAGTGCCGCCGCCGCCGCCGCGCGCCACCGCCATGCCCACGCTCTCATACATGTGTATGCCTTGGCGCCAATGGCGAACTGTGGCACCAAGACACTGAATACGCAAACCTAGACCTGATGTGCCACCATAGCTTGCATGCGCCGACTTTCTGCACTCTCTTCAACAACCTTGGATCCTCTATGAAAAATGTGGGGAAGCCTGCGCGCAGCGACATGACAACACTGGAGCCATCAAATCGGAGGTAGTTCACCAGGCCAGAGGCTGACCCACCGGTGCCATCCGGAAAGGGAAACAGGGTCTCCAGCAGATCAGGGTCGATCGCTTCCCGTTTGATGTTCAGATCATCCGCGCAGTCTTGAGAGCAGGCTGTGTACGCTCTGAGGACGCCATCGCCAAGCTGCCCTATCACACTGCAATTCGCCGTATCGTTGCCCTTGAACTGACACACATCTGATCCACAGGGGTCCACTGCAGCGCTGACAAATGCGGCGCCGCACACGAGCAATAGTGCTGTGCCTTTCATTGCCGATCAGGGCTGCATTGCACAAGTTTGATGTGCTTTCGTAAGTCTGCTGTCACGCCAACAGCAAAATTGGCTTGAGCCTAGTTTGTGTCGAGCATCATCGGCTGGCTCTTTTGCCTGCTCGCGGTAATTGGAAGCGAGAAGGCCGGAGTGCAACACTGCACCATCGCGACTTTGACAAGGATGCATGCAGCCAATGCTGGTCAAGTCACTGTATCACTGCAGCTCTGTGAGTTTGGTGAGCGCGTGGCTTCATGCTGCCAAAGCACACAGTACAACCAGCAAAGTTCACTTCGCGTAACTCGCCTTTTTCCGAGAGTGTGACTCGCCAAGTGGCGCTCAAACATGGCGCACAGAGAGAGAGATGGAAGTGGGTGACGTTTTCCGCCCTCCTTAAAGGACCCTGTTTCCAGGTGGCCAAAACTGCACCACTTTTGCCACTAGGGCAGCAGCCCTCTTAAGACCTAACCCTAAAGGCAAGCCATCCCAAACCCTAACCCTAACTGTCGCAATGGCCACCTGCACATGTTGCAGGGGTAGTTCGCTGACACCACCATCCCTCGGCAGCAGCATGAGTTGCCGTTTGACTGTCATCACGTTTAGTGCATGCGCATCAGCATTGTTGATGAGAATTCGCAGTGGTCATTGGCAAGGGTGTGTGTTTCACATGTAATGTAATGTAACATTTGGTCCCAGGGTCTGCCGTATGATGCTCCACACGCTGTCTCCCCCCCACTTAAAAAAAAAGTGTGAAGCTGACACATAACCCTCACCCGACCGAGCACGCACTTTTAAGAGACAAGTCAGCTTTCTGGGACACAACGGCGTGGCTAGACCTCGGCAGAGTTCTGTTGATTTTTGTCTTTGTGTGGCACAGCGACGGAGTTTCCCACCACAGGCTCTGCAAGTTGTGAAATACAAATGATCAAAAACCTCTGGCACGGACAGTATGCCATGCACACTCATCAACCATGTATGCTCTCCAGAACACCATTAACTGCGTCACACGCACAGAAACAGCATGAGCACAAACCAGGTGCATGGCTGCGAACCCGAACAACAAGATTCATGATTTGCAACAACCTGCAATCACAAGTGCCCATGCTATGCAAATCACGACCCGCAGACTGCCAGTGACCCCATGTTGCAGCTAGCGGTAAGTGCGGCGCAGTTGTAGACCGCCAAACATGCAGTAGCATCAGTTCCACATCAGTACTCAGTACATGGCCCCTCAAAGTCCAAAGGCACGCTACCTGCCACATTAGGCTGATGCATAAGCTGCTGAATTATCCCCCTCAATTCCCTGTGTGGCTCCAATTGTGTTGATGTGCCTGACTTTGTGTTGCTGTATGTTCGTCCCCGTAAACGCTGACCACCACTTTGTGATGCTGTGTTTTCCCCGTCCCTACAACGCTGACCACCACTACCCTGGAGCTTTCCGCAGCTCGATGTTGTCCCGGTGCAGGTAGTCCCTGAACTGCTTGTACTTTTATTAATTTCGCTTCGCAAGGGGCGCGAAAAGCCCTCTCTTTGGATGTGCACTCAATGCAACATTCCTTCTCCGAAGAGAGACTCAACCGCAAACAGGCTTCCCCCTCTTCACACTACCACCAACACCCCACAACCAAACCCTACTTAGGGTTGCCCAGCCGTGAGGCACACTTGTCCCGTCTTGAAAAAGATTTATGCAGGCCTGGGTCGCCTTTGACAGCGCCCAGAACTGAGGACCATGCTGACACGTCTGAATCACGCCTCTAGGCAAAATGATCACTGGGCACCAGGCACTGGTGCTAAGGGTATCAATGCTGTTGCTACGAAGAGTCCAACCCAACCCCAATAAACCCCACCCAAACCCCGATCGGTCCCCACTATCATGCTGCACCAAAGTGCCTAAGCTACTGCCTCTACACGACCATACCCACTTTGAGGCCTCCCGTGTCTCTGCCAAAATGGTCCTAACCGTGAACAGCTTTGTGCAGGCCTGGGCTACTGGTAGCAGCGCCCAGAACTGAGGACAATGGTCATGGATCACTAAGTGCCAGGCACTGGTGCTGCAAAGGCTGATGCTGTCACTCCAGCAAGCATATATACTAAAACCCGCCCTTCTATTTGCTAGTGTTACCCCCCCCGGTGTCCCCGGCCGCACACTGGAACCCCTGCTGCGAACTCCTTCCTCCTGCTGCTCCTGCTCCTGCTCCTCCGCGCCGCTCTCGCCAAGCAGCTGCCGCCGCCTGCCCCGTCGCCGCGCACAGGCGCCGCTCTCTAACCACATGCCTTGGACAACACTCCGCAGAGTTGTATGACTAACAAACAAGGGTGCCGCGAGGCCCCAAGATAGTGTCCTTGTGTCGGTTGTGGGTTGAAGGCGTGCGCCATCGCCGGCGGCAGGGACGGTGGCGGATAGGCTCCGGTCTTCGATGGTGTGGTTGCAGGTGTTGGTGTTCGCGTTGATGATCTTGCCGCAGCAGGCAGCAGGCTTGACACTCGGTCGCTGCGTCGGCGTAGGCCACCAAGCAGGCGAAGCCGCCACCTGCCTGCGCCGTCGCCGCATCGCTGACCCTCCCCACGGACAAGACTCTGAAAGAGTGTGTGTAACAACAATCAAGGGTACTGCTAGGTCCCAAGATAGTGTCCAGATGTGAGGTGCTGGGGCAGCAAATGCGGTGTACGGCAGCAAGTGCTGGTGGAGGCAGCGCAGGTCCGATGTCCATAGTCGCCGATGCAGCAGTCGGGGCCAGAGGTGCCAGCAGAAGCTGCGGTTTGCCGCCACACGAACAACACTCCATAGGAGTAGGGTCAACAATCCAGGGTGCCGTGAAGCCCCGGGATAGTGTCCTTGGTGGCGAACTTCAAGCGCAGCTTGGTCGGCACATGGCGGAAAAGGCACGAGCCCTGGCGACGGCCGAGCAGGCGTAGTCTGCAGCAGCTGCGCACAGCTGCATGAGCCCCACTCCTTCTGCTTCAGCCAAGGATCAGCTCGAAGAGCAATTGGTATGACAATCAACGGTGCCAAAAGGCCCGAAGATAGTATCCTTGGGTGGCATGAGGGGAGGGAAGTAGCTGCTCGTGCTGCTTGAGAGGCGAACTGCAAAGCTTTCCATGTCCTTGCCGATGCCGCGAGCTCGAACGTAATGCTCCTCTGGCCTGCTGGTGCTGTGTGATAAGGGGCTCCAAATGTGCGGCTGAAATGAGGCAGGTGCTGCTGCGGCGCGCCAGATGCACCATGGCTGGTGAAACATGCTAGGCGCGCCAGACAAGCAGCCCCCACCCTCCACTTCATGGCGCTGCCACACCTTTCGATGTTGGCGAGCTGGCCCGGGGGGGGCAAAACGTTGTGTGTACTTTTTATTAATTCTCGCTCAGGGCGCGAAAAAGCCCAGATGATTGGCATCTAGCTGTAAGGAATCTACATGTCGTATGACAGTCTGAAAGTGTCGCAACGACAACCACTCAAACGCCGCCGCCGCCAAATGGCATCTCGGGGTCCTCCCCTACGTCCTCCTCCATGTGCCCCCCCCCCCTGGATTCTGCCATGTGTGTCATGACACGGCCAGAGTACGCCATGTGGAGCGCTGCCGACAGTGCCGAGCGTAAGCGCGCCAGGGCGATGCCCTTGAGAGCTTTAGGGCGCGCTCCTCCGGGCACTGACATCCTGCTGGCATACTCCGTCGCCACAGCCTCCAGCAGCTTCCGCCCCTGCTCCCCGATGCTGCCAAATGACCCTATTGCCAATGTGGCAAGTTTGTAGCAATTCTGATCATAATGACCAGAATAGTGGGTAGTTTTGGCGGCCTCTTGGTCGCGGCAGCATCGCTCGGGGTCTGCTGCAGTCTTCGCCGCCCGCGACGCCACCTGTGCCTCGAAGCAGGTAACGTCCACCATGAGCGGTAGGTGGCGTGTCGGGTCGTCGTAGCCGGTCACCGGGAAGGCGTCGGCAGGCAGCACGATGTCCATCCTGCGACTCCCCGGCGGCCCGGCGGACCCCAGAAACGGCGTGTAGTCCTCGTCCACCAGTCCCGTTTTGAGGTATTGCCGCAGGAGGCGCTGCGTGGCCCTCTTGACGCTATTGTGGACAATGGTGTCGTGCGCCTTGACGCGTGGCGCTTGACACAGCCGTGCATGCAGGGTGCCGCCCGGCGACTTCCCGCACAGCTTGCAGCCTGCCGTCTGCTCCTCTACTCCGATGGCGCGTTTGACGGCCAGCTGCCAGGATAGGCCATCGAACGAAGCCGTTGTGGAGTACATGGGCTCGTTGAGGAATGCCATGCCGATCGAGTGCATGTGGCGCTGCGACCGGAATCGAGCAAGTGCTTGCGTGCGTTGCGTGCCCTGCGGCAGCTGTTGCAGGTCCGCCTCCACCTTATCTGCAAGCTCGGTAGCGACGGCATCTGCAAGCGCACTCTGATTGGGGCGCTTCAGGCTACACTGCAACTGCAGAGCACTGGCGTCAAGTACGCAAGCAGCATCCGCACCAGTGCCACCACCTGCTGTCGGCCGCAGCGGCGGCTGCTGCGTAGGTGGTTGCTGCTGCAGTGGCGTTAGCGCTGGTGGGTCTACATGTTGCGGCAACATGTACACAAAACGTTTTTATTTCTGGCCTAATTCCTTTTTGGTTTCCTCCCCAAAAGTCGCCTATTTCCTGAAAAATATCCTTTTTTCCTTTCAGTGAAAAGGCGCCCCCCACCAGCCCCCTGGTGCTCGTGCATCAATGATAAAAGTTGCCACAGTGGTCTGTTGACAATTAGACAGCACAGCCCTAGTCAATATTGCCGCAGCAGGCAACACTCTAGCAGGTAGAGGTGTACAAACACAAGCGGCAGACAAAACGTTGAAACGTTAACAAGCAACTAACTTCAAGCAGCTAAGTTCAAGTTCAAGCAAAATGCGTGCATGGCGTTACCGCACCCTTCGCAGCCATGGTGCGAACCTTCCAGCAGCGTGCCGCAGCCGCCACAGGGGCCGCTCCAGCACATCGTCTTTACTTTGTCGTTGCAAAACCTTTCTCAACGCAAGTTCAAACTTTTTTGCGCGAAAATTCAACTGTGCGTAGCTAGGGCTGGACCTAGCCCTAAGACTTCAACCCTTCAGATTCTACTGGGGAGTGGTGCATTGGATGCAGCTCGGTGAGTGCTATCAGATGCACCACTCAGAAGACAAATAGGAGCACACGAACAGCATTTAAGAGACAATTCCTTATTTCCTTTTCTGCTCCGAGAATGCCCCTAATTCCTGCAAAAAGTCCTGCACGTTTTGTGTCAGAGCCTAATGTTGCCTGCAGCAGGGGTACCATTTACACCAATCACAAACGCCCAGCCACCCTCCGCAACCTCCCGCACATCAGTAATCGAAAATGCAGCACCGAACTTCTGGGCCAGGGCCTCCACCGCCCGCAAGTCTTTGACCGTGTCAACTGCCGCGCCGTTGTCCCAGAATGTGTTGACCTTCGACCTGCAAATCAGAAGCACATGACATGAAGGTGCGAGTAATCCTGTGAGCACACCTCATGCACACCTACAATAAAAAAGCTGCCATGAACGCCCAGGTGCCACAGAAAGTCTGTTATGTGATGGCATCAGCGGCGCTGTTAGCTCATTGTAGCCAACCGCCACGACCGCAATTCAACATACACAAACCGCCACCCTGCGCCAACGGCAACGCTGATCGCCAAGTGTACCAGGAGCTCGAGCACTTAGTGAATCCACCTGCACAAATGAATGTGAAATGCTGCCACAGCCAAAAGTGATGTCAAGTCACGCAGAATATACCTCCAAAGCCATTGCCATCATGTGCTCATCTATGCAGCGCTCACCAACTGTAGGTACGGCAGATGAGCTCCTAATCGGCACGTCGCACGATCACCAAGCTGGCACATTCGCACCATCAACATGCGACTTGTACAGCCGCCGCCGCGCGCTACCGCCAGTTATGCCCACGCTGTCATACAACTGTATGCCTTGGCGCCAATGGCAGACGCTAGCGCCAATGAACTCATCATGTAAACTTCAGCTTGATGTGCTACCATAGCTTGCATGCGCCTACTCTTTCTGCACTCTCTTGAACTGGCTTGCATAAACGCAATGACGTCAATTTTGTCATTCGACTGTGCACATACACCCAAGTGCCGCCGCGCGCCACCGCTAGTCATGCCCACGCTCTCATGCAACTGTATGCCCTGGCGCGAATGGCGATTGCTTTGCAGCAACTCAAAGCATATACTTCAACTTGTTGTGTGACTCTTTCTGCGCCCTCCTCACCTGGATCCTATCAACGCAATGAGGTCAATTCTGTCATTTTAACCGGGCACGCGCACCACAGTGCCGCCGCCGCCGCCGCGCGCCACCGCCATGCCCACGCTCTCATACATGTGTATGCCTTGGCGCCAATGGCGAACTGTGGCACCAAGACACTGAATACGCAAACCTGGACCTGATGTGCCACCATAGCTTGCACGCGCAGACTTTCTGCACTCTCTTCAACAACCTTGCATGAACGCAATGATATCAATTTTTTCGTTCAACTGTGCACATGCACCAAAGTGCCGCCGCCGCCGCCCCGCGCCACCGCCACTGTGGCCTGATACAACTGTATGCCTTTGCGCCAATGGCAAACGCTTGCACCAAGAAACCCCATCATGTAAATCTCAACTCAATCTGCTACCATAGCTTGCATGCGCAGACTCTTTCTGCACTCTCTTGAACTGGCCTGCATGAACGCAATGAGGCCAATTCTGTCATTTTAACCCTTCGCATCCACCAAAGTACCGCCGCCGCCGCCGCGCGCCACCGCCAGTCATGCCCACGCTCTCATACAACTGTATGCCTTGGCGCCAGTGGCAAACGCTTGCAACAACTCAAAGTGTAAACTTCAACTCGTTGTGCGACTTTGCTATTCAAACGGCGCGCATAAACGCAATGAGGTCGATTTTGTAAGGCAACTAGCGCACGCGGTCAGCACAACCAGAGGAGAAGATTCTATATATCTCACGAGATCTAGGCCAAGCATTGTCCCGGCACCCCCCTCTACATTGCCTCAGGGGCTGAAATGGGAAGGGCGGGCCCCGGGACAGGCTAGGCATGCCGTCATTTTTTTCTCAAGCTGGACGCATCGTGGGCCCACAGAGCCGCCGGCAAACCAGTGCGCGCTTTTTAACCACTTGAGCGCGTAGCAGTGCCGTCTGGGTAGAAGCCAAGCCTATCGTCCACAGTTTTTCGCGCTGAATCAAGATGTGGCTCTTTGCGGCATGTGATTGGTGTGTCTCGGGTTCAGATTTTAACTGATGTGCAGTCAGTGCAATGCAAGTTTGTGATGGCTGTCGGACTGGCACATGCAAACACTGCATCACATTCCACAGTCAAGCGATGAAAACACTGTATCATAATCCACAGTCAAGTGCGATGACTTGGCTGACAGCGACGCCAAGCATAGCTCAGCGCAAACACATGTCCTCATCGAAAAAGGTACATCAAGGCAGCGTGTCTGTGATTGTTGCAAGGCGGCAGGTTGCTCTATGCGGATGTGATCTCTACGCAGTATGTACAATCTCTGTGCCAGTGCAGTGCCCCCCCAATGGTCGGTCTATTTGTTAAGTCTTCCGCTTTGCGTTAGATTCCTGGCTGTGATTGTGATGGACTGTGTCTGCTGAGCCAAGATCTTCAACCACTGTCACTGTGACTGCAGCATGGTCTACATCTACCTTCACGGCGCTGACAGTGCTACCTATACGCCCCCTGTCACCGGGAGGTTGCCTGAAAGGCGGCACCCGTGGGAGGCCTCTGGACACCGGGTCCGCCGCTTTATCAAAAGCGCTGTTGACGCTTTCAGAGAAGCGCGTGAACGCCGACCGCGCTGCCTGCGTGACGGTGATGGCAGCCTCCTGCAGTGGCACCACAATTGTGCCGCGGTGAGGATTGGCGCCCGCCGCCGCGGCTGCGCCGCGCATCGGTCTTGGGCGCACACCCTGCCGCCTCTGCTGGCCCAGCGAGTGCTCGAACGTTGCCAGCGTCTCGTTGATGGAGCGCTGCGTGTCCTCAAGCGCGGCGCGCAGCACGCTGACCGCCTCGCTCTCCGCGACCAGCGCCGTGTACTTGGCGGCCTGCGCGAGCTTCTCGGTGCTGTTGAGCCCCCCGACCAGCGCCTCCGGGGTCACGCCGCCATACGCCGCCGCGGCATCGCCGCCGCCGCCGCCGCCCTGCGCGTGCGCCGCGTGCACAACGCTTGCCGTCGCGTTGGCCAGCGACAGCAGCCGCACGCCGTCGAGCAGCGCCTGCGGCACGGCGTAGCTGCCCGTGAACACGCCGTACACGTCCTGCACGCTCAGCGCGCCGAGGCCCTGCCTGTCGAGCTTGCGCGTGACGGCCTCCAGCGTGAGCACGCGGCGCACCACCTCAGGCGGCAGGAGGTAGTGGATCATGAGGTACGTGGTGTCGATGTTGTTGCTGAGGCTGCTGAGCCGTGCAAGGCCCTCCGCGCTCGTGCTCCTGCAGGATGCGCTCCACCTGCACGCGGGTGGCCGCAGTGCGCGGAGGCTTGTTGCATGTGTGGTGGCGGTATTTGTCGTGACATGCTGAAAGTTTGGCAGTGGTCAACGCAAGTTTGATCGTTTCGCTCTGTATTTAAGCAGATGTGGAGTCAACGCTCCACACCTGGGCTGCGCCTCCCCTTACACGAGTTCGAGGTATGGCTGATGTAGCTCGATCAGATCCACGGAAGATCAATTAACATAGACAGGAAGGCTCTTGCAGCCGTTGTGCTTGCGATGTCGTGTGCTGCCAGCTACGATTTTACGTAAGCGTACTGTTCACAAGCCATGAGGTGCCGCATGCAGTAAACCCGCTCACCATCGAGCAAGCAGTTGACACAAGAAGACGCTACCAGCAGAATGCTGCCGTCACTTGGCCAGCGATGACTCGCTGGATTGTAGTGTTGTCATCCAGCAGTGAGAGATGTAGGTCCGCCATAAGAAAAGGAAACTTCCAGTAATTGCTGTAATAATTACACCTGCATCACTTGCAGAAGCCATCATTGTCTCGAGCGCAAGCTGACATGACGTGCAGGCATGATCCAAGCAAGGGGGGTGTCCGAGTGAGCACCCTGAATTGGTGAGACCTGCACCCAAGAAACACCCACTGATAATTGCCCTCTGGTAACGCTACCACAGAGAAACCTTGAGCCATCCTGAGCGAAGAAAATAAAACCCTGTGCCATCAAAACCCATACGGTATGTACCTGCAGTTGCACCATGTCCAGCAGAAACACCTCAAGCTCGCTGTTCCCCACGCCTCGCTTCATCCACTGCTGCACCTCACGCGTCACCAGCGGCACCACCTCCCAGCCCGACTCCACCAGCTCAGATGCCTGCGAGGGAGGGCAAGCACACGAGGATGGCACTCTGTGGTCACGTGCAGGCATGACACTACTATAGTAGTTCTCTGCACTACATCGACGAACACCACTTGCTGGAGTACACCCATACAAGAATACCAATTCATCTTTGCCATGCCTCATCAAGCAACCGTATGGAAATTGCCAGCGTCCATGGTCATGCTGCTCACCTTCTCGCCCAGCGTGACGTACGTCTGGTTGAGCAGCACGCGCGCCTTTGGCTGCACCTCCGCAGGCAGCGCGTCCACCTGCGCCGACACCTCCCGCCTCAGCACCTCCACCGCGCTGATGCCCGCCACCGCCAGCAGCCACTCCTTGGGCAGTCGTGGTATGACCTGCTTGGTGACGCTGTCCTGCAGGCGCCCCCACGGTACGCGCGCCAGGATCTGCCTGTTGGCCATGAGAGGATAGGCGAGGAGGTACAAAGGCGGCGGCGGCAGCGTATACATCTGATCATCAGCACGGTTCACACACATCGTAGCCATGGTTTGCTGCAAGTGGCGCCCGTCACTGTTGCATCGCAACGACTAGTGTTGCTCAGCATTGGTGGTGGCTCACCGCACAGCAGAACCTGCCAGTGCCCTTCTCAACAGTCAAATGAAGTTTTCTTGTGTTTGGCAGCGAGGCAACCACACCTGTGCCACGTAAAACGAGCAGCTGTACTGGCAGCCATGTGCCAGCGTCCAGCAAGCTGTGGTGCAATACTAGCCCATTATTGGACGAGGAAGCATTGAAGTTCTGATGCCAAATCTGCAAGTGATCTGTTGCTCACCGCGCGAGGCGCTCCTTGATGCCTTCCACCGCAGGTTCGCCGGTTGCTGGCAGCGGTGGGCGGGGCGTGGACAGCGACCACGCTCCGCAGCTGAAGTCCAGTCTTGGCAGCTGCTGCTGCGATCGTGCAATATCACTGTCGCGCTGCAGGGAGTCAGTTGCGCCAGCAGCATCCAAAGCCTCTGCTGCTACCAGCTCAAGCGTGGCACGCGCCTCTGCTACATCTAAACGGGCAGCAGTGTGGGGGCGTGTCTCGTCGTGAAGTCGTGCTGGTGGTTGCCGTGCTTGTCAGTGTATTTAAACACGAGCTTCAGCAATGTTTCTGAGCGTGATTGTGTGTACTGTGCGTCGGCATCGCTGGGACCTCTGGTGACTCTGGTCGCGCAGGTGGCAGGGCGAGCATCACGGCATCCTGCGTTTCTGAGGCGTGACCGCACAATCTGTCGCCATGGGGCTACCGCAGGCCCTGGTACAAAGGCAAGAGGTGCAATAGCCACCGAGAAAAGAAATATGATGAACACCTGTAATCTGGTGCTCATTTCCAACCTTTGTGCGCTGCAACAACAGTTGCGAGCTGCTGCCAATGCATACCCGTTGCACTGCTCGGTTACAGCAATACGCTTGATTTGATCCACACCTTCTCGTCCTGCAGTCGCAGCTCGTTGCTTTCTCTCCCTTCTTCAAGTTCTGCTTCAACTTCAAGCGCGGTGCCCCAAGTGCCATAAACCAGTGGACTCAGGTGCTCACCTGCGCCGCTGCACACAAGGGCTCAACGTCACGCGACACAACTTGCTCGCAGACGCGCTCTTCCAGCTGCTCAAGCAGGTGGCCCACCTCCGCGGTCTCGACCGGGACACCCTTGCCCCCTTCCGCCGCTATGCGGCGCGCCACGGGTTCAACAAGTTCATGGACATCGTCTTCGGCAGCAACCAGATCTGCCTTCCAGTCCCTAAAGTGCAGCCGAGCGCCGACGCGGTAGCGGCAGGCCGGTGCACTAAACTGCGCGGCGGCTTTGAAGTAGCTTGTTGCATAGACGTCACCATACGTGACAGCTCATGTCCCTCCCGCCTCCGTCAGGCTTAGGGGGGCGCCCGCGATGTGCAGCGCGTGCTTGAATCGGCTTCGCAGGAAAAGATAGACACATACGTAGTCTCAAAGGCCTTGCGCCCCACTACACACACCCTATTTTCCGCAGCCTTTGACCACTTCGGCGCTATGTCACGCGACACCCAAGCGCTGCTACACGCACTCGCCGAGCAGAGCTCGCAGGGCAGCTACAATCTCGCGCAGCGCGTTGCCTTCTGGCGCCGCCGCACCTCCCTCGCGCTACAGCGCGCGCTCACACGTGTCGTTATCGACAACTGGAACGCAGTCATTGCCCCTGATGGCGACGTCAGCGCTTACCGCCGCATCGCACTGTTGCAAGTGCCGCGGCTCTCGCCGGCCAGCGCCGAACCGCCGGCCCCTCCGTAGATTTAGTTATTGCCCGATTATCGTGCGCTCAACCCGTGCGGTCCAGGACATAATATACAACTTCAAGCAGGAGCGGGAGAAACTGCCTTGAACTGTGACCCTACATCAAGATGTGCAGAATCTCTCGGGTAAATAATGAGACTTGCAGGCCCACAATAGTATATTGAAAGCATCAAACACAGGTAACTGGCACTTCGCTTGTATTCCGCTGTTACGCTTCACCACCACAACTGCCTGGTGCCAGTATGGCAGCTAGGTACGTCATGGCATGACCTGCACGCCCTGTCTGCAGTGGGCATGCCATCAGCCGCACATGATTCTGCTCACCAACGTAAGCATGCTGCAATCACGTTTTAGTAAGAAGGTGCGCCGTTGTCGTGTGCTATTGACGATGCCGTGTGTTGCGCCGAGTCAAGCTTAAGCGAACTGGGTGCCACATCGACAGCATTTGTATCAACACGACTGGTGGCGATGCGCCTGCAAGTGTCTGTGATCACGCCTGTGGCCTTGGCGGCAAGTGCCGCATCTGCACAGAAAAGAACTAGGCATGTAAGTCCACCCAAAAACAGGAGCTGATCTGCATCAGGTGCCACCGTACGACAAAGCTGCCCGGCTGGCCCATAATGTCAATACATGTTCATGTGCTGACATCAGAGATTAGGTGTGCATTCCTTGCTGTTGATGATTGTGTTGAAAGGCATATTAACTGTATGTATGCTGAGATGCAGCTGGGACAAGGCGCTTGGGCAGCACACCAGGATGGTAATGAAGACGCATGGACGCAATGATCAAATACAAGCATGGGTGAGGCATAGGTATGCAATGCTCACCAACGCGCTGAGAATAAATGAGCGACCAAGAGGACCAACACACCACAAATCGCGGCTGGTGCACATCGCTGGACACCAACACGTCAGACCTGGATGATCTTTAACAGACACTGATCAGGAAACAACCTTAATATTATTGAAGTATGCTGAGCACGCGCTGACAGGTGGCAATGAATGGCGATGTTTATTCATAAGCTGAACAGCAAAAACAGTCTTTGAACCAAAGAATAATTCTCGGACATACACGAAACATCACGCAACTACATGAGCGCCACTGGCGCCAGCGAGACATGCTCAGCGCTGTCTGACAGCGCAGCGCTACTGTAAGCACCTAAATTGAGCGCCCACAAAGCATCCTGAAGCTGCTTGTAAGACATAGGCACGTGCAAGTTGAGGGGCTTTATGGCACTGCTGGCGCCCCGGGCCGGGGCACTTTATGCATTTGGAAACCAGATGTTGGACTGTCGCTGTAGAGTTGTGTGGGGAAGGGGCATGAGCGGTAAAGCAGATATGCATACCTACACGAGTGTTGCAGTCGCTCAACACACGTGTGGACCGGAACAGGCGTGTACGTCTGAGGGGGCAGGACCGTGACCGCACCCTGACCCTAAACCTAAGTAATTCTAATCCCTTGAGCACGCCGCGGGCACACATCACGCACGACGCTCATCAGCGCCTCACGGCAAACACGGTGGCTCTTTCCGATCGAGCGCCGCTGCCTGATGCGTCCCCTTGCAGCTGCTTGTCTTCAGGCACTGCCGGCGCGACATCGCCACTGGAGCGCAGCGCCATGTATGGGTGCTGCGGCTGCGACAGGGCAGTAATTGTGGTGGTGGCATTGGCGCCGCTGGTGCTGGTGCTGGGAGCCAATGTGTTATCCTGCCCAGTACAAAGGCGCGCTGAAAGCGGCTGTGCCGCTTGCTGGTGCCCCAGGCTAGTGTAAGATCCTGCATCAGGGGGAAGAAAACGAAGGCCTGTGGTCCGCCGGCTGCAGCGGATAAGGGTGCTGCAAGGCGGCGCTGAGATCTGCGTTGAATAATCCCCCGGTGTCGATTGCGGCCTGCGTCAACACGCTCTGCGGGTGCTGCTGCTGCTGCTGTTGCTGGTGCTGCTGTATCACTGGATTCAGCGCACTGTCCTTGAAACACGCATCAGCCATGTCCAGAAGCGATTCGTCATCAAGCTCCGCCGCCAGTTGCGCGAGCAACTCCTCGTCCACAGGTGCGTCTTGAAGGCCGGCAGCGTCATACAGGTGGTCTGCATCAGGATCAAAGCTGGCAGCGCGTCCGCTGCTGCCCGAGCCAGCAGCGAAGTCGGCGCCCACACCAGTGTCCGCCACCCCCCGCCAGTGGCTAACATCAACTCCAAGCCCAGAAGCACCTGCACCAGTGGCACCCTTAGGGATGCCGTCGTCCGAACGATAATCATCGGTGCCATAGAAGGCGTCCTGTGCCACGTCGGCTGGGAGCGGCGGGCGCACGGGTCGCGGCATCGGCAGTCGCAGCGCACCGGCGCGAGGGTCCAGCGTGTCGTCAAAGTTGCTGGCGGCCACTGTGCCTGCGGGCACCAGCGGACATGACACTCGCTCCCCATTGCGATTGGTGGCATCGCCACCGCTGTTGCCGTGGTCAGCGTCCCTGCTGCTGGCCGCGGAAGACACACGCGTGGTGGAGGCGGTGGCGGCAAACATGTCTGAAAGGTTCGTCGCGTTACGTGGCAGTGCCTCTAGTGCAATCCCCTCCTCTGGGGTGACACGCTCCCACAACTTGGTATTGGGAGCGCGTCCGCACCATGTAATGTACAGCGCGGAGGGCTGCGTGGCGAGGTCAATCGCCGCCACCTCGCTGGGGTGGAGGTCGAGTTGCGTGCAGTGGGTGAAGATGCGCGCTGCGCCGCGCAAATTCATGTCCGCCACAATGCGGTGGACGGCGGCGCAGCGGAACTCGCTGCAATTCCGAACGCGCAGCGCAGGCAGGCACACAGGTGTCAGGGGGGCGCGTAAGTACTGAGTGAGCATGCTGCATGTGCGTTCTGCCGGGCAAAGTTGCGTGAAGCAGTTCCACATGCACACACGGCTCAGGCGTGTGATGACAAGCCATTTCTGCGCTGACATGGCAACAGCAGCAACATCCAGGCTAAGCCTAAACGGCCAGGGCAGTTTCCTCATGGATTGATGACTGGAAATAGACTCAGGCTAGGCATAGCGCGACTCCGACCTTACACTGAGCTGGTACCTCTCTAGCGCGTTAAGTATACTCGCGCTCAAGAGTAACTGCCATGTGGTGGTCATGCTTTGCGCCTTCTCAGAGTGATCTAAAGTCAAATCGGTATGTGTGTCCGTGCCCATTCCAGCACTGTGGCAGCTAAAACAAGACACGTCACTGGTCACGTCTGCTGCCGTCATGCTGCAACAGACACGCAACTTCTCATGCACCTGTGGTTCTCAGGAACTCTCTCAACGGGGCCGGATCGTGCGTTGACTTGAAAGCGCACTGTGACTCCGAAGCAAGCACTTTGTAATTTCGAACGCATGCAGGTGGCCCTACATAGGTCAGCATTCAAGTTGAGGAAAATGTCAGACTCTGGTGGGGTTAGGGTTCAACGCCGCCACCCACCTGCAGAGGCAGAGGCGCGCCTTGCCCTCCTCATGCAATGGTAGCAAGTCGCGACCTTGTGCCAAGCCCATGGCGTTGACGGCGTGTGTCAGGGCGTCGTGCTCCGCGCGCAGGCCCGCATTCAGCAGCAGAGTCGCTACCCAGTGGGTCTGCGCGGGGGGCGAGCCAGGGCGGGGGCGGGGCAAAAGTCCACCCAGGATCGAGAGCCTGAGCAACAGTTTGCAAACTTTCATGTATACATGATGCGGTCATGTATGTACATCACAGGTCCTGCCAAGCTGCTGCGTAGGCCTTTGGCATAAGTGCCAACACTTAGAATCCCATGTGTTGCATGATGGCATCGTGGTGCGTCATGGTTATTTTATTTTGCACCGCCTTCTAATGATGATATTCATGCCCGGGAGCCCCTCCTCTTTTCTCAGGGGTGAAATTCTGCTTGTGTGTGGTGAGAGGCAATGTCTTACCAGAATGCCTGGTTCATGACAAGACAACTCGATTGACAAAGTTGGCAGCAGAATAGGGAAAGAGCGGTCGAGACCCGAACCGCACATCACCCTTAATATAACCCTAATCCTTTCTTTCTCATTGAGGGTCGCGTGCACACACGCAGAATTAAAACCTATCAGTTACTATTTGACATTGTGCTGCAGAATGGGAAAGTGGCGCAGGCCCGGCGTGCGCAGGTAACCCTAGTCCTCGCCCTACCCTACCGCTTGAACTCACATTGTGTCGAAATACAGGAAAGCGGAGCAGGCCCGGGGCGAACGCCAGCATGTGCGCTGTCCTGCGGAGCGCCTGCAGGCAGCCCTCCTGCGTGTGGCGGTGGTGGACGCGACGCAGCAAGAGATGTTCACATGGGCGCACTGCACATGTGAGCAGGGGCATCAGGTGTGCATGGGCACGAGAGTGTCACCGATTGCAGCACCAATGCGGCGAACAGTTAAGGTGCGAGAGAGGTTTCTTCCAGCGCACTCAATGCTCATGTAGGCTGAATGTGTGAAGCGCGCCAAGATGTCGACACACCACAGATGGGCACGGGACCAAGAGCACCAGAGGTTACCATGGTGCATCATAGATGTACTTCTGAAGCACATGGTTTTGACTCTGAGGCGATGCCAGGAGGAGAGGCAGGCGGGAAGGACTCGGAGCTGATCTGCATGCGAGCACTGACCCATGCGCACGGGCATGCGCACAAGCAGTGCTACCAGTTTGTCCAGTATCCGAGCAACACACAATTTGCCACTAGTCACGGCCCGCCGGACTACAGGCAAGACGACCACAATCAACGCACTCGGCATGCTCGCCTCACTGCAGAGACACTCCCCTGCACTGTGGCCACGCAGACCACACGCCGGCGGCTCACGCCACAAAAAGCAATTCCGGGCACATATGTTCACCGCATATGCCGTAGCCGCCAGGAACTAGGCGAGCAAACAGCCATTTAACACACCAGTTGAAAGTCACCAACAGCACTAGCCCGCGCAGATGTGAAGCTGCGCAGGCCTGTGGCAGCACGAGTTGCTGCCACATGAGCCGCTGCCACATTAAACTCAACCATACCTCATCGCAGGCCAGCAGGCGCAGGAAAATGATGTCCCACGCCACCGCTAAGTGCACCATGCCCGGCTTTGCGAAGAAGGACTCGTTGGCGATCGACGCGACGAGACGCTCTGTGATGCGCTGCAGACGAGCACCGGCCTCGCGGGCAGCAGCAAAGTCCACGCCCCTCGGCGTGGCGTTGATCATCGTCATCACCTGCAGCAGCGAGAAGCAGGTGTGGATGCCACTATCACTGTCAACGTCGCCACAGCAGAATCAAGGCTTGCCGTTTATGACATGAATTATTGCACTGCATGCGACCTCAAATATTTGAAGCAACACTGATCACGACTATCAGCCCCGACAGTAAAGCACTCAGCAGCTGCACCAGCTATCGGCAGCAATAAGTGTTCAGGTGCCTCAGTGTTGAGGCAGGTGTAGCGCTGATCGTTGTCATCATCAATGGCAGTGGCCGGCGGCTGCGGCAGAACCCATGGGGGATGCTTCAAGACTGGTCAGGTGCTATGCAGATGCCACTGCAGAGGAAGAAGGGAGGACAGCAGAAATTGCAGGCCCCGCGTGGTTATGGCTAGGGTGAGGCGCCCGATTGTTGTCGTTCATCAACGCTTGGCATGCAGATGTAATATAAATATGTGCGCCACTTCTCCACAATAGCACCACACAGGCTCTCCTCTCCTCTCACGACGGGCGCAGTACAGATGCAAACCACACGCATCGTCAACACCACACAGAGCCGCCAATTCTGTTTCCTGGTGTCGTCGGTCAGATTTATCTCAGTTGGTGTTGACGTGTAGCTGTGGCACGCATGCTGAGCAATGACGTGCACGAATGCACTGCTCAGCACCCGTACAACCTCTAAGCGCTGTACCACACAAGTGATCTTGTAAACATGGCCACAGCCATTGACGCCGTGCTTTCAAGTTGTCACTGCCTTGCTGCTTAGCTCACCTGCACCACTTTTAAGTCAATCCCGAACACCAAGGGTAACAGGCGCGTGTGCCCCCTCGAAGCGGTGGCCACCAGCTCTTCCTCATGCTTGACTTCTGGCTGCGCCAGTTGCATCATCGAGGTCACCACCACAGCGTGGCTCGGCAGCTGACTCTGAGCTCAGGAACGAGGAGGAGAACTCTAGATCAGGCTTGCTCGCACTAGCAGTGACTTTGTGCTCGCAGTAATTTCAGCATGTGCGCTGCCGCTGAATAATGCGATGCACTATGCACTGCTCAAAGGTGGGTGTGGTCACCCTCAGGCACGTAAGCACATGCTGTTTCACGGTCACATGAGCAGTCTGCGCAAGATACAGCTTCGGCAGCGCACGAATGATGGGAGCAGTGCTTGCGGGGGAGAGGCTTTGATAACTATTTTTCATGAACATTGGGGTGTCTTGTTTGTGCTCAAAACTTCCGGAAATCAACCAAAGCCATCTGTTTGTCCCCATATTCTTAGGACGTTTGCTGATTGCATGTATGTGAGGTGTGAGTTGACGCCTCTTGTCGGTTAATGAGTCAAGGAAGGTTCAACTGGCCTAGGTACACCAGCTGAGCCGACGCCGCGCGTGGGTTTGACTTTCTACCGGCTTTGGGCCGGGTTGAAGTTTCCTCAGAGGTTGGCCAGCTTTTGAACGGCGTCAGACATCGTTGAACTCTCCCTCTCAAGCCTTCATGTGCTCCCATGCGCTGTCATCAGCTTCAGCTCTGCAGATCTCCGGTTGATGCATTTGTGGGCCACAAGCTGGTCAATCGGGTGAGGCAGCACCGGTAGTGAGGCTGCGTGTTCCATTCCTATGTAGGAGTCAGTCATACATGTTGCTGGGTATCTACAGTTACTCAGCAGCAGCAGCAGCAGCAGCAGCAGCAGCTCCTATTGGTTACTGTTATTTCGCTACCTGTTGGGGGGCGATTCAGGAGAGCACAAGCATTGAAAACGTGCACAGTTTGCGTGCATGATGATTCGATTGGACTTTTTGGACTGCCAAATAGGTGTATTTCTAATAATCTGATATCCAACATTTTTACTAGTGACACGATGACTGCATAGTTTACGTAAATTCATTTTCGATTAGAGTTTTTGGACTGCCGCACAGATCTACAAGTGTAATATTACAAAATTCCATCACTTCAATAATTCAATCTACTATTGACTTGATAACTGCAGATGTTCTGGGCAGCGGCTCATCATTGCTGAATTGTTTTTGATTTGTTCAAGCATACCAGACCAGCTGCAGAAACTCATGTTAAAAAGTGTCAAAAAAACCAATGTATCATCCGCTCAGTTCACTGGCAATACCGGCTAGCTGAAGCCGATCAACTTCACCGTGAAGTCCAGCGAGCCATGTGTCCTAAGTGCGTCGGTGTGTGTCCATTCTCCTTCTGTTGCGGGCTTTCTGTGCACAAGCATGTTCCGAGATTCCACAGAACGTTCACTTGAAGTTGGTGTGTGGGTGCCACACTGCCTTAGTCTACCTGCATAGCCACCATGATACCCCCGATGGCAGCTCTGTCCTCCTCCCTGACATTGCTCATTGGGTCCGGGAACCCTTCCACGGGCGGCGAATAGCACATGAACATGCTGCCTGGCGCCAGATGGTGACCCGGCATGTTACCCATCACATCCTGCAGAACCAGTCCACGCCTGCAGGGCAGCGCATACAGCAACATCACACTTAAAACGACATCTCTCCTCCGCAAGGAAGAGCTGCGGAGGGACAGTGTGCCTGATGCAGACACTCCACTGACACCAGATACGTGTGCCAGCTGACCTGAAAGTGTGGGTGTGACCGAGATTATTGCATTTGCTTGTGACCATCTACAGCTGCAAGAATAGCGGCCGTGTATGTATGTGCCACAGGTGGAGAAGTACCCTTTGACAGCTTTCATCCTGAGCTTCGATGATGAAATTGGACTAGAAGTTCCTGGACCAGTGCTCAGTATGGGATAAGTGCGGCTCGATGCTTCGCGCATGTGCACTAACCGTCCAAAGTCACTGTGGCAGACGAGCCTGTGCTGCATGGCTGCCTTCCAAGCGGGTTCACTGTTGAGGTATGCCAGAATATAGGCCTTGAATACTCTCAACGCCTGCAGCGCGCAAACGCAGTCACACAACAAGGAGGCAGAGCTGAGTTGACAGTGAGGGGGTTGGGACTTTAACGCAGCTGTGCATCGGTGGAGGCCTGAGGCTGTAGGGTTTGGGCATCCACGCTCACGTGCCAACACGCCACTTTGGGTTAGCAATTGCTACATCTTGATGCTCTCAGAGCATTCTCGACCAGGCAACACAGCATGGGCCTCGCAGACACAAGCGGCTGGTTGTGACAGCATATCAAAAGTCTAGGTGGCATGAGGCAAGGATGAGATCGAGGTATTGAAGCATGCAATGCAAAGCTGCTGGCATCCTCAACCATCATTCAAGTCTCCATGATGTGCCGTGAGGGTTGGCGTCAGAGTTAGAGGCAGGGCCATATACACATGCAGCCTATTGCAGCACTCGCCCGAAGCGAAGTTCAGTATGATAGGCATTGGCGTCAAAACCATTGCAGACATGCGGCCTAACAATGTACAAAACTACACACAAGCAGGATGCCAAATTTCTAAGCCAGTGTTCGACTGAATTACTGCCACCACACACCTGTATGTGCATTTGTAAACTGACCATATGGACGCACACACCTCAAAGAGAATCCTCACGTCTTCGTCTATCCTGGAGGCAGGGTCCACCGCGCGACCGGCAATGCTTGCTTCTGCCTGAGTGCGCAGAATGGCAGTTCCCACATTGGCGGCAGAGTGGCCGCATGCAAAAAACCTGGTCAACACCAGCAATCAGGCAGCAGGGTGGAAAGTGACATTTCAGCGTGACGTTCCCGCGCTTGTGGCAGGCGTGGCATAGGGCGGGGTGACTGCAATGAGCGTCTGCACATACAACAGACGACTTCAAGCACAAAGCTTGCGGTACCAAGATGGCAGTTTTGGCGACAAGTAGCGCTTGCAAACCCACAGCACACGTATGCAACGCGCTGCTTGAAGTACTCGAAGTATACTTTTAGTACATAGTCTAGTTGGCAGTATCTAGAAAAAGCACAGCGTTCAAATTGCATGTGCTGGACACGTCGCAAGTTGAACATGATATCAAGCAGGCAGGCAACACAGGAGTCAGCAGCGTTGCATCATAATGCACAGCGCCCGGTCAACCCAGCAAGCATGTAAGCCATCGTGTCCTGAACACTGAAAGGCCGGCCCCGACAGCGCCGTCGCCGGTTGATCTTGCATGCCCATCAGCCACCTCAGGCCAAATAGGCTCGCCGGACTGTATGGGTGTTCCACACTCAAAAAGTATGGCTGGCGGAGTGCGTGATTCTGCATGCCACGCTCAGAATCACACATGCCCCAAGGCTCTTGTCAAGCGGTGATGACCTTTGATGGGATGCGACTGCATCGGACCCCTAAACCTCATCGTAATAACCTCAACGCTAGTCACACGCCAAAAAGCAGCTCAAGGCCGGCCCAAGTGGATGCTACTCAAAACTCATGACTGACTACTGGCGCTGCTCATGACACATGTCTGATGACTTGTGCCACTGCCTGCCATCTGCAGAAAACAGTCAAACTGTACATCAACACAACTTGAAGGTTCAGAGCCAGCACAGGTTGCGCTTCATGACTCACGATTCATGTCACAGTCAACGGTCTACTTCAAGAAGTTTTTGATTCCAGATAAGAGCTGAGCGCTGCTCACGTGGCGTCATCCTCAACGGCAGCATGCACAGCATGTGTGTACTGCATGATTCATAACTCACGACTTGTGTCATATCAAAAGTATCATTAGCTGCGCTGAGCGCGCAGACACCTCTGCACGAGATGTAGTGACTCGGAGTTCCAGCCGCCCAACTGTCTGTATGTGACCAATGATACCGGTGAGGCCGCCGAAGAAGCCAATCTGCGGTCGCCAATGAGGATTTGAGATGTGGGTGCTTTGCCATAGGCACTCAACGATTTGTGGGAAGTTGGGCACCTCTGTCAGACATGTGCAGATCATCTGCTCCCTCACCCTGTGTAGTCCTCAACGGCGGCGTGCATGAAGGCCAGGTTTAGGTACGCGAGCATGAGGTCCAGCACAGGCGCCTCGGCGCAGTGGCTGACCAGCGCGCATGCGCAGTCTATGTAGGGCTGCGCCTCATTCACATGGGAAGAGCGGCACAGGACCTTGCCGCCGGCGATGCAGGAAAGCAGCAGGGACTCGTTAGCGGCTGCGTTTACAGCATGCCACCTGCCGCCCTCATCGGGCATCATGGCTCTGCTGAGGCCCTTTTTGCCGTGCGTGAGCAGGCGCATGGCTGTGCGCTGCACCTCCTGCTCGCGTACAAAGCCTGCGGGAGAAGCGGGAGCGTGCGCATGAACCTACATAGTACCAGTGCTCAAAGCTGCCACGAGTGGTACTGCAGACAGATTGAGTGCCGATCGTGTGCCAGTGGCAAGAGTGGGTACACGTGCAATGCACTGTCACTTGTGCTGTGTCGCTCACAGCAGCTTGCAGCATCCATGGTGACTTGAGTACTGCATCAACAGAGCCGCCCTTCAGCGGACCTCGCAGGGGCCAGAAAAGTGACGCATTCACAATCATCATGCAAGTGCCGAGATTGCGTGTGACAAAAAGGCTGCTGCAGCTCGTATCCGTGAGACCCACCAGCACTGACGGTAGCTGAGCGTCAACTGAATCTGGCATGCTCTACGTTTCATCACATGCAGAGAGGCTGAAATCGGCATCCAGATTCACTGTCTCATGCATGTAGTACTAGTAGAACGCCAGATCATGCATCATGATGCAGGCAGCGAGCAAAGGGTTCTTGTATACTCTTGAGGCAGCTACAGCACTTGATTCTACGTGCTTTATGCAAGGCAGATGTGATGTTGAT
Organism: Tribonema minus; assembly: GCA_017506865.1. Classification (NCBI taxonomy): domain Eukaryota; class Xanthophyceae; order Tribonematales; family Tribonemataceae; genus Tribonema; species Tribonema minus. Next base: position 106,490 of record JAFCMP010000044.1, read on the forward strand.
TCAAGAGCGTCTGAGGGCCAAGAACCTGTACTTACACTTGCCCAACAGCAACATCACGCAGTGCACGCTGTGGTCAGGGTTAGGGCTAGAGGTAGGGTTAGGGCTAGGGGTATAATTAGGTGTACCTACGCCCGTGTACGCCAGCAGGTAGATCTCCAGGTACTTGCGCTCTTCTTGACCCAGGAGCTGCGCAGTGTGGAGTGATGGGTGAGCAGGCAGCATGGCTTGAATTTGCCTCTGCTGCTGAGCATTGCCAACATCGTGTAAGCTACGATCGCCGGTCACCTGCCTGCTGCCAGCGTATTTCTTAGGCTTGGGCCCCCTCCTTCGAAGCTGCGTGCAGAGCGAGGACGGGGGAGTGACCATCATAATTCTACGAGGGGGCGTGCGCAACCCCCACATAACGTGCATGACATGCTTGTGCTGCCTGCCGGTGAGGGACTTGCAGCTCAGTATACATTGAGATAGTGCACGCGCATGTTGCTTCACTTGCGGTGCAGCTAACGTTGTGTTACGGTGCAGCTTCAAAGTGGCAAGTTTGTAAAATGTTGCAACCAATCACAAGTTAGACCCGTGCACTTGACTCTTGGCAACATTTTCATGCAACACTAAGTCTTCCCTGGTGTGCAAGACATGACTCTACTACTTATAAGTTAAACAAAGAACAAGTTCAAGGCACCACCACAGTGATTTTCATAGTGCTGTACCAAGCCCCCTGCACCCCCCCCCTTCCAGGACAAATTCAGACCCTTGTTTGCTTTAGCCACATTCAGTGCGCAGTGCTGCTGTCAGTGAGCTGCTCGTGTTCTCTGATTGCTGCTGCTGCTGCTGCTACAGCTACAATTGTCTCTTAAGATGCAGCCACTCAGGTTCGCGCTTGGGAATGGCAAGGATATGCGACAGTACCATGCGGTGGCGAGCTGCTGCCTGCATCAGAACTCATAACTTTAAAGGCAGCAAGTCATTGCTCAGCATGATGATATTCCATAAACCTGCCCGCACACTGATGGCAGTGCCACACAGTTCTACATGTGTATTCGGCTCAAAGAAATAGCTGGAGGACTGAATTGGCAAGAAAGCGACCTTGGATGCTAGAAAGCGACATGGGTTTAAAGTCAACAATACTGACCAGCCCAAACAACACAGTTGAAATATCTCTATGATGTTGAAGTTACCATAACCACTTACTGCGGTGGTTGGGTTGCTGAGGTAGAGCATATTGATATTGAATTTTCAAACATTCAAAAAGTGTTGAAGTCGAAGAGATAATTGAAGTTGAAATTCTGAGCATCAATTGAAGTTGGTCTGTTGAAGTTACCTAAGTCCTGGTAATCAACTTCAATTTGAACTTGAAGTAGGTCATTCGAATCGTGCGTTTTCTGTGAATGCAATGGTCCAATTCATAATTTGGCACGACACAAGGAAGGCTACTTTGCCTTTGCGTCGATTTTCTGCATCCGGGTCGCTTTTACGCCAATCAGGGCCTCTGGTCACCTCAGATGGCATTGCTTCGGACGGCGGCGGCTAGTCATATGCAGCTAGGCCAGGCGTGATGCAAGTGCTCAGCAGGCACTATTTGAAACAATTGAGCATCATGGACAGAACACAGGTACATAAATGTCATGAAGCTTTAAAAGGCACAAGACTTAGTTTACAAAGGTGTATTCCACTGGCAATGGTGAACTGCCACCGCGATAATACCACAGGCAGCACAAGCACACTTGCCAATAGCATTATGGTAGTGGTTGCATGCAATCAAAATCAGCTACTATACCACGGTCAGCACAAGCATACTTGCTACTAGCGTAGTGGTTGCACGCAATCAACTTCAGCTACTTGAACTATTAGATCAGCATGAAAGTCACTGAAAAACAATTGAGTAGTCATGGTGCCCTCCATTCAGAATCTGCAGATCAGGTGCAATTGTGTGCGTCACCGTGGTGCAAGATGCAGCACCATGACACTCACTGCAAGCACTGTCCCTATTCGGATGAGCCACTTTACCTGACTGAAAACGCACAGCACATTGTTCTTGAGACAGAGCTTGCAAGGCGCCGGCACGCCTGAGCACCGACGCTTGCGCTTCGTGCACAGGTCGCATGATGAACGCCTGGCAGTGCGCTGAGCCTCTGTGGCATCATGATCGCTTGAAGGTGCCCCTGGGCCAGCGTTTTCATCGCCCTGCGTCGACATGGCCCAGGCTCCTCAATGCCTGCTGTAACAGTTCGTCCATCAAAGTGGAAAGGCCAAACAGCAACGGCAAGTTGAATGCAGAGCAGTAGCAGTTGCCACAGTTTTTTCATCACTTTGCGTAGACATGGCCCAGGCTGCTCGATGCCTGGTGTTCTTGCATGGAAAAGGAAAGTCCAAAAAAAATTTAAACAGGGCATCGCAGTCTGAGAGCAGATTGAGTACAAAATGAAAGCCAGAAAGAAGACCATGCATGATGGTCCACGGGGAAGGCAGCCTGCACGTCGTCAGCGTTTGGTTGCAGTAGTGGCAGCAGTGAACAGCGCATTCAACCAAGCTGCAAATTGTCTGATTGATGAGAGCGACAAATCCCGGGGCCCTCAGAATCATACCCACTTCAAACTCAACAAAAGGTGCTGTACTCTGTCAGTGACAACTTCACCCTCATCAGTCGCATTCGATTTGAAATTTCTGGGAGATAATTTCTTTCTACCGCTATAGATGGACGGGAGAACTGGCGTGTTGACGTGAAGGCAATTTCATGTACATGTACATGTGAGACATGACGGTTGCTGCGACAGCAGAGTCGTGAGCAGACTTCCAGTTACGAAGAAGACGGTTAAGGTGGCAAGTACACTTCATATCAGCAAAAACGATGTCCGGCGCACCACGGACTTGGCAAGAGCTGCCATATGCTGAAGGATTTTCGGATTTCCTTGCGAACCTTAGCAAAAAGTAATGGAGGTAGCACCCTCGTCTGTTTCAGCTGAGGCAGCTTAGCGATGTTTGCAAGTCCACCTGAGCACAGGTGTTGCTGCGCAGTTAGTTCACCTCAGTCTCACCTGCGCCTTGGCCCAAAGGTAGGTCCTGGAGTGCGCACACTACTTCCTTCAGTCGTGGACCATAATCATGGTCAGTTTTTCTTAAGCGGCCATTGTGATTAGAATTGGCCTCGAGCGCTTCATCAGCTTTCGCGGTTCACAGCATACCAAGTCGAGATGCTCCCAAGCCGAGATGCTCCCAAGCCGATGCTCCCGCTACATGATCCGGTAGCATGCAGTGGCTGCAGTGACTTCTCCGAATAATGCAAAAAGCTTTTCGTGACAGGACGGACGCGTGGAAAGTCGTGCTTTTCCCGTTGCCTAGAGAATGAAAAGACGCGTCCACTCGATTCTGCGGTCGCGTGTGCTGAGGGTGCAGCTTAGGCCCTCACTGATCTGGCGGGAAGGGGCAAGGGGCAGTCGCTCCTAAGCGAGTTTCGTCCCATGATGGTCTGTAAAATCAAGGCCGGGTCTACAGAACCCTCTCTGCGGCGTTTTTCCTCAGCTTTTTCAGAACTTGCCGAAGGCCTGTCGTCAGTTCAAGATTTGCCGGCCCAAGAAACGCCTACAGTTTAGCCCAAATGTGTAAGGGAGCCTCTTCGAGCGTCCCTACAGCTATGTACACGCACCCATAGGCCATGGCGCAGGTCTGTATGTCGACCCATGCTATAGAGCCGCCTGCTTGCCAGCTCACCGCTGCCGCACGGCTCACTGGCGCGTGCCCGACCCGCCTCCAGCTCTCAATATGTTCGCATACATAAAAGCCGGTAACTCGGAGGGGGTTCCGCGCCTCCCGAGGGGTCTGCACAGTGTGCACTACATTTCTACGCCATAGTGAGGGCGGACGAGGCCGGTGTCTTAAGCAATAAGATACTGCATTGTGTGTTGAGGCCATAGCACCAGAGCGCGCCGTGCGCCGTGTTGACTGGCACAAGCTGTGATCTGCCAAATCTGATCCAAGAAGTCACTGCAGCCACTGTACGAGTTCTGGAAGTGATATCATCCCAAGACATCACGGTGGCACATCACGGTGGGTGGCACATCATTGAACGTATGTACTTACGAAGCCAGACGTATTCTGGGTGTAGTTAGCTCAGCAGTACACAAGGTAGCACGCATAAACCCTGCAGCAGCAATTCTAAATGCTTCCAGGTTGCCTCCTCAAAAATCTCGAGTGGAGTGCTCACGAGAGCTATCATGCTCAGCTAGCCGAAATGTGATGTGCGATCGGCAATTGCGACCTTTAGCGGACAAACAGCATCTCGTCAACGCTGCAGACTTGTCATACTTGAATGGCAGCGGCGCATACACTCGCTCGTGTGCACCGCTGCGAGGTCATAGGTAAGCGCGACTTTGCCTACGTGCGACAATAAAACTGGTGATCGGAGCTCGCGGCTCGGTTGCCGCTCTCGAGTGGTTCGACAGCGTCGCGGCTATCGTGGTGTCCTACCGGCGTCAGCACTGGCCAAGTTTCTGCACACACGGTGACCATGGTGAAGCCAACTGTGGGCCAATGAAGAGCGAGCCCTGACTGGAAGAGAATTTGAATGAGATGCCACTTTTTTTCCCGAAAAAGGCACCGAGGCTGATTGTAGGATGGCGGGCTCGCATTCCTCAAGACGCTGCACAGCTGTTATTTAAGGACCCACAGATAGGGACTCTACTTCAAGTAGAACTTCCATACTGCACTCGCGTGCGATCATCTGCCAGCTCAATCATTGTGTGATCCCCCTTCTCAATCGGGCACACTGCACCTCTTGACAATTTCTCAGCTTGCGATCGGGCCATGAGTGATGCTTGAGCACCACCATCAAGGTGGCACTTGAATGCATGTTCCTTGAAACCCCTTGCGCGATTGCGTTGCATACGCGCTATCAGCACTGCATCACGTTGCTTGCTAGGTGTGCCACTCGGGTGCACTACCTCTTCGCCTTCACGCAGCATGCCTGCATCAACCGTGCGTACTTGGGCCACTCTTTCCGTAGTGCCACTGCATTCATCATCGCTTTCGGCTTGCATCTTGCGGTCTTGCTGAGCCGTGGACATGCCCCTCACGCGGGGGTTGCCACGTCCTCTGCGGCGTTCAGCTTCAATGGCGCTCACGCATTCGCTTGCACTGGCTATCATCTCGTCATCATCGCTCAGCAATGTGTCGCGGTCGCTTACGACACTGACAGACTCATATCACAGTCACTGCAATCTGGGATATCCGGGTCATCATATATATATCCGGGTCATCATACACACTTGACCACGGGCCCTCCCAAAAATTAACCCCACGCAGGACACCGAGCTCGGCGCTACCGCTTTCGAATGCCTGGCTGTGGTGTTATCACTCAACCATTACCGACCGTACGTGTGGGGAAACCCTCAGGCTGTCACAGTGGTCACGGATGCGAATGCGCTGCGATGGTTGTTGACATAGCAGGACAACAATGGCAAGCTCATGCAATGGGCAATGCGCTTGATGGAGTATGGCATCACGGTGCAACACAGGCCTGGCTTAGCCAACTCTAATGCAGATGGGCCGTTACGGCTGCCCATGCAGAAAGAACTTGATGCACCACGTGCATGTGAGCATGCCGATGAGCAATGGTCAGACGCAATACCATGCTATGAGGCGCCGCCCTCTGGCGTGAAGTTTGCAGCACTGCCTTTGAAGATTGCAACATTCAGGAACAGAGTGGTCAGCTCTGAATGGGGCCCGCCGTTCCAGTTCAATGAGCTTGCAACAACGCTCGCCGCGGAGCAGGAAAGCTGCTTGCCCGCTCGCATATTCGGCTTGAGCGCTGCAGCAGCTGATTCAGAAGTGAACGCAATGCTTGACGATGTTGAAGACTTCTTGCCGGACTCCGAGTGGGAAGGTTGCCACTGCCCTCCGTATGAGTCTTTCACGTCTGCTACTGTAGTACACTGGACCTGTATGCTAATGCATGTATGGATGCGGCAGCACGCCATGACTGGCCCCAACAGCCAAGTGTTGCATCTGTGCGCGCCGCCAAGCGCCAGAAGCACAATGCCTCGCAAGCTGCGTCGGTGAGCACTGACACCACGCTTCCGAATGGTGATGCTCCACCGCTGCCACGCAAACGCACAATGCCAAAGCTCAACCGTGAAGTTGTGCAAGAGGTGACAGCCGGCACCCAGCCAGCTACACCTGCTATGCTGAGTCGTGAAGCTTTCATTGAGTTTCAGCTCGCTGACAGCTTCTGCACTGCTGTGACGCGAACGCTCAATGAGAATGCGTTGCCACAAGATAGCGAGTTGGCTCTGCACTTGATGATGACCGCGAGTGGTACAACATTGAGCCCGATGGCCTGTTGGTGCACTTTGCAACCAGCCACCCTAAGCGAGGACAGGTGCTGCGACAGTGGGTTGACAATGTGCGTAGTACTGCCCTGCGACCTCTAGTACTCAGACTGGGTCATGATGATGCTACTACTACTTGTAGTACGGCTGGTCACGCGGGTGTTCCTGCGACACATCTCAGACTGTTTGAGCGCTACTTCTGGCCAATGATGCAGAAGGATGTGCGCACTTACGTCATGAGTTGCATGGCATGCCTTGAACGGAAGAAAGCAAGCACTGGCAAAGCGAAGCTGCTTTTTTTAAAATGTTGACACAGCCCACTAGACTGTTTCAGAGGGCGCATACTGACATGTGTATGGCATCTGTGACGTCAAAGAAAGGCCACATTGGATTCTTATTTGTGATCGAAGCACGCAGTGGCTGTGCATGGGTCTTTCCCATCAAGGACAAGACCAAGATGACAGCTGCCAGACTGTTATACAGAGTGTTTCTGGAGGCTGGCACACTGATCAAGGAGTTTGTGTCAGACCAGCCTGAGGGCAAGGAATTTCTGAACGACGTCATACAGGACTTGTGCGCGCTCTTTGCGGTCAAGAAGATCGACACGAGCGCGTACCACCCACAGTCCAATGGCATTGCTGAGCGCCGCAATGAGATGATTATGGCAAGTCTGACAGCATGGGTGAATGCAAACTTTTAGCAAAATAATTGGCATGAGGGGCTAGAGGCCATGCAATTTGTGCTGCGCGCCATCCCTCGCGAGGACGCAGGCCTCAGCCCATTCTTCTGCGTGTACGGTCGTGAACCGTCACTGCCGCACGATGCATTCATGCATGAGGACCGTCCGATGGACCTGCACGCCGAAATTGAGCGCAACATTCAGAACTTGCGCCTGGCTGAATAAGTCATTGACGAGGCTCTTGGCCGCAAGTCTGCACGCATTGAAAGAGCTACTGAAGCTGTGAAACGCGCCATGCGTGTGTCCGTTGGTGATCTGGTGATGATAAGAATGGCGCCTGCAAAAGGCCGTTCAAAGAAACTGGATCCCAAGTTCACAGGGCCCTGGCAGGTGATGGAGGCTGCTGGTGACTCGGGTCTATCGTTCTCTTGCAGGATGATGGGTCGGCGCATACGCCGGACCAAGGCACATGTGACCAACATGAAGCCATTTAACCTGAGGCCTGCGCACCTTGACAACAGTGACCCGCACGCAATGCTTACTGAAGAGCAAGTGCGTGGCTCGCCGCATGATGAATGGCTGTACCGCATTGTGGACTGCCGTACAAACCCTAATGGCTCATGGGATTACCGGTGGATCACTAGGGCTGGAACACTCAGTGAATGGAAGTCTGAGGATGACACACTTGAAGTTGTCATGCCCTGGACGTTGGTAAATTCCGTGCTCTGTATGAGATGCGCCATGCCAGTGACATGCCAGATTATGCCGTGCACGCACCGCTTACTGAGCGCAAGGGCCTGAGCAAGGATGCAGCCCTAGCTCTCATTCCAATGGGCACGCAAGTCGTACGCGAGCACCGTGACAGTGTGAAGCAAGGCGTATCATACATCTGGGGCGCGGTGATGGGGTACCAGTCCCGATACTGGCGCGTCAAGTATGAGGATGGTGAATGGGAGGAGTGCCACGCAAGCAACTTCTGAGCAGTGTGGCATTGGCACAAGCTCTGCGCGAGCGCACGCGCAGTTCCTGGAGCACATGCTGCTGTTGTCCAGGGCGCCGCACATGCAGGTCTGGATTGATGCTGGTGAGGCGCTGCTGTACCAGTGGCACAGGTTGCAGGGTGTTGAGGCCAAGCTGCAGATCGACACTGCTGCCGCGCAAGCCGCGACGGGCAGCTTCCTTCAGCCCCAAACTGGAGTCGGCTTCGCCAATCTGCTGCTCTTCCTGGGGCTGGCCAAGGCGACCGCGGCGCACGTCGAGCACCTGCCCGCCATCGATAGCACGGAGATCCTCGCAGCGGCGCAGCACAGTAAATACATCGCCTGGGAACTGACACACGAGAGGCCCACGTCCTTGCTCACGAGCCTGTTGCGCGCAGGGCTGGTGAAGCTGGCGGTCAACAGTACGGTCTGCCGGGGCAGCTACGCCTGGGTGCCGCTGGTACTGTGCCGCGACGCCACCGGCGGTTTCAGCCTGCAGCTGCGCAAGCGCATCGACGCTGCGCGCGGCTCCGGCGCGGAGCCTGCGCAGCGCGCAGTGAGCGGTCAGCGCACGGAGGGCTCGCGCGCTCACGAGTACGAGCGGGCCGTCAATGGGGCGCTGGCGTACGCGTGGACAGCGCACCAGCACGCACTGCAACTGGTGATGGACTCTGCTCCAACAAGCGAGCAGCGGCTGACAGTGCCTCATTCAGTTCTGTGCGCACTTGACTACGAGGCTGCGCGCCGGCTTCCGAACTGGCTCTATGAGCTGAGCCTTGCGGACGTGCAGCAGCTGGCAAGGGCCATCATTGGCGCAGGAGCAGATGGCGAGCCTACGCTGGCAGCTGCAGCCTTCGCGCTGTGGAAGATGGCATTGCGGCACCTGCACCCGCAGCAGCCGTCGGGCCAGCCGGCGACGGCGGAGAGCGTGGACGAGCTCTTGGACAGCCTGGGCTCGCCGCCCAACATGCACTTTGCAGCGGAGCTCGTCGAGTGCCTGGCACAGTCACCGCATGGCGGCATTGCGGAGCATGCACTGTCCGTCCTGCTGCGATATCCCGTGTTGCAGCAGTTTCCACGCGGGAACAAGACGCCATGCAACGCCGCAGTGCGCTGGCTGCAGAGGCATGGGGGTGCATCCGTGGCAGCGCTCTGCGTCGCGTTCTGCCGCGCGCTTGCCGCCATCGATACCGCCGCCGCCGCCGCCCTTGCTGCCGAGGCTTGGCGCTACACGCTCCTGCTGCAGCAGCTCACGGACTTTGTGACGCAGCAGCTGGCGCCCGCCGCCCACGTCCTGCGCGCGGTGGTGCCCGTCGCCGCAGGCCTACGCGCCCTGGAGCCCTCCCCCGCCGTGCGGTGCGCGCGCGGCGTGTTCCACGACCGCCTGCTGCAGAGCATGAAGGAGTACCTGCAGCCCGACATGCCGTACCGGTGGGTGCAAGTGCTGGAGTGGGTCGGCGGCGGCCTCGCCGGGAGCGCGGAGGCGGCGGCGGAGCCGCTTCCAGCCTGCGAAACGCTGCGCAATGCGGCGTCCGCGCTGCTGCGCGAGTTCAAGTCCAAGGTGGGCGCGGCCGCGGAGGCCAGCGGCGGCGCGGCGCTGGTGGAGCGCACGCTGGCGTTTGCGGCGTTCGTCACGGGCGTCGTGGGCGGCCCCCTGGCGGCCGCCGCCGCCACCGTGATGGGCGACATCAACGGCGGCGCGACCGCCATCCTGAGCATGGCGGACGCGGCGCGCGGCGTAGTGCGTGGCGCGCTGCCGCTGGAGACGCTGCAGCAGGTGGCAGCGTTCCCCGCGCACAGGGCGGCGCTCGACCGCTACTTCGACGTGCTGGAGGCGGGCGCTGCCCTCGCGCCAGCGGCGCGGCCCTGGCACCACCTCCGCGCTATCTGCGACTTCCGCGCCGCCGCCGTCGCGGCGCTGAGCGAGCTGCTCACCGTCTTCTGCTGCTGCCAGCGCGACTACGGTGACGCGGAGGGCGACGGTGGCAACGGTGGCGACGGCGGCGGTGGCGGCGACGGCGGCGGCGGCGACGAAAACGGTGGCACGGGCAGTGACGGCGGCGGAGGCGCTACTGTACAGCAGACGTGGCGTGCCGAAGGCCTCGATGAAGCCCTTGCTGAGCTGGAGCGCCTGCGCGACCCTCATCTGGTCTTGGACCTGCACGAGCTGCTGCGCAGCATGCGCGACGGCGCAGCGGACGGCGGTGCCGCAGCGGACGGCGGTGGCAGCGGCGGCGGCGGCGGCGGCGGCGGCGGCGGCGGCGGCGGCGGCGGCGGCGGCGGCGGCGCCGCATGGGCAGGCGCGCTGGCGGAGGCGGTGCCGGCGGCGCGGCAGCTGGCACCGCTCGCGCGCAGCGCCGTGTTCGTGAATGCTTGGGAGATGGCGGTGCAGGGGTGGATGGCAGACAACGACGGAGCGGCGCCATCAGTCAGCGAGCTGTGTGGAGCAGTGCGCGACGACGCCAGCGCACGCATCTGCCGCCTGCTGCAGGCGTGCCGCGGCGGCGCGCGCGCGGGGTAGCAGCAGCTCTGCATGCAGGAGGTCGCAGATCTGCTGGACAGAGTGGCGCGCGCAGAGGACGGCGGCGGCGGCGCCGTCCGCGGCGAGCTGGACCTGCTCTGGGGGCTCTACAGGGGGTCTGCGGCAGACAGGGCCGCGGTCGAGCACGCCATGGAGACCTTTTTCGGGCTCGCGGGCTGGCAGCGGCACGCGCACGCGGTCGTGAGGCTCGCAGCAGCGCTCAGCCTCGGCGTCCCCGCGGCACTGCAGATGGCGGTGGACAATCTGGACGCGGTGTGCGAGCGCGCGCAGTGGCGCGACATGGCGCTGGAGCACGCCACCGCCGCGCGGCAGCAGTTTGAGCAGTGGGTGCACGGCGCGCAGGACGCCATGCCGCTGTTTGAGGAGCTGGCGGCGGCGGAGGACCTGGTGGCGTTTGCACTGGAGATTCGCGGCGAGGAGAACCTGAACCTGATCGACTCGGTGGAGGAGCACGGGGAGTCGTACATCAAGGTCAGTGCGGGGGTATGCAATCTTGACCTAGGGTTAGGGTTAGAGTTAGGTTGGGGGTAGAGTTAGCGCATTGTGATTGAAAGTGATAGCGCCTGATGGTATGGCAGGGCATCTAGGAATGATTGACTTGTGCATGAGCTTGAAAGCATTCGGCAGTTGTATGACGAAACACATGCTCACCACTGCTGTCCGCATCAGAACTCAGACAGGCTTGCACGGCCAAAACTTCAAGCACCTCATGCTCTTCTATCATGCAGCAAATGCTCTAGATTGCAGACACAACTCTCTGCTCCCCGTGCACACGCAGCCGGAGACCATATCTGATCTGGACATGGTCCGCCGCCTGGTCAGCACCGCGCTGGACGCCGCCGACGGCGCCGACAGCAGCATTGTGCACGTGCTGCGGCAGCTCAGGGCGCAGGCGCTGGAGGAGGGCGCAGCGCAACGAAGCGCCGCCGGCAGCGCGCACCGCGGCAGGGGCGGCGCCGCCGCCGACGCGCTGCTGCTGGACGGCGCCGCGCTGCGCGTGCGCCAGTGCGCGCAGCACGCGCACAGCCTGCGCGACCTGTACGGCCAGGTCTCCAACCGCCAGGAGCTGACCAAGACGACGAAGCTGCGGCTGCAGGAGAGCGGCACGTTCTGCTTTGACCTGCGCAGCACCTGCAGCAGCGGCGGCGCCGCCGCCGCTGAGAGCTACGCCTTGTGGGCCAAGTGCGGCGGCGGCGGCGACGGCGGCGGCGGCGGCGCGCAGGAGACGTGGAGCATGGCGCAGGTGGAGGACCTCAAGGGCCGCGCGCTGCTGCACGTCAACTCCTACATGCGCGCCAGCGCCGGAGCTGCCGCCGGCGGCGCCGAACCGGGCGGCGGCGAGGATGCCGACGATGATGCTGCGGAGGACATGGACGCGCGCAAGGCGACGCGCCGCTCGCTGCAGGAGTTCATCCGCGCGACGCAGGCGGCGGAGCAGGTCGTCGCGACGCTGCGCGAGCTGGCGGCGCTCGGCCACTTTGACTACCACGCGTACGCGTGCAGCGTCGCGGTGGCCGCCGCCGCCGTGGGCGCACTTGCTGACACCGTGCGCGCGCACACAGACGCCTGGCGTCAGCGCCTCTCGCGCCTGCGCGACGAGCACTGCGACATCAACGCCTTCTTCGCCAGCCACCTGTGGATGCTGCTGGACTTCTACACGGGGGCGCTCAGCAGCGGCGCCGCCGCCGCCGCGGCGCGCCGCGCGTGCCTGAGCCTCATCCGGCTCGCGGCGCCGAGCATTGACGCCGCCGCCGCCGCCGGCTGGTACGGCGCTGCGGCGCTGAAGCGCGGCGGCGCGCGCAGCAGCGCGCGCGCCGACCCGCGCCTCCTGTCCGTGGACTGCCTGGAGCGGCTGGACGGTCTGGCGGCGACGCTCGAGCGCATGTTCGACGCGCTGGGCCGCGAGCCGCCGCAGCCGTTGCGCGCGGACGCGGACCTGCCGGCGCACGACGGCGTCGCCGTGCTGCCGTACGGCGGCGAGCGCGACCTCTTCGCGGCGGTGCTGGCGCTGTACGCGGCGCTCAGCGCGGGCGGCGCGCGCGCGCTGCAGCGGCGCTGCCTCCTCCTGTGCGACGAGTCGACGGGCGCCGAGGAGATGGCCGCGTTCGCGAAGCGCGTCTTCTGCCCGGCGCGCGCGACGTCCGGCCTGCACTGCATCCTCAACGCGCACGCACCCGGGCACGAGCGGCGCGCGGCGCTCACGCAGGCGCTGCTGGACGCGTGCGCCGCCAAGCACCGCGACGCCGCGCCGCTCGTGGTGATCCTCGCGCCCGCCGCGGACCGCTTCTACCGCGACGAGCTGCGGCAGGACCTGCCGTGCCTGAGCGCCGCTGCTGCGGGAGGCGGCGGCGGCGGCAGCGCGCAGCGCGGCGCCGCCGCCGCTGCGACGATGGCGGAGGCGCTGCGGACGGCGGCGAACGGGCGGCCGCGCGCGCTGGTGGTGACGGCGCCGCGCGCGGGCATGGGCAAGACGGAGTTCATCCGCGGCCACGCCGCGCGCACGCACCAGCGGCGCACGATCACGGTGCCCGTGGGTGATGGGGCGTCGCGCGCGTCGCTCGTGCGCAGCCTGGCGGCGGCGGCGGCGACGCACGGCGACGGCGGTTTTTGAGCTACTGGCGCTAGGCAGCATGCAGGTCGGCACGGAGGTGTTCGACAGCCCCAGGGACCGCGTGTACTACGTGGAGGTTGCACACACGCACAGGGACGCGCTGCGGCGCGAGCTGCACTTCCTCGACGCGCTGGACGCACACGAGGTGAGCGCTGCGACTGTCAGTTGTTGAACTTGAAGTTGTGGTGGTCTGCTCAGAGCCTTTGAGGTAGTTGATGACTAGCGAGGTGGTTTTGCTCGTTGCAGAGCCCCATGGGTGTATCGGCAATTGCCAAGATTACCTTTGTTGATCACATCACGTACTTTTTGAAGTAGGTAGCCGTTGCTGACAGTATTCTAGGCACATGATCTTTGTTGACATTGCTGAGGCTGTTTGGGCAACCACTAAACTGCCTTGGGCCACTACTTTATGCTGCCCTGGGATAGTGCGCCCTTTTCCATGCTTATTAATACCTGTGACTTTGCATGTGCTACAGCTGTGCACACCTGATGGCACGTCGCCAGTTGACCTTGCCATGCCGGTACCGCCACGCAAACGGTGCTCAAGAACCACAGAGTCACGCCTTGTTGGCGCTCTCTACACATCCAATTACCACGCCTCCTCACTGCGCAAACAGCACACTTTCAAACCCCTTCCAGTCATACAAACGGCACACCTTGACGCCCTCAGTCATGTTAACCGCGAACCTCTACGCCGTGCCCCGCGACAGGTGCGCTGGACCCCCGACATGCTGGTCATCAGCCAGGAGCCCGCCAGCGACGTCCAGGTCGTCTGCAACTATCTGCGCCACCTCACCAACGGCACGCTGCTCGCCACAGCGCTCGACCCCGCAAGCGGCGCGTGCCCCAACTACCGCGCCGTGCCGCCGCCGGAGGCGCGCGCGCTGCTGCAGCGCCACTTCTTCGCGCACTTCAACCATGAAGATGACGGCGGTGACGCTCCACCCGTCTCGCTGAACGTTCTCGGCGTGTTCCTGGGCGTGCTGGCGGACCAGCTGCGCAAGTTTTCCGCGTCGCCGTTCTTCCGCCCCGACATCATGGCGGACTGCGGGCTCGGGCGCTTCGCCGACACGCGCGCCGCCATCGTGGGCAGCCTCGTACGCCTCACACGGGACTTCGCCACGCGCTCCGTCGCGCCCGCGCGCGAGCGCCAAGGTGCTGCGCAGGACGAGTCCGCTGCTGCTGCCGTTGTCGCGGGCGGCGACGCGCCGGACGCCACGGCGGCAGCGGCGGCGGCGGCGGCGGCGATGCGCGGCCTCGTGCGGTGGGAGGACAGCAACCAGCTCATGACGGTCGTCCACGCACACGGCGGGCTGACGCCGCTGTACCGGCGCGAGCGCGATGTCGACGAGGTGCTGCGGGGTGTCGTGCTCAGCCAGGCGCGCGCGGGGGCGCGCCTGCCGGACTACGCGCGCATGAGCGACGCGCAGCTGCGGCGCGAGCTCGCCAGCTTCAGCGTCGCGCCCGCGGAGGACATGGGCCCGAAGGACTACATCCTCACGTGAGTGCCCGGGGGCGGGGAGGGGGGGGAGTAAGGGGGCCGACTCTGCGCACATGACGCTGTTGTGCAGCAGCTAGAAGCCTCATTCGTGCAGTAGCTTGCGTGTGCAGGTTTGGGTCAGTTTTGCACCCACCGTGTTCCCACGCGACACAGTGCTGAGGCCACGTGTGAGGAACCCGTCAGCCTCTTGTGCTGGTGCGGTGACTTCTGCGATGAGAACAAGGGTCAGGGTAACATCCACCGTATTCCATGTTGTCTGGTACTGTCTGAGAAACCCTACCCCCACTCCGCGCCACGCGCGCAGGCCCGACAACTTTCTGAAGATCGTCTTGCTGCTCATCCGCGAGGACGCGGGCATCCCCGTCATCCTCATATGGCCAAGCTCTGCGGTTGCAGTGTCTTGTGAGAATTCAGATTGCAGACACCGCATTCCCGTCCCCATGTACCCCAGGCCACTGTTTGAGACGCCCTACCCCCGCTCTGCGCCGCACCGCGCGCAGGCCCGACAACTTCCTGAAGATCGTCATGCTGCTGATCCGCGTGGACGCGGGCGTCCCCGTCATCCTCATGGGCGAGACGGGCTGCGGCAAGACGTCGCTCATCCAGTTCGCCGCGCAGTGCCGCGGCGCGCAGCTGCGCACGCTCGCCATGCACGCCGGCCGCGGCGAGGCGGACATCGTGGCGTTCGTGGAGGGGTGCGAGGGGGAGGGGGGCGGGGGGAGGGGGGTGGGGGGGGGGGCAGCAGCAGCGCCAGATGTGGCTGTTCTTCGACGAGGTCAACACGTGCGCGCTGCAGGGCATGCTCACGCGCCTCATCTGCCACAGGTATGTATGCATGGCATGCATGGGTATGTATGCATGGTTGCTGAGCATCAATGCACGGTGGTTCACCGCGCCCGCCACGCCGTGCGCACTTCGGGCGCTGTGCCTCAGTGCCGTGCTGTGGCGCTGCTGTTGGTTGTGTGCGTCATTGTTGGCGTTTGCGTTGCTGTGCTGGGGAAGTGCAGCGCTCACACTGAGAATCTCGTATCAGCAGCCAAAACACACCTGAGGTACTTGAGGCACAACAAAAATACATGATGGACCGTGTAAGGGTAGGTTTGGGGCGTCGTGCGCACGCAAAGCACCGTTCCACATGATTGCTGCCAATTGCAGGGCGCGCTAGGGCGCAGACCAGTGATTTCGTTCAAGACAGTTCGTCTCTGAGCGCTGAGGGTTCAACACATACGTACATGCTCGGCCCTTCATCACCATGCTGCCGAGCGGCCTTGTTTGCGGCAGCCGTACGCTGAGCTCCTCGCATCTACGTGCATGCGTAGCAAGTTTAAGGCAGTGCTCAGATTTGTTTATGACAGCATGCACCGCTGAGCGCTGTGCTCCTCACGCCATACATACCTACCTGCCGCGTGCCGCAGGATGCTGCCGAGCGGCCGCGCCGTCGCGCGCCACCTCGTCTTCCTCGCCGCCTGCAACCCGTAACGGCTGCGCGACAGCGCCGCCGCGACGACGGGGCTCGACCTGCAGCAGCGCAAGCGCCTGCTGGGCGCCGGCGCCACCGCCGCGCCGCGCGTCGCGACCGCGTCCATGTGCTGTCGGAGACCGTGCTGGTGCGTGCACGCATGCGCGTATTGTTGTTGAGCGCCGTCTCTGCATGTAAAACTGCAAGTTGAAGTTTGAGAGGGACGGCGCCGTGTTTGACGGCGAGCGTGTGCGGGTCTTGGCTTGAGTGCGTAGCATGCTGCGTTCGCGCGCTGCCAGAATCGCTGCTGGCTTGCGCACTTGCTTAGTTTGAGACTCTGCTTTTGAAGTGCTAGGTTGTGCAATTGCTAGGTTGTGCAACGGCGGCCGCATCTGCACTGCAACTTGCTGCAGTTGGTGCATCAGCCCGCTGTACATCATGCTACTGCAGACAACGCTGGGGCGTGCAAGCGATGATCTTACATTCTGCTGAGCACTGTATTTTGTTGGTTCAGTATGCACTGTGCTTCAACGTAACCGAATTTGTTGTGGAGCAGCTTCGGCACAGCAGTGTTTCGTCACAACTTTTTGAGAAAATGCATTCAGCTGCGCACGCGAAGCACCCCAGGCATGGCTGAACACAGTGAACTCAGTAAAGGTCAGACAGCCCCCCCCCCCCCCTAAAATGCATCCTCGATACCCACTCGCTGCCCCCCCCCCCCCCTCCCCCGCCCCCGCCCCCCCCAGGACTACCTCTTTGACTTCGGCGAGCTCGCCGACAGGGACGAGACCGCGTACATCCACGCAGTGCTCAGCACGCCCAACGTCGCCGCGGCGGTCGCGCGCGCGCACACGTTCACGCGCCGCGTCGACGGCCGCGGCGCCGTCAGCATGCGCGACGTGCGCCGCTGCAAGACCCTCTTCCGCTGATTCGTGCGCCACCGCGCGGCGCCGCTGCCGGAGGACGCGTGTGCGACGGCCGCAACGGCAGCGCACGCAGCGGCGGCGCGCGCCGCCGTCCTCGCGCTCGCGCAGTGCTACCGCTGCCGCCTGCCGTCCGCCGCGCTGCGCGCCGAGTTTGATGGCGAGGTGCTGAGCGACGCTTATGACGCGTACGCGCCGCCGCTGCCGCGGCTGCGGCGTGCGGCGAACGCGCTCACGGGCGGCGGCGCTGCGGAGGCGCAGCGGCGGCGGCGCGCCGCCGTGGCGGCCGTCATCGAGGGCGAGCAGCGCGCGTACGTGGACCGCATGGCGCTGCCGCCGGGCATCGCGCCGAACCGCGCGCTGCTGGACAACGTCTTTGTCCTGCTCGTCTGCATCCAGCTGCGCGTGCCCGTGTTTTTTGTAGGCAAGCCCGGCAGCAGCAAGACGCTGGCGATGCGCAGCATCGAGGCGGCGCTGCGCGGCGCGGGCGCCGCGGACGCGTACTTCCGCGCGCTCGACATGCTCAAGGTCGTGTCGTACCAGGGGTCGGAGAGCGCGACGTCGGAGGGGGTGGAGATGGCGTTCCAGAAGGCGCGCGCATACGCGCGCGCGTATGCGCGCGCGAGCCGGCACACCACGGTCGCGGTCCTCATGGACGAGGTGAGGGATCGCTGACAAATTTGAATGTGAACGTTAGGGTTAGGGTTGAGGTCAGGGCGGGGATCAGGGGCAGCGCTAGGGTCGCAGGTGATCGAAGGCCTTGTGTTAGCTGGCTGTTTGAGTGCAGGCATCTCCTCTGATTGAGCGGTTGCTTGCCAAGGCCTGACTGCACTGCATGCAGACAGGAACGTACCAGCGCTTGGCTGTAACCCTGAGCAACGCCAGGCGGCGCCGGACCATAAAGTGACCTGTGCATGTGCAGTGCCTGTTATGCCTGTTACGCGTGGTCCCAACCGCTCCTTATGACCGCCACTGCCTATGACGCAGCCACTTGAAGTTGAAGTGTCTGACGCTCACGTTTGTGCTGACACCTTGCAGGTTGGTCTAGCTGAGGTCTCCCCAGCCAACCCTCTCAAGGTGCTGCACGCGCTCTTGGAGCGTGGCGACTTCCACAGCGGCAACGACAGCCGAGGGGGCGCAGATGACCGTAACGATGCGGATGGCGAAGGCGGCGGCAGCGGCGGCGGTGGCAGCGGCAGCGGCGACATTGCTGTGGTGGGCATCAGCAACTGGTCACTGAATGTGAGTGTGTTGTGACGGTACGCTTGCAGGCAGCCTCGTCCTTCACAAGCATGTACCGTTGCAGTGTGGAGCGTAGCAGCGGCGGTTGTGCGGTCTGTGAGGCGCTTGCGAGGGTGTGCAATACTTCAATCAACTGCATATGGATGTGCACCGTCAGAACGCGTCATGGTGACAGTGACACACTTGGATGCAGCAGTGCATCGCAGCTCTCCTCTGCCGCTGTTGGAGGCGCGGCGTCTGCAATGAGTCAATGACTCACGCAGTGCGCAGACCTCAGCCAAATCACCCATTGTGCACACAACCGCGCACATGTTGTCGTTGCAGGCAGCCGTGATAAACCACACGGTGCATGCCTCAGCCAATCGATACATATTTACAACCAACAACCAATCTGTCGTTGTTGCAGGCGGCAAAGATGAACCGCGCAGTGCACGTTGCGCGCCCCGACCCCGACGCCGACGAGCTCTTTGAGACGGCGTGTGCGATCCAGGACAGCATGCGGCGCCACGGCGGCAGCCGCAGCGGCGGCGGCGGCGCACGCGCCGCGGAGGAGGACCGGCGCTTCCTCCAGGCGCTGAGCTGTGGCTACATGGACTACTTCAACGCGCAGCTGGCCACGCCGCGCGCCAACTTCCACGGGCTGCGCGACTTCTACTCGGCGGTGAAGGAGGTGGGGCGCGCGGGTGCCGCGGCCGGCGGCGCGCTTGCGCTCGCGCGCAACTTCGGCGGCCTGCCCGCAGACGAGGTGAGTCGCACCAGGAAGTACGTGAAGTTGAAGATGTCGAGGCCAATGTTGTAGAAGTATGTAGTTTTTGAACACGTCAGCGTTGCAGTTTCTGATGTGCAATGCACGCGCTGCGGCGGGCTGCCTGCGGACAAGGTGAGTCGGCGCCACAACTGAAAACATCATTTCTTCAAAGTACTTGAAGTTTGAAGATGCCGAGGCTGACGTTTCCATACTGTTGGGGCAAGTCAGACTTGCACTTTGTCTTGTGCAAACTTTGCATTGGCACGCACATTCTGTTGCCTGCCTGCGCATGAGAGAAACCAGCAGCGCCACGCCAATTGTGGATAGTCGAAGTTGAAGTAGGGGTGTGCCCCGTTTCTTGCGGATCCGAGAAGCAGCCGTCAGCGTTGCGTTGCATTTTGTCAAGGTTGCTATTGCACAGGGCATGGTTTTGGGTAGGCTGTATGCGTCAGCGTCAGCGCAATAGGCTTCAGTGTTCACCGAGCGTGGTTGCACGTTTGCTGGCTCCTGCCCCATGCCGCTTGTGATCATCATGGTCATTATTGCATATTGCGCTGTGTGGCAGTTTCCGCACACTTCGTGTGTCAAACGCACAGTGCTGCTCATCAGAGCCTGCTTCATCCCCTGCAATTTAAATGCACCATGCCACGGCAGCTAGCCATTTCTGAAGCAGCTGAATCCCCCCCCCCCCCCCCCCCTCAACCCCCCCCCAGGGCCTGGCCAGCCTGCTGCAGCGCGTGGAGGAGCACGCGTGCCGCGTCGGCCGCGGCAAGGCGGAGGGCGACGCGGCGGTGGCAGCGCTGCGCCGGCAGCAGCAGCGCTCAGGACCCGGCAGCAGCACCGCTCCGCAGCCCGCCACCAAGGACCTCATACTGGCCAACTTCAGGGACCGCGACTGCCGCCACCTCATGCTGCTGAGCGCTGCCGCGGGCGGCGACGCGCTGCTCAGCGCCATGGACAGATTGTTCCTGGAGAGCGGTCTCGCATCCCCGCGCGTTTTCGTGGGCTCAGGGCTGCGCGGCGATCAGACGGACGGGTACCACTACCGCGTGCTGAGCGAGATCATCGAGTGCATGGAGACGGGCACGAGCCTCGTGCTCAAGGACCTAGACGCGGTGTACGGGAGCCTGTACGACATGCTCAACCAGGTGCGGCGGTCGGTTGGCATGCGCACCCCAGGGGTGCTAAACTTCACCTACGTGAAGTACTTGCTTTTTTGGGCTTGCAATGTGGAACAGTGCTGTTTGCTGTTCCCTGCATTATGCGGTGACACCTGCTGCCAACCCGCTTCGTGGTGTAGCAAGACATCTGTGATTGTATTGTCATCAATCGGGTCAGAACCCTGACCGTTGCCCTTACCCTCACCCTACCCTGCTCCCCCCCCCCGTAAGTTACTTGCATCATGCCTGGCCCATTTCTGTGCTCAGTGTCGTTGCTGTCGCTCCCAGCCTGGATGCATCGTTGCTTAACCCTTCAGTACACTTGCAGTACATTTGTAGCTGCGATCCCCATCTCTTCACTCATGTGCATGATCCCGTCATTACATCACTCTGCACGAATACAAGATGTCTACAGCACCATTGATGTCGCCTATCAAGCTGGCCACCAGCTGATGTCAATGAATCACGGCGCCTGCAGCTAGGCGGCGGCAGTGCACAACAGCCTCAACAATTGACTGCAGGGCTCAGCGCGCGGCGCCTCGCGTCTATGCCCACGTCAACAATTCAACTTGAAAATTGCCAAGGTGAACAAGTGCACCATGCGCATCCGCCGACAGAGCCTCATCGCTCAACCCTCATGCTCCCCTACTCTCGCAACAAGCCCTCATGCTCCCCTACTCTCGCGACACTGCCGCGCGCGCGCGCACGCAGGCCTACACCGTCATGGCCGGCAAGAAGCACTGCCGCGTCGCGCTCGGCGCGTGGTCCAACCCCACGTGCCACGTGCACGACGCCGTCAAGTGCGTGGTGATCATGGACGCCGACGGCGGCGCCGCGCGCGCCGACCCGCCCTTCCTCAACCGCTTCGAGAAGCAGCGCGTCGAGTGCGGGGCGCTGCTGACGCCGCGCCAGGCGGCCGCCGCGCGCGCGCTCGCGCGGTGGGTCAAGGGCGCCGTCTGCGGCGGCTTTGCGGCGTGTGAGACGTTCGTCGGCCTCGGCCGCAACACGATCGAGTCTCTCGCCTCGTGTCTGCCAGAGGACGACGTGTTGACAGCTGCTGCTGGCGAAGACGCGATGGAGTGCGAAGACGGCGGCGGCGGTGGCGGCGGCGGCAGCGGCGGCGCGACGGCGGCGGCGCTGGACTGGTGCGTGGCGGCGCTCATGCGCACGGCGTGCAGCGACGGCGCCGTCCGCGTGCTCGACGCGCAGCTCGCCGCCGTTGACCCGCACACGGCTCAGCGCCTCGTCAGCGCCTACTTCGAGGACGCCGGCCACGGCAGCCTCAGGGCGTATCTGGAGGCGCGCTGCTGCCTCGGCGGCGGCAGCGGCAGCGACCGCGGCGGCTGCACCAAGTCCATCGTCACCACGTTCACCGGGCTGCACTTTCTGGAGGCGGAGACGGATCTGCCGCCGCGCCTCGCGCGCGCGCACGCGCGGCACATGCTCGCCGGCTTCGACACGGAGGCGGCGCTGGCGGGCGCCGTGCGCCGCTTCTACGGCAGCGTTCAGCACCGGCTGCTGGTGCTGGAGTGCGACGCCGCGTACGACGCGCGCGCCATGCTACTGGCCAAGTTTGTCATCGACCGCGAGGAGAGCGCGTACGTGGCGGGGGACCAGGGATACGGCGGCGAGGGGCGCAGGGGCGGCGACGGCGGCGGTGCGGATGACATGTATGTTTCGGAGGCCCTGGAGCCAAAGCACGTGGTGATCCTGGTGCGCATTGCACGCGGCGGCGGTGGCGGCGGCGGCGGCGATGCGGCGGAGGGCGGCCATGAGTGTGCCGATGGTGCTGCCAGTCCCTGGGAGGTGAGCTGCAGATGATTTCCATAGGCACTGCCAGCGAGAGTTGTCAATAAAGATGGCATGGAGGCGTGATGAACTTGGCGCTGAGTGCAGGCAAGGTTAGTCAACGTGGTTGGGATGCTCATGCCATGACCTAGCTCATATATTGGCGATCAGCCTTCGGTCTTGTAGTGCACACTGACGTTTTGGGGTCATCTTTGCGGCACAAGCTGCAGACCTGAGTTTCTGCTGCTGCTGCTGCTGCTGATTATGATGATGGTGAAGGCAGGGCGACAGCAACAAATGCTGCTATAACAAGTGCTTATGACGCTTCCCCTCCCCTCCCTGTCCTTCACTCACCTCAGCTCTGCTTCAGCCGAGGGTACGACTTCTTTCACATCGACAACTTCCGCGGCACCGCGGCACGCGCACCCGCAAACCATGCGAGCGCTCTCGAAGACAGCAGCTGGGACCACCTGCGCGCGCTGCTGGCGGACAACAACCTCCCGGCGCTGCTGCAGCAGCGCGGCGTGTTCGAGCGGCTCGTGTGCGGCCAGCTGGTGCACGCCTTTGCGCACATGAGCTACGGCACCACCGTCTGCGACGCCGCCGATGCCGCGGCCGGACAGTCTCAGGCGCGCCGCGTCAGGCGCCTGTGCGCCGCCCTCGCCGCAGATGCCGTCGACAGCGGCGGCGGTGGCGGCGGCGCCATGGATGCACTGCGCGCCAAGCTGCTGCCGGAAGTGCTGGCGGCCACGTGTGGCAGCACGAGTCACGGCGCCGCGTACGGCGCCATCGGCAGCGACAACGGCGGCGGCAGCGGCGGCGGCGGCAGCGCGCTGGGTGCGCACTGGCTAGTGCCCGTGGCGCGCGACCGCGAGCTGCTGGAGCTGAGCGGCTGCTCGCTGGCGCGCGCAGTGCCGGCGGCGCTGGCACGCCTTGTCCAGGCGCCACTCTGCAAGCTCGTGTACCTGCTCGAGAGGGGGTGCGCGCTGGACGCGTGCGTGGCGGCGCTCAGCGGGAGGAGGGGCGCGGGGCGCGGCGACACGCAGGAGTTTGCGCGCGCAGCACTTATGCGGCTGGACCTGAGCGCCGTGCGGCCGCGCGGTGCCGCACAGAGCTACCACGTGGAGCAGCTGCTGCTCTCCGTCGCGGCGACGGGCAGCGCGGACGGCGGCGATGATGATGGCGGCAGCGGCGACGTGGGCCTCTCGTTCCCTTTCTTCCACGTGATCGAGAAGGGCCTGGAGGGCGCGCGCGCCGCGTACTTGCAGCGCGTCGCGAGCGGCTGCGGCGCCGCCGCCGCAGCGCGCGACGCCGCAGGCTACGCCGACGAGGACACGGAGACGGGCTCGGCGCTCCACCACCGCCGCGTCGCGCTGTCGCTGACGTCCGCGGTGGAGGCGCTGGCGGGCACGGGGCACGGCGGCGTCTGCGAGAGCGCAGCGTTCAGGGACGACGCCGTAACGACGTTCGCGCTGCGCCTGCGGCATGGCGGCGCCAATGCGCGCTACGTTGGGCATGCTGCGCGTGCGCTGCTGCGCGCCTGCTCCGGCGGCGTCGACGTCATTGACGGCATGGACGCCAGCGCCGGCGGCGGCACCGGCGGCGGCATCGGCGGCGGCATGGGCGCTGGCGGAGGATCCGGCGCGGCGGGCCTGTTTCTGCTGCTGTGGGAGCACGAGGCGGTGGTGCGCGCGGCGCTCGACGCGCTGGAGTGCCTGCACGACGACGCAGCGCGCCGCGCCGCGCCGCGCTGGCGCGCTGCGCCGCCGACGCGGCGCTGCACGGGCAGTGCGCCGCGCAGTGGCTGGCCAACTGGCTGTCCTGCGCCGTCTGCGAGGCCGCGCTCGCACGCGGCTGGCGCTGTGCTGGGGACGCGCAGCGGACGCAGTGGCTGAGCGATGCGCGGACCGTGCTGGACTGCGTGTTTGCGCTTGCCGACGCCGCAGAGCTGTCCATCGACGCAGCGCTGGCGACATCTGTTGGCGATGGCGAACTCACGCTGCTGCACAGCGTCTACACGCTGCGCATGGTGTGCGATCTCACTGACGCCGCCGCAGCGCAAGCAGCGGCACCCGAAGGCCTGCCCCTCCTTAATAGCCGTGGCGGCGGCGGCGGCGGCGGCGGTGGGGGCGGCGCCACAGAGCTGCGTGTGAATCACAGACTTCTGGCACAGGTGCGAATGTGGCTGCAGCACAGCGGCGCAGCGGGGGACAACGGCGAGGGCGGCGATGAGCTCAGCGGCGAGGCGGCGGCTCGCGCGCTGTGCGGCGCGCTGGAGAACGTCCTCTACGTGGCGCGCGAGGAGCATGCCGCCGCCATGCAGTCCGACGCGGAGCCCTATGCGCCCTTTGCGCAGACGCCGGCGTTCGTTGGCATCCTGAGCGAGCTCAGCGCGTTGGCACGCGCGCCGCCGGTCGCCGCCTCCAAGGTGCTCTGGCCCCTGGTGCAGGAGATCCACAGCACGCTGCAGCAGGGCATCGCGCTCCTGCCGCCAGAGCCGAGCGCCGCTGCCACCGGCAAGACGGTCGTGGAGCTAGTGGCAAGGCTCGTGGCGGGGGGCAGCGACGGGTGGGACGCGGTCGACGCCGCGCTCACAGCACTCAGCGGCACGCAGCTGGAGGTGGTGATGCTCGACATGATCGCCGCAGAGTGCGTGGGGCTGGGCGGCGGCGACGGCGGCGGCGGCGACGACATGGAGGAGGACGCGGCGGAGGGCGGCAGCAGAGCGCTGCTGGCGCGGCGCTGCGGCCTGTTCCGCACCGCAGCGCTCGCCATTGTGCGCGGCGAGACGCAGCAGCCCACGCTGGTCACCTGGTACCGCCACGCGTACGCGCGCACGTTCTTGCGCGAGGCAGCAGCGAGCCTCAGCTAGGCGGCGGCGACGGCGGCGGCGACGTGACAGGCGCGGAGCTGGAGGCCGTCAACGACGTCCTGGGGTACGCCCCGCCGCGCGGCACTTCCGCAGCGGCTGTGCAGTGCCAGCGCCGCAGGCTGAGCACGCTGCGGCTGTACTTCCTCAAATGCCTCGAGGACGCGTTCGCGGCGCTGCAGGAGGGGATGGCGGAGGGCGGGCGCTACGCGGCGGCGCTGCACTGGGCGCGCGCGCTGCCGTGGCCCGGCGCCAAGCCGCCGCTGCTCGACTTCAACCCCTTTGCGGACTTTGCGCACCTGGCGGAGGCGCGCGCCGCATGGGAGGCGCTGCACGAGCACGTCGGCGAGACGGATGATATGCCGCTGCGGCACTGCGTGCATGCTGCGCTGACGGAGGCTGCCGATGCAGCGCGAGTACAGCAGGGCGGTGGCAGCGAGCGCGCTGCTGCGCTGGCGGCGGCGGCCTTCCTGCACGTGGTCGCATCCACGCGGCGCCGCGACGCCATGCACGCCTCTGCAGAGGAGCAGCTGGAGCGGTTTGCGCGAGCGCGCACCATCGGCGCGCGCAGCCTGGGCGCATTTGCGACACTCGCTGCGCAGCGATTCGAGCCGCTGGCGCCGCTGATCCGCGCAGACGAGCCGCGCTCCGTGTGCCTCATGTCACTTGTGCTGCGCGCGCTGCGGCTGGGGGCGGCGGCGGCGGCGCACCCGCTGGCGCAGTACACATTTGATGCGGAGGCCATCGGCGCCACCTTCATGCCGGCCGCCGACTCGGATGTGGTGGGCATGGCGATGCGCGCGGTGGCGGAACGCGAGGGCGCGGTCACGCGGTACCGCTGTGCATGCGGCATGGTGTACTTCGTCGGCAATTGTGGCGGGGTCACTCAGCAGGGTGTGTGTGTTGGCTGCAGGAGGCAGATCGGCGGCATGAACTACATCCCGGCCGCCGGCCAGCAGAGGCTCGACGGCAACCCTCAATATGCGCAAGCAGGGGCAGCGATGGACCAGCTGGGCTACGTCTTCGATGCCGGCCAGCGCGCAGCCGCCGCTGCTT
Source organism: Tribonema minus (assembly GCA_017506865.1). Taxonomy (NCBI): domain Eukaryota; class Xanthophyceae; order Tribonematales; family Tribonemataceae; genus Tribonema; species Tribonema minus. The sequence continues at coordinate 132,368 of JAFCMP010000044.1, forward strand.
CGCAGCGCGCCCTTGTGCCCGTCGCGTACCGCGTGCTTGTCTTGATGGTGCACACAGCCTTGCTAGCCGCGCTGGTGCGTGGCGACGCCGCCGCCGCTGCCGCCACCGCCGCGGCGCTGCGCGGCGGCGGCGGCGGCGACGGCGGCGACGCCCTGAGGAACACGTGGGCGTGGATGATGGACAGCTGGGACATCCTGTGCGGCGGGCTCGTGCCCGCGGGCCGCGGCGACATGCTCTGCGCGCTGCTGCACACCGCCATGGACACTGTCTACGCGACGCCGGCTCTTGCGCAGGCGCCTCGCAGCGCCACCGACCGCACGGCGTGGGAGGCCGCGTTCGTGGCAGCCGTCGCGCCGCTGCTGGAGGACGCGCGCGGCGCTGGCGAGCGCGCCCTCGCCGCCTTCCGCGAGACCCAGCAGCCGGCGTTGGTGCGGCAGTTCCTAGGTGACACCGGCGTCGCCGGACGACTGCGCGCTGTTCTACCGGCGCGTCAGCGAGCCGACGCTCGCGGCGTTCGAGGCGGCGTACAACAACGCGCCCGCCGCGGCGCGCGCGCGCTGCCCGCTCATCGGCGTCGTCCTGCAGCGCCGCCGCGACCTTACGCTCATCAGCCTGCTGGCGCCGCTGCTGCGGTGGACCAACGCGGTGCGCGCCGCCGTGGACCTGCGCCTCACCCGCGCGGACGCGCAGCGGCAGCCGCACTCCAGCCTGTGGGCAGCCGAGAACGCAAACAGCGGCAGAGCTGGCGGCAGCGCCGGCGGCAGCGCCTCCTCCGAGCTCTCCGAGAGCGCGTTCAACGACTTCCAGCGCGCGTGGGCGGCGTTCCGCGCAGCGTCGCCGACGGTGCAGGACGCGTGCAAAACGGTCACGCTGTGGGACGTGGACGCGTCCACGCCACTCATCACGTCGTGCCTCAACCACAAGGACGAGGGGCGCGTCGTCGCGGTCGTCATTGCGCAGCTCGCCGCCATGCACAATCAGTTCCTGGAGGAGGTGCTCGGCGCGTGCGCGGCGGCGGCGGCGGCGGACGGCGGCAGCGCTCAGGGCTGCCGCCGCGTGCAGCAGCGCGCGCGCGCCGTGCGCGCGCAGGACGCCGCCGCCGAGCACCTCGTGCGCTTCGACGCGCGCGCGCTGGAGTGGGAGGCAGCGAGCTGCGGACGCGCGTCGTGCGCCTACGGGCACAGCCACGCGTGCGAGTTTGACTTTGAAAGCGTCGAGAGGGCGCTGGCGCGCGACCTCGTGTGCGGCCGAGCGGTGCTTGAGGGCGCGGCGACGCCCGAGGCGCTAGCGCCCGCGCGTTTCGCGCGCGAGACGTTCCTCCACGAGTACACGCTGCTCGAGTCGCTGGCGGAGCGCGTGCCGCAGGAGCCGCTGCCGGCGGCGCTCAGCCTGGAGCAGCTGCGTCGCGAGGCGCACGAGGACGGCGGCCTGCTCGCGGCGGTGGAGGCGCTGGTGTTCATGGTGAGCCAGTCGCGTGAGCCGCTGAGCGGTGACGCGCCTCTCGCCGACTTTGCGGCGGCGTGGCTGCCCGCGGACGGTGGCGGCGGCGGCGGCGGCGGCAGCGCGCACGCGCGGCGCGTCGCGCTGTGGTGCGCCGCTGACGGCGCCGCCGCGCGCCTCGCGCTCAGGCACCTCGCGGCACTGTACGAGGCGCTGGAGGACGGCGTCGCGGACACGCTGCTGCGCCACATCGACGGCGCCTACAGGGCGGAGTTGCCCGTCGGGGAGGTTGCCATAGTGCGCGACGTGCTCGCGCCGACGGCCGCGGCGGCGGGCGGCTTGGCGGCGATGGCGGCGGCGCTGAAGCGCTTCGCGGTGCGCTACCTGCGCGCGCCGACGCCGTTGGCGCCGGAGGGCACGCTGGATGCGTACCTGTCGCTCGCGGTTCCCGGGGGCCGTCGCCGACAGCGCTCAGCTCGAGCAGCTGTGGGGCCGCTGCCAGGTGCGGCACACTCTGACGATTCTGGAGGCGGTGAGGGCGCAAATGAGGCGCGAGCAGGCGGATGCGCGCGCTGGCAGCGCGGCTCCGCAGCGGCCGCGGCCGCCGGCGAGCACCGCCAATGCGCGGCAGGCGCTCGCGCGCGGGGGCAAGTGGCAGCCGCGGCGGTGACGGGGCTTACTTTGGCGGGCAGCACACCAATTGGTAGTGCACGTGCCCTTCCGCGTGTGGCAAAACCACGATGCATATTCTGCCATTAGCGACACATTGCCATTTGCATTTAGCTTCATGGTTGCGGCGGAGGTGGTCGCACGTGCGGAGGTGGTCGCACGGCTTTATAGTCTCGGCGAGAAGCTTGCACAGCTTTACAATCATGGCAGATAAGGCTGCACATCACAATGCCCTGTGTAAATAGCATCTAGCGGGCACTCAACAGCCTCATCTAGTACATAGTATGTGGTACATAGCGCTACATGTTTGGTTCTCAGCACATGTAGCATGCCAGCTGTGCATAGTGTGGCAGTTCGCAAATTGCCAACCACTGATACTGCAGTCACATAGGCGGCGAGGGCTTGCGATTAAAGCCTGCCCGGTTGCCATGCATCAGCAAGTCGACTAATGTCGTCGCATGCTGGTGTCATTTGGATACCGACATATGCGCTTGAGGCTCTCTACATAATAATCAATCCATTTCACTTCCTTGCATGGCCTTTGTTGACTTTGCCCTAGCCATACAGCCGACCTCGTTGTGCCTGAGAGCTACGCTTTGCAATCAACGTTCTGCGTGCAACGGGTACCTTGCGCATATCACGGATGTCAATGAGCAGGGATGCTTGAAGTTGCGCTTGCACTGTGCTCATGATTGACTGCGCGTCAATGGCTTTACATGCAGCGCCGCTGCAGCTGGAACTCCGTGGTCTGGAGTGCACTTCTTACCCCTGCTGCAGCTACATTGTATACACTGACCGCAAAGCGCTGCTGCTGCAGGATTGGTGCATGACCAGTATTCAGACGTAACCACCATCACATATGTTGCCCTTTGCCACATTTAGATGCTTGCACTCGCGTCAATACACCATGTACAACATCCCCATGCTCCTGCACTACGTGTTGCTGTGCACTGAGAGCCGTATGTAGGGCTGTGCTGCAAATGCACCCATTGCGCAAGGAGGCTGGCATCTGTAGATCAGCTTGCCTCTGCTGAGGTTGGCGGCTCACCAGGTCTGCGTCTCCTGCAGCTGGTACGTGAGGACACTTCACTTTGTGGAATGTGAAGCCTGCTTTTGTATGTGGGTGCCTCGCACACAAACGCATACGCTGGGAAATGACTTCATTCATTGAGCCTCACAGTTGGTCGTTTCAGGGCTTGTGATGTACCGCATCCTTGCAACAGCAACGCTTTGTCTGACTGATCGCAGATAAAAGGGACACAGCGGCTCTGGCGCGGTACTGTGGGGCATGCTCAGCACGCTATGGGCCCAACGAGCAGCTCACAGGCGCTTTATTCAAGTGACAACGCTAAGCTTGGCACTGGTGTCTACTGTATGTTCTGCCTCAGTACTTTTTATTAATTCTCGCTCAGGGCGCGAAAAAGCCCAGATGATTGGCATCTAGCTGTAAGGAATCTACATATCGTATGACAGTCTGAAAGTGTCGCAACGACAACCACTCAAACGCCGCCGCCGCCAAATGGCATCTCGGGGTCCTCCCCTACGTCCTCCTCCATGTGCCCCCCCCCCCTGGATTCTGCCATGTGTGTCATGACACGGCCAGAGTACGCCATGTGGAGCGCTGCCGACAGTGCCGAGCGTAAGCGCGCCAGGGCGATGCCCTTGAGAGCTTTAGGGCGCGCTCCTCCGGGCACTGACATCCTGCTGGCATACTCCGTCGCCACAGCCTCCAGCAGCTTCCGCCCCTGCTCCCCGATGCTGCCAAATGACCCTATTGCCAATGTGGCAAGTTTGTAGCAATTCTGATCATAATGACCAGAATAGTGGGTAGTCTTGGCGGCCTCTTGGTCGCGGCAGCATCGCTCGGGGTCTGCTGCAGTCTTCGCCGCCCGCGACGCCACCTGTGCCTCGAAGCAGGTAACGTCCACCATGAGCGGTAGGTGGCGTGTCGGGTCGTCGTAGCCGGTCACCGGGAAGGCGTCGGCAGGCAGCACGATGTCCATCCTGCGACTCCCCGGCGGCCCGGCGGACCCCAGAAACGGCGTGTAGTCCTCGTCCACCAGTCCCGTTTTGAGGTATTGCCGCAGGAGGCGCTGCGTGGCCCTCTTGACGCTATTGTGGACAATGGTGTCGTGCGCCTTGACGCGTGGCGCTTGACACAGCCGTGCATGCAGGGTGCCGCCCGGCGACTTCCCGCACAGCTTGCAGCCTGCCGTCTGCTCCTCTACTCCGATGGCGCGTTTGACGGCCAGCTGCCAGGATAGGCCATCGAACGAAGCCGTTGTGGAGTACATGGGCTCGTTGAGGAATGCCATGCCGATCGAGTGCATGTGGCGCTGCGACCGGAATCGAGCAAGTGCTTGCGTGCGTTGCGTGCCCTGCGGCAGCTGTTGCAGGTCCGCCTCCACCTTATCTGCAAGCTCGGTAGCGACGGCATCTGCAAGCGCACTCTGATTGGGGCGCTTCAGGCTACACTGCAACTGCAGAGCACTGGCGTCAAGTACGCAAGCAGCATCCGCACCAGTGCCACCACCTGCTGTCGGCCGCAGCGGCGGCTGCTGCGTAGGTGGTTGCTGCTGCAGTGGCGTTAGCGCTGGTGGCAGTATATGTTCCAGCTTGTCACCTGTTGCTGCACGTAGAGATGTGGCAGCTGTGGCGATCGTCCGCATGAGGGGCAGGCGCGCCACCTCTGCCGCTGCTGCGCCTTGTAGCATTGCTGGTGTGGAACGCGCAGCGCCTGCATTGACGGCTGCCGCTGCTGCGTGCGCTGGTGCTGCAGCTGTGCCGCCTGCCGTTGCTGCTGCTGCCAGTGGTGTTGCTGCTGCCGCAGGTGTTGGTGCAGCACCTGCCGCATTGGCCGCTGCCACCGCCATTGCCGCTGTCGCAGCCGGCACGGTTGCGGCGCCGCCTGCCGACGCTGCTCCTGTTGCAGGTGCTGCAGCAGCCCTTAGGCTAGTAGGGCCTGTAGCAGCTGTATTGCCTATGCCCGCAGCCGCTGCTGTTGATGCTGCAGTTAGTGATGCCGCCGAGGCCACTTGAGGTGCAACATGTGCTGCCGCTGCCGCAGCAGCCTCTGATGCTGGAGCAGCTGCTGCTGCCGCCGCTGCTGCTGCCGCCGCTGCTGCTGCCGCCGGAGTAGTTGCGCCGTGCGCCGCCGCTGCTGCTGCTGCCGCTGGTGCCGCCTGTGCTGCCGCCGCGGCCCCTGATCCAGCGGCAGCTGCGTCGTATGTTGCCGGAATGGCTGCGCCATAAGCGCGGCCAGCCGCTGATGCAGTTGCCGCTGCCGGAGCGGTCGCGCCTCCACTGGCAACCGCCGCTGCCGCTGTAACAGTTGCCGCTGCTGATGCTGCTGGTGCTGGTGCTGCTGCCGCTGCTGCCGGTGCCGCTTGTGTTGCCGCATCCTCAGCAGCGTTGTCTGCAGCCGCTTGAGGAGCCGCCTGCTGCAGCACCCCCGCCCATCCAGAGAGTGCTGGTTGCAGCGCTTGCAACGTGCCCGCCACATACGCAGCATCAGCGATGTCGCAGGCGCTGGTAATGCCAAGGCCGCCATGCCGTGTTGGGAGTCGCGCTTGCTGTAAGGCTGGGCCGTGCGCTGCCAGATGGAAGTGGGCCCCACTTTGCTCAAACTGGCGCCAGGTCTGGCCTGGTGGCTGCAGGCCCATTGAGTGCTCGAGCACCCACTGCGTGACCCGATCCCACTCCTTGGCGGCTGGCGCTGTCTGCGTAGTGGGAATGGTGCGCAGGCAGTACGTCATGCGAGGCACCACGCAGTAGCGCAGTAACCTGAACATAGCCCTCGGAGATGTCAGGCGCGCGCATCGCTCTGCAAATCGAGCCCCTGCCCCGCCTGCACCCGCTTCCCTGCGCAGCCATGCGTCCACAAAGCTGCTGTGGCCCACCGGCACCCCCAGCAGCACAGCTCCACGGTTCTGATTTTCATCCGTATCCCCCACTAGCTGAACGCCCAGCTGCTGCAGCAGTTGCCGCTCGTGGTCTGTCACCACATGCCCCCTGCCAGGCAGCGCGCGTGACTTGGTGAGGTTTAGCTCCAGCCCCACCTCCGCAAAGTGTTGTTTGAGCTGCGCCACCGCCTGTATGTCATCCTGAGTCAGCGTGCAAGCGCCTGTTCGGACGTTGGCATCGTCCATGTAGGCGCCCATCCGCCTCCGCGCGCGCTGCGCAGCCGCCGCCTCATTGAACCGTTTCAAGCACTGAGCAATGGCGCCGCAGAAGAGCATCGGTGCCGCGGGGTCCCCCTGCTTAAACCCGCGCTGAGACATGATGATGCGCGTGGAGCCGTCAACGTGCTGGAACAGCAGGCGTGGCCGAGTGCGAACGTATGTGCCGATGAAGTAGTCGAGGAAGTCCGGCAGCTGTGCTGCTACCCATTCCGCTGCCGCCAGGACGAACACCATGTTGAAGGCATTCTTGAGGTCCAGCATGAACTGCCAGTGACCGAGCTCATACGCGAGTTTGCCGGCCATGGCCGCTTTCTCCGCTCCTGCTGAGACGGCTACCCCATACTGCCCGTCTGGCTCAAGGAGCTCCGCCAGGAAGTCTTTGCGGTCTGCCACGTACACCGAAGTGCATAGTCGCTGCAGCACCTCGCCGCAAACGATGGGCCGCTGCTTAGCTGTACCATCTTCCTGTTGTTCTGCAAGTGGCGTCAGGCGCCCCGCGCCATGCAACTGCCAGAAGGCATCCGGCAGCCGCGCAGCCTCCCGCATAACGGTCTGAAGCCACCGTGTGAGGACAGCAGCAAACTCATGCCGTCCCCAGCTTGTGCGTAGCGCATCCTGCAGGTGGCTGTAGCGCAGCCCCGATGGGCCTGCTCCACTGTAAGGGCTTGCTCGCTGGATGAGCTTGGCAACCGTCTCTGGCTCAATTCCCTCCCCCTGTAACAGGCTGAGTTCTGCTGGCATGTCGGCTGCTTTCGCCACAAGCTGATCAACCATGCCGGATAGCTCATGGAGTTGTTCCCCTGGCGCAGCGGAGGGGTGTTTGGACTGCATGGCGGCAAAGCAGTCATCATCAGGTATCGCCACCGTTTTGGGCTGAAGGAAACGCGCTGCCTGCTGTAGCCCCCCCCGTGTGCCCATGCACTGTAGGACGTAGGCGTTGATCGCTGCCTCCGTTTGCTGGCGCGCGCGCCAGCGCCGGTGCGCACGCGCGTGTGCGAGGAGCGCTGGCACCAACCGGTCAAGCTCACCGCGTGCCAACATTCTGATTCTGTCGGAGCGAGTGATGCCAGGTGCGCCATCGGTGGAGGTGATGAGTGATGGCATGAGGTGGTGTAGAATCGTGGATCTTTGCAGTCGCTGCACCCGCCCTGCAGAATCTGGCTCCCGCGCCGCATTGACGAACATCGTCATTGTGTGTGCCAACAGATGTGTTGCTGCGTTCTCCAGTGCAGCTCCCACATAGCGACGATTGCGTGGTCTAGCAAGGCTTCTAGTTGTCGCGAACTGCAGCTTGCACAGCTCATCGAGGCTGATGCTGTCAAGCACTGCTGCGACTGCGGGGGTTGAGATGGTCCACGTGAAAAGCCCACCTGCCCCACCTGCTGCGCCTGCAGGGCCTGGCGCTGCCGCTGCTGTCGCCGCACCTGCCGCTCTGGGACCCCCTCCGCCGCCGCCGCGGCCGCCACGACCACAGCCTCGTCCGCCGCTGTCGCTGCTGCGACCGCTGCCACGACCACCGCGGCCGTTTTGAGTTCGCGCGCCACTGCCGCTGTTGCTAGCACCGCCGCTGCGGCTGCTGGCATCACTGCTGCGGCCGTTGCCAGCGCCGCTGTCCTTAGTACCGGCTGCACTGCCGCCGCCGGCACCGCTGCTGCTGCCGCCTCCGGTTCTGCTGCCGCTAGTCGCTCTGCTACTGCTGATGTCTGCATCATTGCTGCCGCTGCGAACGCGTCCTCCATTGCCACGTCCGCGCCCTCCACTGCGACCCCGACCCCCTCGTGTAGCACTGCTGCCCCCGCGTTCCGGCCTCTTTGAGCTGCCGGAGGAGCTGCTGCCACCAGCCTGAGCAGCAGGTGCCTGCTGCGCGTGCGCTGGTCCCTTTGCGTAGGGGTTGCCGATGGGTGTGCACGCCGGTTGCTGCTGTGGCAGCGACGTGGTAGCTGTTGCCGTCGATGCATCAGGTGCTAGCGGTGCTGCTGATGCTGTTGTTGACAATGTTGCCGCCACTGCAGCGGGTGAAGTGATAGGCCTGCATTTGCGGCAGTGCTTGCCCGCGCTGGCATCGCTGCTGTCCACTCTGAATGTCTTGTTGGCATGAAACAGGTTTTTGCACAAGGCACACTCGGTGTAGATGGTTTGCAAGTGCGACGTGCTGAGGTCGGAGCGCTCCAGGAACGTTGTTGCTGTCCCACTGTGGTGTTTGCGCTGGTGCTTCGCCGCGATGTGGGCGTTTAACCTCTGCTGTAACGAGAGCAGCGACATGCCCTTCTTCACCACGAGGTCGCATAAGTTGCACTTGTACTCCGGGTCCGCACTGCCTCCACCTCCAGCTTCGTCGTCTAGCATCAGACGTTGCTGTTCCAGACTGTTATGACCTGTTCTAGAGCGCTTGACTGCACTTTGCCCGCCCGTGTGCTCCCCTTCGCCTGTTTGATCGGAAATTGACCAACCGTCATTCTGTACCCTCTTGCGTTTGTGCGCTGCGCGTCCGTCTCCAGTTGCTCTGCTGCTGCCACTCGTGCCATCGTCCTGTTGACAAGCGCCATTGCCATCTGCAGCACTGGTGCTAATATCCTGCGCTTGTGCGCACGCTAGATCGGATTCCTTGCATTTCTGCGCTGATTCAGAGTTGGCAATACGGGCCTCCCGCCGCCGCCATGATATTCTTTTCATGAACTCTGCTACGCCATGGTGCTACATGCTACAGCTACATACCTATCCGCATCTCGTGGAGGCCTACTACGGTACTTTTATGGGGAGGTACGGTACTATCCTCAGTACCAGATTCTCTGTCTGCTTTCAAAAGACAGAGGCAAAGGCATGTTCATACCAGACTGTTGCTGAAGTGAACGCCTTTCTCGAACATGGATGAAAGGAAACAGAACGGACCGCAAGGTGTGCAGGCGTTATGGTGCATGTCGTCAGAACACGATTTGATGCATGACGTGCAGCACATTCTGCAGCTGTGCCAGACGACCGCCTGGGGAGGGTGGGTGGCGCATTTGACACACTCCTGCTCCTGCTGTTTCTTGCTTGTGGTGTTTTGGCTGGTGGTGGAGACCTGTTCCGCCATCGAGCGATAAATGCTCCCAGCGCAATTGCGGCTGCTGAGGTCAGTGCTGAGGCTGCTGTTTTCGTTGCCACCTCCGCTCCTGCTGCTTTCGTTGCCATTGCTGACGGCGCTGCACTGCTGCTGCGGCTTCTGTTGCGGTTTGCTGCTGCTGGCAGTGGGCCGGTAATGATGATGGCGCTGGTAGACTGACGCTAATACTGCAGTGCTGGTGCTACTGACATTGCCTCAGAATTCAGTGGTAATTAATCTTCAGCAGATTACCCAGCATGCCATAGCCTGTCCGCATTCTACCATCACGGCCGCAGCTTCTGCAGCAGCCGGGGGGCGGGATACACCTGTGCGAGTTTGTCGGCGGCGTCAACGGTCGCGAGCGAGCGCAAGCGAGCGCGCGCCGTGCGCACGCCTTCTACTTCGTGCGCGGATGGTGTTTTAAAAAGTTCAAGTCTGTGTGCTGTGCGAAAGTTGAACTTCGAAACCGAAACCAAGAACGAACACCACGTAGAACCAAGTGCCACCAGAACCAAGTGCAAGAAGGAGCGAGGCGAGGCGCAGTGTCGGCGACAGTGGCAGCAGCAGTAACAGCAGCCGCAGAGTGCAGCAGTAGCACTTAATGGGCCGTCGCATCAGAGCAGCAAGGGCAGAAGCAAAGAGCAAAGAGTGACTAGTTCGTGGTAGAGCAGGGTGAGCACCGGCTTTGCTGTTGCCCGTGCTAGGCGGTATGTGCGATAGACACCAGAGCAGCGTGAGCAGCGGCTTGCGGTTCACCGTGCTAGGCGGGCTGTGCGACAGACACCAGAGTGACATCTCGCTGCGCATCGTGCTAGGCAGTCTGATGCTCGTGCGCGAGAGACACCACAGCAGCTTGAGCAGCGACTCACTGCAAGTCGTGCCAGCGCGGCTGCTCGAGCGTACAGTTAACAATGCTTCTCTGCACCAACGCGCACAGAGGGTGGCGGCTAAACGCGAGAGGCAATCCAATCAAAGAGCTGCAACCATTGCAAGTCATTGCAACATAGATGACATGATTTTCGTCAGTGAATTCCTCACCCAAGGATGCATTCGGTCCTGGTGATTTCACGTGCGGAGCCTCAAATTGCACATGTGCAGTTGACACAACGACAAATTGACACTGTCACATGAGCAATCAGCTACAGGAGGATCACCGGATGGGCTGCCACCACATGCAAATTTGCTCGAGAGTCCTCAAGTTCTAGGGTTGGCAAATGAGTTCTATGACCGTTTGTATTCCTACTAGTAGTACGAAGTCAAGTTTTGCCATGTGTGTCGTGAAGGTTGGCCGCAGCAGACCTATGACCAGCGCCAGCAAGTCTTGAAGCTATTCACAATTGTTAACAAATTGAATGCTGTTTTCGTTCATCCTGCAGGGAAATTTCATCTGTAGGTCCATACAATGCCTACCGACAACGCACATCGAGTGCTAGCTGTCATGCCACCAGACTGAGTCTTCAGCGTTGATGATCATATGGTCCTTGAACCATGTCCCCCTGAACTGTCCGAGCTCACATATTTGCCAGTGGAATGGCTATAGTATACTAGTAGTATGCATATGCATATGCATATGCATATGTATGTATATGCATATGCATATGTATTTGCCTATGGTGTAAATGTATCACCTTTCTGGTGGACAAGTAGGTTATGCAGGGAATGTGACAACGCTGGACGATACCAATACAGTGCAACAGATGGCTCAGTCTCTGCCCCGCCATCAATGATTTTGCATACATGAATGTGTGCCTCGTGATGCTTAAGACAAATTTGCATCAATGATTGTGCAGCCGTGGCCTTCTCACTGCTGTGCCATCCTTTAAAACAGTACACAATGCACTGCCTGTGCTTGACTGCGATGTCCTGGGTGTTGCATGCTTGCTGAATTGGCACTGGTGGTGCATGACCTACATCAAAGTCTGCCTGTCAGTGATTGACCGTACTACTAGTAGGTTATCACCTCGTGCCCTCCACACCCAACACCATTGCTGTCTACACCCTGCAGCATTCACCGCAGCTTGCCCTGCTTAGATTAGGGTTTCACGAGAGCATGACGACCGCCGTCGAATTTCATTCTCTTGTACACCTGTGCAAGGTTGTGCTTACTCACGGCGTCAACACCCGCACTGCGCCCACAGTCGAACAGCTTTCCCTCACTGCTCCTGTGGTCACGTGACCGCTTCGTGCCTCGGATCTGTACTTCAAGTCACTCTCGAGGAGCTGGTGATGGAGTGCCTTCGCTGCCACGAGCAGAAGCTATCGAGCGAGTTTTCAAGCCTTACCTCCATCGGCAAGCTTGACACCACTGAGCTGGCCTCGTTGTGTCTCAGGTAACCTGAGAAACATGTCCCACGTCCATCATCTACACCGACTGATAGACACGAATCCGCGCGCTGCATACAGGAAGGCAACAGGTGCAGCGTCTAGCTAGCTAATGCATACTCGTTTGCTTCCCGATGCAGGTGCCTGCAGAAGGTGCTACATACATGCAACGTACCAGATGATGCACAGAAGGTACTCGACAGCGAGATCAGCTGCCTGGAAGGCAAAGTGCCGTGGAAAGACAGCGTGCAAGCCGCACTAAGAGAGCGCAATGCCGCCCATAGCACCATCAGTATAGTCATGGTCACCGGGGGGCACGTCACAATGCCGGTCACTCTGGACACTACAGTCAAGGACGTCAAGATATTTCTTGGCCAGCACCAGGACCGGAAGCCTTATTATTATCGTCTGCTTCTCGGCAAAAAGGACATGAAGGTCAGTATTGTGTTCTACTTACTTCTACAACACAATATCTTTCACCCAAGTACAAAGTTCATACCGGATGGTTCAACAACTTGTGCGCTGGTGCGCGTAATGCGCAACCAGTGATGCCGCAAATGCCCGAAAAGTTCGTGAGGAATGGCCTGTGCATCGACACACCACGGTCACTGTTGCCCAGACCACTCTTCGAGCGTTGAAACCACAGCAGGCATTGCAACGCCATGGACTTGGAGCACCCGAGTAGCACCAGAATTTCCTGCTTCTTATGTCAGGTGTGCACCGGTCATTGACGTCCTGCGCCTGAACCCTGTTCAGCCGCTGAAACATAGCCTGCGATCCATTGTACCGTTTGAGCACAGGCAGTTTGTATGTGCTGCAGCATTTCTGCCGTGTGCGTCATCCATGAACTGCCGCCTTCGTACCCCAAGTAATGCCATGAGGAGCACCAACAACCCGAGTTATTCAGGCCCTGCGCACGGCATTACAGCCGCGCACACGACACAGCTGACTTTCATGCTTGCCTATGCGCGCAGGTCAGGGCACCCGACGGCACCGCCAACAAACTCGTGCGCTACACTGGCCCGCAGTGCGCGGGCGTCACGGTGACCGCCATTGCGCCCTACTCAGCGTACGCAGGCATGAACACCATCCCCGGCGCCGCCGTTGATGACCACGGCAATGCGCACGGCGCGGCTTATGACCTCGGCGAGGACGGTGCCTTTCAGGGCCTGACGGCGGCCGTGCTTCAGCTGAGTGGATTTGATTTTGTTGCGCCGCGCACGGCACTTGAGGAAAAGGGCTTCACGCTCGTGCACTGGGTGTGCATCCCCAGTGAAGCAGAGTTCACTCAGGCCCTATCAGGCGCGTTCCAGTGCTGGGTGATTTCCGGCCACAGTGGGGATGCCCCACTGGGAGCAGGGCACTTGGACTCCTTGAAGCACTTTTATGAGAGGGGAGGAGGTGTGTATCTCTGGGGTGACAATGACCCGTATTTCTTTCATGCCAATGTAGTCGCACATACTCTCCTGGGCCCAGGAATATCGCTAGAGGGCAACGATTGGGGGGACAGGCACTTGAGCCCGCGCCCGAGTACCAAGGCAGGCAGCGGTTTCGACTCCAACAGCCTGCTCTTCACAGGCATCGCGAAGCTGTATGAAGGCATTACGATAGCGCGTGTGTGCGCAGCTGGCCGCACAGGTGTAAAGACTATCATGGTCAGCTCGCACAGGCAGCCGCTCCCAGGCGTGATCAATGACGGGCGGCACCGCCTCATTGTCGATGGCGGGTTCACGCGGCTGTTCTGCCACTGGGACGCCGCTGGGTCGGCTCGGTTTGTGAAGAACGCGTCTGCATGGCTGTGTGGCGTTGACGCGGACTGGGTCTGACGGGAGAGTGCTGATGCGTGTGTTGCAGTGTTCATCGGGAGTGTCAGCAGAGGTTGCTGTCATGTGTATATACGACAGTATTTAAAAGGTACACAGTGATTCAGATTCTTCGTTTGAATAAATATGCAGAGTACCCACAGTCACACAGACCACTGTTGTACTGCTGTAATTGCCATCAATCACAATACAGGATGTGATGCACATGCCAAATCTGCACCTGCTGCATGCTTACGACCTCAATGATGTTGCTGAATAGATTCATAGCTACGGGGACTTGTGAACGCGTTGCAACATCGCTGCTGCACTCAGTCTTTGTGATGCTATTGATCGTTTGCATTTGTTTGGTGGCCTGCATTGGTGTACGCATTTGTCCCATGCGCATGATCAATGCGCCCAAGTCGCTGAAGTTCATTTGTCAAGGAAATCGCTCGTCTGCTTACGGGACCTGTTCATGAGCATCATTGAGATGAAACGCACATGTTGTGTACATATCAGTGCACTTGGACTGTGCTTGTGCCCGCTCTGCTTTGCTGAGATGCACACACAATGGAACCCCTGCGCTCGTCACCGTGCACACCATCACACTCCCTGAGAAGTCACGTTATTACGACTTGAATTTCCTTGTGGAGATGTTGACATCAAAAGCCCTAGATGACCTTTGTAGTAGTCGCATTCTTATTGGCAGCTGAATCCCGGTAAATTTCAGCAACCACTTGTAGTGGTAGCGAGTGGCTCGTAGAGAATTCTACGCAACGCGGTGGCTGCGGTAACATACACATGCGCCGCTGTAGAGATTACTGAGTACACCTACGCTTGCCATTTCATCCACGTGCTAATGCTGACTGCTGATGCTTGACTTCATCAGTTTATGATGGCTGTATGGTACACGAATGCACTGTCAGTTGTATCGGCACATTATGATGGTCATACATCACTCATAATAGATTATAGTGCAGGCCTGCAGCACTGATCCAAAAAATGCAAGTGAGAATGAATACCTTTTATAGAAGCAGGTGAATACTTCAAGAACTTACAGTTGAAGCTTGGACGAAACGGAAAACCTCGCGTCTGTCTGTTTGCCGTTGGTGCGATTGACGAACAATGTGTATGTTGTAGTACAGCGCGGGGTTGTCATGCGACACCATATTCACCAGTGACCTTAACAGCCCACAATAAGCAGGCGAACGGGGGAACGAGATCAGTTGCAGCACCAAAGCAACAAGCAGCACTCATAGGCGATCCTGAGGCATGACGGCGGTGTTAGCACATGTGCACAGCTTTGGCCTGCAGAGCGACTGCAGAAGCAATATCCACTTTGTGGATGAGGGACTGGTTTTCTACCCCTGTGGCAGCGGATCAGTGCTGCTGAGCCTGGAAACAGGGGAGCAGCAGGTGGTCGGCGGAGCAGCGCAGGGCGGCATCACAGCATTGGGTCTCTCGCCCAATAGGAGACTCTTAGCTGTTGCTGAGCGCAATCCGCCAGATGACGAGGGTGTCGGCACCGTCTACATGTACGATGTCGCCACTCTCAAGCGGCGAAAGCTACTAGCCCTACCGGAGCTCGGCTCGGACAGCATCGTGGCCATAGCCTTCAGCGCCGATGGCAAGATGTGCCTGACGCAGGGCGCGGGCCCTGACTGGACGCTGGTCCTGTGGAACATTGAGAAGGCGGCAAAGGCGCTGTGCACCGTTCGCACCAGCGCGCCGATGATAGGTTCCGCGCATGCGCCCCCCGTGCGGCAGGCGGATCTGTGCATGACAGACCCCACGCTGGTGTGCGTGAGCGGCGACCACATACTGCGCTTCTACCGCATCGCGGAGGGGCAGCTGCGGCCGCTCAACGTCAACCAGAAAATGGAGTTGCAGGTGGGGCGCCATTTTTGCACTCCCGTAAAACCTTGTTGAGTCGCGGCGTTGGCGCGTTCGTGTGTTCCGGCTGCTGTCGCCCGCGTCACATTGCACTGCACAGCACGGGCGTGCTCTTGGCATGCGCTGCTACAAGCCGTGCGCTTCAGCATATGGCATGACACAAATACGCCATCTCTCCCTCGCCTCTGCCATGAAGGATTTCATGGCGCACGCGTGGCTGCCGGACGAGCGCGTGGCGCTGGGGACGAGCACTGGGGATGTCCTTATGCTGGAGGGCCTGGAGGTAACAGCTACAGATACTGCTGTCCTTGCAGTTGTGCAATGTAGCAGCGGTGTTGCTGCTGGCGTTTGAGATGGCACAACTGGACGCGATTTCACGCTCTTCGCGGCGTGCAGATGTTGACGGGCGTGGCGGCGCAAGCGGCGCCGACTGCCGTGCTCGTGACGTTGGTGTGCACGTGCATTGTACGCGGTGTTGGTCTCCTGTCACATCGGAGCAACAAGCATGTTTGTCGGCTCTCCAACGACACCCCGTAGACGTAGCAACAAAGGCGCTTGCCCAGCTGCATAACGGCTGTCGTGTATAGGTAGTCGAAACAGCGCTCTCCACATGCAAAGTCTCGCAAGCTCCAACCCACGCCAGCGTCGCAGCGTGCTGACGCAACACGTTGGCGGGCAGGCATGCTGTCAGTTGAAGCACCAACTTCAACGGATGACTTGCGAGCACTCTCGACATGCACGCCATTCATCGCTCACGCACCAAAGTCATCGTCTCTTGCCGCGCAGTACCACAGCACGCTGATGCGGCCGGCGGGCGACACGTCGGAGCGCCAGGCGATATGCTGCATGGCGGCGTGCGGGAGGGGGTTCGTGGCGGGCTGCGTGGCGGGGCAGCTGCGCATATACGAGCGCTCGGACGATCCGCAGGAGCTGTACCGGTGCCAAAAGGTCAGGATGTGTGTTGCAGAAAGAGCAGCTACAAGCGACTACGTAGGGGATTGAATTAGGGGTAAGAGGTATGGGACGACAGGCTACGCAGGGGGTTTAATTAGGGGTGAGAGGTATGGGAAAACGCCGGAGTCACGCTGGGGCGGTCTCTTTTTAGGGCCAGCTTCAGAGTGTTGTGGCCATATGTGAGAGGTGTCTGTGGCAGAGTACCTAATGAGCGCAGCGGTGCATGTGACACTCACAGGAGCGTGAGGGGGGTGCTGCTGTAGGGTAGACCTAAGTAGGGTTACAGCTCAGCGCCAGAGGTGCTGTACTTTATGGCAGTGTGTGTTACGAAGGTTACGACAGGGGCAGCTGTATACAGACCAAGCTTGTAGCAGCCACATTACTGTCATGAGTTGAGCCACCTCATACGGGTTTTTGCAAATGGCAGACTCATTCGCTTTAGCAATGCGCTTAGCAAGCTGGCTTTGCAAATGTACTGGAACACCAAGACACGCAATTTGGTGTGCGGGTTGAGCACTGCGCACATACGGCAAACATCAGCGATATACTTGAAGTACGGCCTGATGGTTGAAGGTGTGTGTGCGTGGGGGGGGGGGGGTCGGGAACGCACTAGACCGACAGTGCTAGTTGAACTTGTATATTTTTGTCCCACTGTTACCTCAAGTATACTCTGAGGTGCTTATGAAGTACACTATTTCGAAGCATACCAGAGGGGGTCCAGTGCTTGGGCATGATGGTTGCGGTATGCGCTGAAAGTCTCTAAGAATATATCAGAAATCAAGTTCAGACGGACCCTGGGAAGTGCTCAGTGATTGTACTTTCAGGGCAAGCAGCAGCTGCATGTTGTGTGCGTGCACGATCAGGAGGGACAGCACAGGCTATACAGGCAAGTGCTGATCAGCATGGCACAGGGTCATGGAGACGTGCATCGTAGTTGAAGTTGGCAGTGCATCGAGACATTTCCCCTGTCATGTTTTGTGTCTGTAGTTACTGAATAAAACCGTAATCTAGGATCTAAACCGCTGATGTATGCATACAGCATGGCCGTTGGAAGTTCCAACTTGGAACCTGTGTGTTACGGCGTACTTGTGTACGCACATACCCAAAAGTGCCGCAACAACACTATGTAGTTGTAACATTCACCTGTCTATGGCCCCACTGACATATGTCTGTAGGCATTGAGAAGCGGGCTCGAAATCAGACTTGGAAAATAACCTGTTGCTGTCATGTTCTCTCTCTCCTGCACAGTCCATCAGGCTGGAGGCATCCCCCAGCGGCTACCCCGCTCTCACCAGCATTGGCGTGAGCCCCGGTGAGGACACGCTGGCCATTTCCACCGACACCAACCAGCTCTACAAGGTCAATCTCGGCAGCTGCGATGTGCAGAGGGAGGACGGGGGGGCGGGGCTGTTTGAGCACATGGGTGCCCCCTCGCACGGCCCGGGGCCCATACAGGTGGGCCACATGAGGCCATCAGCATTGCTCAAGGAGATGCGTGGTGGGGGTCACAAAGTTGTTGCTTGAAAACTGGATGCAATGAAGTTGAACGTGCACAGGGTGCTGCTCATGGGGGTGCTGTCTGAGCGCTGGTGCGACGACACTTCGGCTCTGGCCAGGCCCGTACACTGCATATACATGGCGTTGCTGAGTGCGTCGCACACCGCAGTGCTCAGCACTCGCGAATGCTGCCCAGCCGTTACCACATATCTGTCCTTCTAGTCTGGAGTATGCCTTAAGGTCATACACAAAGTTGCCCAGGCTTTGGGTGCGGTGAGCTCACACTTCCTGTCCCTTGTGTGCTTTGCGTCACACAGCAAACGGAGGGATCCATTGGTGGCACAAGGTCGGCGCGTATCAACGCCGTCGACTCTTGCATCTGGAAGCCCTTGGTGGCAACTGTTGGTGCGGATCGCACATTCCGACTCTGGAACTACCAGACCAAGGTGACTGCTTCATCTCTTATCTGTTTGCAGTTGCGTTTTCTGCGGCTGCCTTCTGACATGCCATTGACATGCGACATTGCATTGCAATGTGATGGCTGCCTGTCCAAATAAGTATTCCAAAGTCAGATGCACTTGCAAGTAGTTCCAGTGCAAACTGTCTTGGCGTGCTTACACCACTGGGACTTTGCTTGGCACACGCAGCTGCCAACAAGCCATTCTTGTCTAGGCTGATGGTTTTGTACTTTTTTGGATTCTCGCTTAGGGCGCGAAGAAGCCCAGATGGTGGATGCCCAGCCTGCAAGTAGAATCTGCATGCGTCTGAAGAACACCTTGTGAGTATCTCAATGCGCAGTGCCAATCACTTCTTAACAACATCGCCAAATGGCATCTTCCCTCCCTCGAAGTCCTACCATTGTCTGACACAAGTTCACATCTGCAACCTCTGTTGAAGCAGTTCATCCCCTCAGCAATGCAAACACCAGCAATGTATGCAAACGCGCGTTGTCACCAAAGCGGCGTCACTGCTGCACGAGAGCTGCCTGAACTGCAAGCGGACTTGTGCGGCAGACACTGCTAGTACTCATAGTAGTGGAGGCATTGATACATGGCACTACCCCGCCCACGTACGCCACTGCTGCGCAACACGCGCGGTGCTTTGCGTGCCTCTGCTCAACTGCGTCCTCGCTTTCTGCTACCGAGTCATCCAGATGGTGGAGGTGCTGCACCGCTTCGACGAGGAGCCACTGTCCGTTGCGCTACACCCCAGCGGCCTGTATGCGGCAGTTACGTTCGCGGAGCGCGCGTGCCTGTGCGCCATACTCATGGGTGAGGAGCACTGCTGGTTTAAAAAGCGCCAGAGTGACAGAGAGAACTTCAATGGTGACCTGTGCTATCTGCATCATTGAAGGGCGCTTGCTCAGATTACTGGCGCATTGAAAGTAGTTTGTTATCCAAAGGGAAAGGCCTCTGGGTTGCTCCATGAGCAGGCCAAGCCCTTCTGGGAAACAGGAGCTCACTCTCAGGATGTAGGCTAACCACTTGCATGGAGAAAAGGCCACACACCTGGTGTATCTGTGATGGCTCAGCTCCAATGAGTCCCTGCTGTCCAGCAGCTGGCTAGCAAGAGTTAGTACCCAAGCAAACCACTGAGATGCTGCCCCAGACTGTACTGTACAAGTGTGCTTCAGGCCAGTTCACCTGAGGACCGTTCCTAGGAATTTGCTTGGACTGTTCCAGGAACTACTTGCACAGAACAATCTGGGGCAGCATCTCAGTGGATGCTGCCTCAGACTGTACTGTACAAGTGTGCTTCAGGCCAGTTCACCTGAGGACCGTTCCTAGGAATTTGCTTGGTCTGTTCCAGGAACTACTTGCACAGAACAATCTGGGGCAGCATCTCAGTGGCTTGCTTGGGTACTAACTCTTGCTAGCCAGCTGCTGGACAGCAGGGACTCATTGGAGCTGAGCCATCACAGATACACCAGGTGTGTGGCCTTTCTTCGATGCTTGAGGTGACAAATAGCAGTTGCTTGAGTCGATGAATAAATGTGCGTGCACACCTCACTCAGGATACTTTCAACGCTCGTGTAATTTCTGTCATAGCATAGCAGTAAGTGTACTTGGGCAGGGCTGAAGGACTGAGCGATGTGACAGTTACTAGTGCTGGCAGCAGTGCTGACACGGCGTTTCTTGCATGATGCTGTGGCTGCACAAGGTAGCCTCGCAGCACGCACTGAAAATCAGCATGCACAGGGCATATTTATGCAGTGCAATGCATCCTCATAGGCACTGAATGTGCTGCATATATGCTGGTCACACTTCTCCAAGAATAGCCAAAGGTTGGAGGACCTGAAACAAAGGAGTGTCTTGACACAAATTGCTTCAATGATACATTGCAGACAGACATGATGCCAGCATGATTGGCACCTGTTGCACCTTCTAGCATGGGCAATGCCAATGCTTGCTTGCAAATTGGCACTCCTCTGCTGCATACCAATGAAGCCGACAGAAGTCACAGCACACAATGTGTAGGAGCCGCTGAGCTTCCATCAGAGTGATGCTCGACAACCTCAGCGCTGCTGTATTAGCTTTTTCAATGACTACACTGGCCTTATTGTGCATGCCATGGGGCTGACATCAAGGATGCTCTCAGTTTATGACCAAGCACCCATGCAACTGCTGCTTCATTGCATGGCTACGCTGCAGGAAGCCTCCGAGAGCTGCGAGAGCTGTCCGCAAAGGGCTGCGGCGCAGTGCGCTTCTGCGGAGGGGGGCACCTGTTTGCCATCGCCAGCGGCACGCGCATACTGGTGAGCCAGCGCTAAGCGCCTGCTAGCTCACAACACCCATTTTTGTACAATTTGGAGATGAATTGTCATAAAGCTGCAGGACCAGTGCTGGGGGTTGAGATTGCTGGTTCAGCATCTGTGAGTACACCACGTACTGGTGCAGTTGATGCAGGGTTTTGTTACAATGCTACAGCACATAGCCCCTGTCATAGTTTACATGCATATTGTTTAGTGGTACGCCATCACAAGGCAGCAATGGCTCGCATGTTATCAGCAGGGGAGGCACTGTAAATGTGAAGCTGTGGAGCCAATGGCTGCAGTGGTAGCTGACTAAAAGCCGCCATTCACTCTCTCTTCTGC
The DNA here is from genome assembly GCA_017506865.1 of Tribonema minus. Taxonomy (NCBI): domain Eukaryota; class Xanthophyceae; order Tribonematales; family Tribonemataceae; genus Tribonema; species Tribonema minus. The sequence continues at coordinate 153,302 of JAFCMP010000044.1, forward strand.
ATGTACATCCCAAAAAAGACTAGGGGAGGATCCCAAGATGCCATTTGGCGGCGGCGGCGTTTGAGTGGTTGTCACTGAGACACTTTCAGAAGTCACACGACATGCAGATTCCGTACAGCAGCATCAAGTTAGACCATCATCTGGGCTTTTTCGCGCCCTGAGCGAGAATTAATAAAAAGCACATTGACTTTCAATCCCATATCCAGTCCTTCAGGCATGCAACACATAACTACTACCGTGTACAACACAGCTCCCAGTGTCGTTGGAGCTTGCTGGCTAGAATGACGCATGCATTTGGCTATGTTCTGGGATACTAAGCTGTGACTTACATGCATACTTGTGCAGGTGGTGAACACCAACAGCTGCATTGTCTGTGCTGTGCTCAAGGGACACCAGGCCAAGGTACGACCGTGGCACATACAGAACTCCATAATTCAAAGCCTTCTCCTTTAAATGTGATAGTGCAGAGTCAAGCTAGTCATTGCCAGTGACCTGGCACATAATTGGTCCGCTACCTGCATGTGCTTTGTACTTTACATGTGCAATTTCATTAAATGAGGTTTGATGTCACCACAAGGGTTCGTAGACATTGAGTGGGGCTGATGGTGCCAACACCATGTCATACGGTCTTTCAACCACGTGCTGGCTTTCTTCCCTTTGTAGTACATACAGACGAGTTTAAAGAAACTCAGCGATGCATCTGATCTCAATTAATATTTGACGCGGTATCAAATCCAATCGATGACCTAATACAACCGCTGCCAGCCTTCATGTTCACTGATAATTATGTCAGGCCTGGAGCTGTCAATTGTATGTCTGTATGCCCTTTTGTGCCCGTCGCCACAGTAGTTTGCCATGGGCCACACTAGCGCCAAATATCAGCTGCACCTGCAGTCCATGTTTTCAAGCCCGTGCTCTGATCTTGTCTGTGTTTGCATGCATTTGGTAGCAGCATGTGCATGTCTTTGACAACTTGAGTGTGTGCAGCCACACGTCAGGCAGTCCATGCCAGGTAAAACGCTCCTTGGCGCTAGTGATGCTGCAGGTGTTGCTGTGGACGCACACTACCTTGACAAAAAAGTATTCACCTGCGGTGCATAGTCCGTAAACAACCGCACCATGGTGCCATCGCCAAGCAGCTCCCTCAACAAACAAATTATACCAGGGATGCATATGCTAAAAGTCAGAGAGTGCCCTCCATACACTTACTTCTTTAATGGTCTTGCAATTGCAGGTAGTGTCACTCGTCTGGCGCCAGCGCAGCAGGCTGCTGCTGAGCGGCTCTGCCGATGGCCAGGTGCTCGTGTGGGACGTCGCAAGCGCTCGAAGAATCTACGAAGGCCTGCAGCTGAGGGTCGGCATTGTAGCTATTGCTGCACCCCCCAACTTTTCAAGGTGCGCAACCCCTGTGCTTTGCTGGGCCCGCTTGATATGCGCACCAGCACCACGTTGATGCGCTTAAGACTGAAACCCACTTAGCACCCCCCTGCGTACACACGATAATCCCCTTACCCCTCGTACACACTATAACACTCTTGCTATCAGTTGTCGTGCAGCATACAGTGCCATGATATCATGTCGCATATGCAGTCAAGTCATGTTGTAGCACCAGGCAAATTGTGAGGCGATGCCAGTACTGCACAGGTCACCAGTTGTTGGCATGGGCAAGCATTGTGTTCAGCCCAGCTTCTTCGGCCATGGTGCGTACCACCATTGGCTCAGATGGTGCAACGTGTGCCATAATTGCTTCCTGTGGTTGCACAGTGCAGCCATTACTGTGCAGGGAAAGATTCAGATCGCAGAGAGTAGAGCTGCCAATTTCAGCTCACTGACGCAGGCAGCCGATGGTACTTACAAGCTGGCCGGTGTGACAATTAGCAATGTTGTGCTTCATGAGATCTGCGAAGGTCCCAGGGTCCATTGGCTAAATTATTGCAGCGTTATGATAACCATGAAACGTTGCAAATCAATACAAACAGGCGAGCTGGACCAGTGCTACACTGCTTGGCAAGCGCATGTCAATGATTTATGTGCACACTTTGTGGATAATGCGTCACCAGTGTTTGGCACCAGTATTTATGGTGTACCAGCTGAGATCGGGTGCTGTTGTCTACTCATTTGCACTGCATGGCGTTGGTTACACTTGTAGTCGATACTGCTCAAGTGATGACCAGATCCTTGTACTAACAGGCAGCCGGGCTACATGCTTGTGATTTCTGAGATGGTGCGAAAATTTGCATGTCGTTCAACATAGTTTACACACCTGCGCAATGTGTGGAACCATTGTACATGCACTCGCAAATACGGAGCACGCCGAATTGAGTGTAGACTGTCTAGGTCTGCTATCTCCATAGGTGTGGTATTCATTGCTTTGCGCTGCACTTCTGCCTCAAATGCGTACTGTCTTGCTGCTATGCCAGGGGGGGAGGGGCCCCTGCTCCCCCCTTGCCGGTTACACATGGCATTCTAGCGTCACTGCACATAATTAGCCATACAATAAACAGCATCGAACACTTGGTTTTGTGTGTGCGGTGGTCTTCGTCATGCAGGCAGTACTGCGTAGGCGAGGACCGGAAGCTGAGGGAGGTAGACCTGCTGTGCGCATCCGCTCCCCCCTCCACTGCCCCCGGGACAGCTGGCGGTGGCGTGCCATCTTCCCCGCAACCGTCTGTGAATGCGCTGGTGTCGACGCCAGCAGCCGCAGGGGGGGGTGCAGGGGGGAGCGGGCAGGGGGTGTCGGGGAGCGTCAGTGTCGCAGCTACCGGCTGCAAGTCGCAGGTACGTGGAGCTCATGCCACGAAGATAATCACTGGATTAAGTGAGTTAGTAACTAAGTACTTCAAGTATGAAGTTTGCAAGCACCTGGTGTCCGGTGAGCTCAGCTGCATCTGAATTGAAGTTGACTTCCCTCACTGTGCTGGTGTTTGTGCGTACAGCCTGATCTGCTGTAAGTTTGAGAGTGTCAGCTACCTGTCATCACTGACGAAGCCATTGCTGCTTGGATGCCTGGCAGAGCAGCAAGGAGCACTAATTAATGGCGGGGCTCGCTGGCGCACACCAGCAATGCTCAACAAAAATCGAGTTGTGACAGCAGCACTGCTCATCCATGCACCTTGGCTCTGCCGCACTAGTCAGTGACAACGCCTGAGAGACCTTGACAATGCAGCTTGATTTGTGCCGCTTTTCAGTCACTGTGGTTGAGCGCTGGCATTTCCATCCCACCCCCTGTTGCACAGCAGCACTGCTCAGGGGGCAGCGGCATCCACGCGCGCAATTTTGTTTTTATACCTCAACAATTATTTTTTCTCTAAAAGTTGCAATCAAACGCAATATTATTTTGCAGAACTAATGGAATTTATAATATTTGTAAGTATGTATTTTAAGCGACAAGGGAGTCTTGCACTCTCGCCGTAGATCACCTCCCATTTGCCTTACGCAAACCCATACCAAACACAACAAGGCAACTCCCTGTCGCCCTCACCTGCACTAACAATCGATGCCACACATTGCTTTACACCTGCCGCAGGTGGACGCTGGCGTGACAGTTTCGGCCCTGGAGGTCGTCGACTGCGGTGCACAGCGCTACCTGCTCGTCGGCATGGCAGAGCCTGGAAGGCCGGGCGGCGTGCGCATGTACCCCCTGGGCCCCCCTCCCCTGTTCCCCGTCGCGGGGACCTCCGCAACGTCTGCTGCTAGCGTCGCATCGTCTGGTGAGGGGCACGTCGGTGTGATTCGTAACATGGTCTGGGCGTAGTTGGTGCGATGGCATAGACAGGATGGGGGCTCTCTGCAATTCCTGTGCCGTGCTGAGGTCCCATGTGGTGTTTGGTTCAGATCAAAGTTTGCGAGGCAGTCTGGCAGCGTTGCAAGCACCACGCCTCTGAGGCTGCCATAATCATTTGGCAGCATTGCAACGCAGATGCCACGACACGGGGGGGCACATGCTTCGCAAAGACTACTGGCAAAGACTTCAGAAGTGTGCTGATACCTCATGCATGGTGCACAAGTGCCTTCTGTCGGAAGTGACTGCAGCACCACCACAGCCGGAGCCAACGGCATGCACACGCCTGCCTACCACTTGAAGTCCACTGCTCAGGCGGATTGGCTTGATGTCGCTCAGAGGCAAGCTTCAAAACATCATGAACAGAAGCTGAACACTTCTTGTTGTCACTATTTTTCCCCCCACGCAGCGTTGGCTGGAGGACTCAATATGGCAGGGCAAGACAGCGCTCAGCCTCTGTGGGAAATTTCCTGTCTGTACAGACCGGTCACATGCATGCGCCTGCACCATGCCGGGGGCCTGCTGTTTGTGGGTGGAGAGGTGGGCATACGCATACCTACAGTATGTTAAAACACTGGTTCTTTCTATTCCAAATTGTATAGTGCTCTTGAAATAATGGTAACCCTGAGATGAGCACCACAAATGCCCGCACGTGTATCAGCAGCTGCTTTGCATTGCACTGCACGCTCATGCATCCATACAGTTGCCTCCGCATGAGTTGAAATTTTTTGTGAGAAGGTGCATTTGCAGCCGCTACATGCAACCGGAGACTATTGGGCCGCAGAAACAGGGTTTGAATTCACTCTATGCAAATGCCCACATTCTTGTGCCAGCCTGACTGCAGTTGAACCGTGACCATGCTTATTAGTTGTCAACATCGCTTGGTGCTATTTGACTGCAACTGTAGTGCTGAGCTGCTGATGCTATGACATGCAAGCGCTGCACTGCTGACTCCACCGCGCTATTTGCTGTTGTGCTCTGCACCACAGGACGGGTGCCTTGCCATCTTTGATGTTGCAGAGCCGGTAAGCCATGACTTTCGCGCACTTATGGTCTTCAAAGAGGCTGGTTGCATATCTTGCACAAGTGACCTAATTTATGACTGATTAGGGTAATGCACTGCAGGTTGTGCAGACTGCTAAAGCTGCTTTGTAGTACCGACATACATATGGCACAACACCAAGGCCAGAAATGCATGCAGCCGCCATAGCAGAGCAAGACAAGCTCTTGGCACCAAAAAGTGACACGCGTATTCATGAGCAGCATTCTTCTGTACACTGACATGCATACTTGTGAGCAGCGTACCTCTCATGTATATTTATTTATAACATATGGGCTAATCTGAAAAAAGCTGAAGGCAACTTACCTTAGGTGTACCATGAAAATGGCGGCTGACCTGCTTAAAGTACTTCAACTTATGCTTGGGTGCACTTCAGGTCGTGCCCTTCAGATCTCAAAGAATGTGTTAATGTATATATGCCCTTAACTGCGTGCTGGCGCAGTTGCCGGTGAAGTGTTTCACCATTGATTCAGGGCAAGCGCTCCAAGCTGAACTGCAGTCAGCGATTCATGATCATGTGCAAGTCAGAGTGTACTTCGTGAAATACTCGTGAAGTATATGTTTACAGTGATATAGTGAAAGTACAATGGCATCAGCACCTGCTGCATGCTTTGCCAAATGCTGATCCTCGCAGACCGTTGCTTTGCATACGTGTAATGTTGACAGGGCAAGGGCACCGAGCTGCGCATGAAGGGCCGGGATGCCGCAGAGTATGTGGAAGAGGTGCTGGTCACCCGCCAAGATTTGGAGGTATGTACAGTCAATTCATGCAGTGTGCTCACGGTCTTGTATCGGTTGCATATAGTAGGCTTTTTTTGAGGGACCCTCTGCAAACAATAAAAGTGAGTGGGCCCTCATGTTTCAGCGTTCCAGGCCTCATCAAATACAATAGGGTCAAATCACACTTGTGCAGTCATCATCATAAATGTCATAAATGTATGCAGGGCATTTATGCTTGTTGCATGCTTCTCCGAATCAGAAACAAACATATGCTGCATACGTAGCACACGCTTAGTCAAGTCACCGCTCATCATCACCACTTGAGCCAATGGTGCATCAACCTCTTACTGTATGGCTGCTGAGGTCTCAGAACACATAGCCCAAACACGGAACACATGGTCAGAACACGAAAAATGACAAAGTGAGGTGTGAACCGTCCACCCGGTCTACCACAGTTGTCAAGGTACATATATTGCTGCTATCGAGCTCACTGCAGATGATCAAACATTAATGCGTCGGCTCCTAGTGCAGAGGGCAATGTATGGCGAGTAACACACTTTGCACAATATCATCATTGCTCGTCAACAACCATTATGCTTATTCAATAGCATGCAGATTTTTATCAATGTGCAAGATCAATGTGCAAGACGCTCGTTTGCTTGCTGCGACTGCACTACGTGTAAAATGAAGATGGACATTGTTTGACGGACGACGCGGACATGACCTGAGGGACTGCAAGGGCTATATTTCCAGTACTACTTATATAACATTTCAGCCTATCGCACTATACCTGGCAATGCTACTGTGTGTGGAGTACAAAATTGTCTCAGAAGGCTGCGTGTGCGCCTCCCGCTGCTGCACCTCATGCAGGCACGCGACAAGCAGCTGCTGGAGGTACGCGGCCGCGTAGATGAGCTGGTCCTCAACAACGAGTACCACCTGCGCCTGCGCGACTCGAGCCACCGCGAGAAGATCAGGGAGGTGAGCGCCTGAGCGCTGATGGTATTGTTAGAATACTGTAGGTATGATGACTCGAGCCACCGCGAGAAGATCAGAGAGGTGAGCGCTGCCTCTCTGGTGTTGAGCGGTGATAGGATTGCTAAAATACTGTAGGGTATCATGTCGCACACTTGGAAGCACAGTGGCTGGCTAGCGTGCCTTGGTGCAGAGTGACGAGGAAGAAGGCAGTGCCTTGCGTGAGCAAAGCAGGAACAGAAGCTAGCTAGTGGATGCTGACTCGCTGCTGCACCGCGTGCAGAGACTACTGGTGTTTGTCTTACAGGCATGCACTTTTGCTGATGCTTGCTGAAGCTGTGTTTTGTTTCTGATAGTCTTCAAACTGAGGCATGCATGCCATGGATGCACCAAGCCACATTGAAAGCACATGGTCATGACCCATGCCTGCACAATGTCATTCTGATGACGCCAGCAGGCAAGTAACATATGTTGTCTTTATTTTTTAATAAAATCCAAAGATTTGACATTTAGGAAAATATATGTTCTAGTCGTTATTCTTGTTCTTAGAAGCGTATTGCTTTTTTCTTGGCGTATTTAGCAAAAAGAATCATTTCTTTCTTTTTACTTCTAGCCGGACCTGAACCACCAAGGAATTCGCTAAGGATTGTCGCAATCGCAATTGCATAATATTGCCATTTTCCGCTGCTGCCACAACAGACAGTCTAAAAGGTGTAACTCTCAGTGTGCCACATGTGACATACCTATCACACAAGACACAGCGCTGACTCTCCACCAAATTTGTTGTGCGCGTTGCCGTGCAACGCACAATGCATCTGCTCTGCTGCCATCTACAAAGACTGGTGTTGACAGTGAGTCTACTTTGCATATCAGTCTGTGCACGCCTTGCTTGCCCTATTCACCTGCATTGCAAAACACGGGCGCTGAGCCCATAAACTCATAAATCTGTACATCATCTCATGTATGTGCCTATGCATACGGCGTACTTTACCTGTATACCAACGCGTGCATTGCTGATGCTTGTAAAATGTTCTGCAGATCACGGACAAATTTGCACTGGAAATAGAGGAGGACAGGCGGCGATACAGGGACCTCCAAACTGCGCGCGCCTCCGTTGAAGACGAGTGTGAGTCAAAACTGGCATCCCTCACGACGGTGAGCATGTGCGATGCAATGTCTCGTCTGACATGCGTACATGCGCAAGGAAAGCAGCTGAGACAGCAAAGCCGGTGCAGCTGCCATTCCTGCCACATGATTATTTGAAGGCGCTCATCTGCTGCGTGCTAACGCATAGAACTGGAGATGTAGTATACACGTGTTGTACAGGACTCAAGCTCATCAGTATTGTTGAAGAAGCATGCAAGTGCACTTCCTCAATGCTACATTTTTGCCTCACAATGTGAGAGCTGGTGCTATTTTGCCTGAGCGAAGCTAGCAAATGACAGACGGCGCATTGAGCTACAGCTGTTATTGGCGCAGTTCCTTGGACTACACAAAGCACTCAACGTAGGTGTCCGGTGCACCCAGCAACCCACATGCTGCCTAGATCTGCAGATGCGAGAATGGGTGCCTGGGTCAAATTGCATGTTGAAGCCGCACACAGCAGCTCAAACGTGTGGCCAAACTGCTTGGGGTGTCATGGCGACTCCATCTGCGCGATCTCACCATTGCAGCACATTGATTCGGACCAAAATTGGACTGGCGGTGATAGCCCATGGCCATGCCTGAAAACGAAAAGTGGGGAGTCACACATTGAACTTGCACATCCACCGTGTGCAGGCTCATGAGACCGAGGCGGCGGCACTGGAGGGCCAGCACCGCCAGCGCGTCGCCGTTGAGGAGACGCGCTACAAGGCGCTGCTGCAGGAGCGCAACGAGCATGCGCGCACGTGGGAGGAGGAGACCCAAGCGCTGCTCGACAGGTGGGACAGCACTGTCGCTCGCATTTGTGTACACGTGCTTTGAATTCACGCTGCGCGGGTCAGCATCACATGCTGGTGGAGGTGCACGCTGATGTGCGCAATTTCGTCTAGAACACGTGATTTGGCGTTCATGCAGACTCGTCATCATGCACGTGTTGTATCAGATGCTTAAGCAGCAGTGCTCAAATCCATTACAGATCGTGCGATATTTGCTGCAGCCCATGCACCAGAAGCAGCGCCACAAGCATGCTGCATCATGCACCAGCATTTACGATTCATACCTGCTTGCCTCTTCGGGTACACTAAATGCGGAAGCTCTGAGGCCACTTTTGCTGCCATCAGCCGTGGGATCCGCCCAAGGGTTAACGGAGACCCTTTGTGTTCTGCAGTAGTCACCTGAAGTTGGCGGAACACTCTCGAAACAAGTGTGCCGAGTGTTTGATTTTCAAAAGGTCACCCTGGCAGTCCCCCCTACTGCCAGCCTGGAAAAGGCTCTATTGCCTAACGCTACTTATTTTTCTCATTCAGCCAAGATGGGCTGCACGCAATAATTTCAATGAATGTGTTCCAGATGCCATGCACTGAGCAACCAGAACGCGCAGCGAAGACATGCCGTGCGGCATGTAGACTATGGCATGCTCAACAGTTACATGATGTGCAAACGACAGAAGAAGAAAAAAAAGTACAGAGTCGCTATATCTTGCAGTGCTTACATTATTTTATTGACGAGACCTGTCAATGTGCCATATCTGTCCACTCAACACACACCGCCTTACGTATTGCAGGCACACGGAGAACGTGGAGCGCATAACTGAGGAATACAACCGCAAGGTAGAGCAGGAGCTGGAGCGGCAGGCAGCCGTTGGCGGAGAGAAGGACACGCTGGTGCGTGCGTGGTTACAGCGCCGTGCTTGCATGATCGCATGTGCTCTCTTTTTGTGCTGGACTGCTCTAGTGTGACCAAAGGCACAGCAGTGGTAGCAGTAATGACTGTAGTTGTCAGGTCTTCATGTGCCCATTACGTGCGGGGAGCAAGCTGTGTTCCGTGAGCACGAGTGCATGCGAGCTCAGGGTGAGGGGTGAGGGGGGGCAGGGACCACTGTTGAGCTCTGATGCGGTGTCAGTACAATTGAACAGCAGTGCTCACTTTGAAACTACACGCTGAGGCTAAATAAATGCGCACGCATGTCTGTTGCAATACAAGAGTTGCACAGAACGGAAAAACCTACCTAAGGGACCAATCTACCTTCAAGTGCTACATTTATGTGTTGATGTACTGTGTTCATACTCATGGCGTGACACGCCAGCACAGTGCACCTACTCCTCTCACTCATGCAAAACGCTTCTAATTGTGTCAGGTGTCGGAGTTTGAGCTCCTCAAGGGCGCCATCGAGCAGGACGCGGAGGCAGAAGGCGAGGCCCTCAAGGCCGACTACACCACGCGGCTGGCCATGGAGCGGGAGGCGACGCTCCGCCTCAAGGGCGAGAACGGCATCATGAAGAAGAAGTTCGCAGCGCTCAACAAGCAGGTCGGTGGTCGCCGCAAATGGCGATCTGCTTTACTGTTGTCTCTGGAGAATGTTCTGCTAATCGGGCTGTGAAGAATGCTTCGTCACCAGACGCAACCCAGAACCCCCGATGGCATCTGCTTACTTTTATTTACCACTTCAAACTGAATTTTGTGGGACTTGCTGCCATCTCGGGCTCCAAACACTCAGGCTTTGAGAGGTAAAATGCCTACACCCCCAATCTAGGGCAAGATCCCGTTGACGATGTAATTGTCTGCTCACCAGTTCATGCCCTAATGAGGCCCAACGCGAGCTTCCGTGCTCTGCGATTGGGCTGCACGCTACCAATGAGTGTGGGGCTGAGGTCCTGGCTACGCATGTCGGTCAGTATAATGCTGAGCGCTGATGTGAGTGATAACTCCAGCGAGGTGGCAACACAAACAAACCCAAACATTAAAGAGACCTGTTCCCGCAATTCTGCTTTATGAAAAATATTTACAGTCGTCAAGAAGCAGGTGCATTATCCTTCAAAAAGCGTACAGCTTACCTAACACTGTGCCAGATATGGACCAGCAAAGGCTTGCGGCTAGCACATAGTTGCTAGAAGTAAAAATGTAGCATCACGGCAAAACATGAATGCCAAGGCCTGTCGGTCCTGGGCAAGACTCAATATGTGCTGAGCGATGCGTCACCCTTACACCAAGCTGTCGAACACCATTATTTGGTCAAGAACATGCCTTACCCTTAGCCGTTGGAAGAAAGTGTTTAAGCGTAGCATGTGCTGGAGCATTTTGTCACATGGAGACCAAGCACATCAAAAATGAACGATGATACTGCACTGAATGTGTACATGACGTGAGCCAAATTAGCTGCATGCATGTCCGGCAAGCAGGAAAAATGACTATGTTGCTGGCGCACTCAAACACCAATGTGCGCGGCGGTGCGCAGGTGGAGGAGCAACGGGAGGACATCAAGAGCCTGCTGGAGCGCCAACGGACGCTCAAAGATGTCATTAAGGTGCGTCACTGGTTGAAAATGGCTCATTATACAGTCCCGACTAGTACCTGCTCTCTGCGTCCCAGCATTTGATCAATGCTCATCAGGCAAGCTGCTGATCATATAGAAAGGGCAGGTTACCGCCTTTGAGGTGCATCACGTCTCAACATCGTGTTACACCGCAAAATCATGCCTTTAAATTGAAGTCACAGAGCATTGGTATAGTGCCGGTGCAGGTCATTTAGTGTGCACCTCAGTAAAACCTCAGCCGCTTTGTTGTATTGATGCCCTGTTTGGCTATTAAACCCTGACCGGTTTTTTTTAAACGCCTTGTTTGGCCACGTGTCCAGCCGGTGTGTTGTGACCGTTACGGTGAGCATGCCTATAGCGCAGTTTATCAGCAATTTCTTAGAGTGCCTGTACATGACCTGCAAATGCCGCGCCTCACTAACTCACGGTGCTACCCTGCCTCTCCATGCCGCTTGAGTGCAGAGCCTCGAGAAGGACATTCAGGGGCACAAGAAAGAGATCCGGGAACGCGAGGAGACCATTCTCGACAAGGACCGGCGCATGGTGGAGTTGAAGCGCAAGGGCCAGGAGCTGGAGAAGTTCAAGTTTGTGCTGGACTACAAGATCAAGGAGCTGCGGCGGCAGATTGAGCCGCGCGAGGGCGAGATCGCCGACATGCGCAGCCAGATGGAAGAGATGGACCGCGAGCTGCACCAGGTAAAACTCTAGTATAAGGGTTTCTGAATACTGTACATCACAAGTGATTGCGCAAGGACTGGTTGGTATGCATCTACATAGCGCCCTCCAGGATTGTTCTCCGAGGCACGCAAGAGTGACAACGAATACAAGTACACCATTTGTTCAGCACAGGTGCAACGCTCAAGATCTAGAGTGCTACGCAAGTTCCTAGTGCCCGCGCGCGTGCAGCCTCTACCAAGTTTGCCCTGCAACACTGACCAACCATCTTCCCCTGAACGTGCATGACATGCTACATCGTGCACATCCTGACTTGATGCCCCACCCTCACCCCCCCTGCCGCAGTACCACCGGAGCAACAGCGCGCTGGACCTTATGATAGGCGAGCTGCGGCTGAAGATGGACGGCCTGGAGCGCGAGAGCGCTGCGCAGCGCGAGAAGGTGGCCGCAGGCACAGCCAGGCTGCAGCGGTTCAGGCGTGACCTGCACATGGCATCACAGGCACGTCACCTACCGCATTAGCGTGCTCAAGATCAACTGGTTGTTGATTTGCTGACGGCACTACAGTGCTGCACTGGTTTGAAAATGACGATGCTATGTAGTCCCAGCCCTCATACTCGAAGGTATTCGCCTTGCCCTCGGTCTGATCATGGCTCATTCCTGGTGATCGTTCTGAGTTGAGAGGCAACTCTTACCTCGTCATTGGAGCAGTTGCGCGAGGCATGGCTGCACTCCTGTGCTGACTGCGATTGCATTCTCTGTGTTTGTACAGCAGTGGCCCAGCCTCGCTTGCAAATTGATGTACCTACTGCAGATCCTGGGTGGCAATCTACTACCAGGGGTCCACACCTCCATCAGCATGTGTCATGGCCACGGACGCAAAATTTGCCTCAACTTCTGCTCATGCAAAAGCAACCAAACTCACACTCCCAGGCAACGGCTTGCCGTTTGCTGTGCTGCACCTGCTGTGCTGCAGTACCTGGACGATGCGGCGCGGTTGAAGGCCGCTCTGGTGCAGCTCTACACGATCTATGGCAAAGGCGATGGGCAGACCAGTGGGCCAAATCAGGTGTGCAAAAAGTGCCATGCCTTTGTTGCTTCCATATATTGATCCATGGAGCAGCACAGGGTTGTGTTGGGCTCTACTCTACTCTGCAATTACATGACATGTCTTGATGAATCATGAGAACGTTGTCTTGGCTGCGGGTATGTGACAAGCGGGACCCTAACCCCAATGGACACCTTGGCTGTTGAAAACATTTGGCGCAAAAGGCATATGCTGCACGAACATTTGCCCTGCTGTTGGATACCTCTTTTGATTTTTTTGGTAGTATTTCAATACACGCCATGAAATGCAGGAGCCGCATAGCATTGATAGTGCTGATGCTAACGCGGCTTCTTGCATAGCACCATGATTATGATACCTGCGCCAATAAATCTGAAGTGGTCACCTCAGCAAGGTGCCAGTTCAGACACTAAAACACTGCACACACATCAGCCAGGCCATTACCATGTGTGCCCACATTAGGGGTGTCACCGATGCACACACGGATGTGTGTTCAAGCCTGATGTGCACTAGTCACACTGCGAATGTTGACGCAGGGCAATTTTGTGCTTGGGAGAGCCAGCACCCATTGATGATGCCAGGGTTTTTGCAAACATACCTACTCAATTTTAATGCAAGGGTTACATGGCAATAACATAACCCCCACTGCTGCCGACCACCCTATCACAGAGCGGCGGTGTGCTTGGCGGGGACCAAGATCTGCAGCGAGAGTACAACAGGCAGCGCGATCACCTGGAACGGAATGTGGAGGCCTTGAAGGTGCGTTGTGACTTGAACTACACAACTAATACGAAGAAGTACGACAACTGCTTCTTGGAAGTGGATATGTGTGAACATCATGGCGCTGCAACTTGGAACTACAGGCATGTTGCACAGCGTTGGCATCACCAATCAGGAGGAGTGGTGCACATTGTAGAGCTGCACGCAGACATGACATCTCTCAATTCCAGTGGTGGGGCCGATGCCGTGAGGGGGAGAGGGTCCATGTTTCTCTTGAGGTTGAGCAGACGGAGTACTTGATATAAAGCGCCATGATCTTCTCAAAGCCAAATGAAAGCCCTGGCACACTTGTGCGTAAGCAACGTTTTCCTCCTGAGGCAGCTGGGAATTCTTTGGGACAGATATGTTCCACCAACTGCCCTTGCCCCCTTATTGACAGCGATAAATATTTCATTCGGCATCATCTACTTCTAAGTACAATTAAGCCTATTGGGTGAGTTTCTTGATGTTTTCCCAAGCCCTCACAAAATGATGCTCCACTTTTTTTTGTTGCTAATGAAAATGAGCCCCGCCCCCGACGCCCGTTCTTGCATATACATAGTGCAGCGTGTGTATTTTATGCACGAGTACTCTGTACGGACAAACCACTCAGAGACTCATGCTATATCACGACATTATGTGTGCACATGCAAGACCAGCAAAGCATCCCTTGTCAGCACCGTGCAGAGTAAGAAAGGCAGCAAACACACGGCCAAGGCAGCAATTACACGCACAATTCTATCACCTTTGCTGTCAGAATCTATCTGCGTGACATCAACCTGCCGCGTCGTGGGGAGGCTGAGGTTGTTGCTGTTGCTGAGACCGAGTTGGCCTGGCTACCTGGCGGAACATGTGTAGCATTCTGCGTTGCTTGCATTCGTCTATCTCACGCATTTTTAAACAGCGTGCTTGGATTTAGACGGCTTACCGGCAGCGCCTGTCAGCATGATGATCGCGCTGTGTGTGTTTCAACCTGTTGGCAACCGCCATTGAAGTGACTTTCCGAAAGTTGAACCGGTTTTGAGGTCTGAAAGCGGCTTGTGCATGCTGCTTTCAAACCCTGCACTTATGTATGGTGTTAATCAGATAAAATGGCGCAAATATGAATGCACCCCACCCTTGTTCTCCATATGATAGTGGCGCCCCCCCCCCCCTTTTTCCGGTCTCAACAAAAAACTCGCCCCATGGGCTCAAGTATACATACTCTCAAAGTAGATAATACGGTACTTCTATACTTCGCAGAATTGCATGCTCGCTGACAGCACCTTGACGACTCGCGTTGCTGCTTGCACCAAGAGCTTGTCTGAAGCAACTGGACAATTGCTCCCTTTACAGATACCACCATGTCAGAGGTGTGCGCAAATGACGTCATCATCTCGCTGCTTTTCTGACGTTGTGCAGCGCAACATGGAGAAGGATGTGAAGCTGTTCCGCTCTGACCGCGCACGCCTCACGCGCGAAAACGTTGCGCTTACGGAAGAGCTCAATGACCTGCGCAGGTGCGGCCAACTTCAAATTGCCCACATATTTATTTCATGCAGTCAGTCGACTTCATAGCGACAAATGACCAAGAAACAGAAAAAATGTGTATTGGGCATGGTGTATGTACTCCGCAATATACTTTTGTCTTTGAAGCATGCGCTTTCTGAGCTCAGGTACTTGCTCATGCTTTGCGAAGGTGCGGATCATCTCCACAGTGTAGTCAGAGTTGGTCTCCACTGCTGGCCGTTGCTCAACACAAATCTTCCTGCCAGAAAAAACTTCAAAAATATGGGGATCACCTGAAAATCGACCTTGACGATGTCATTGACAACAGGCAGAGCGGCTGCTCACAGGGTCACCAGAATGCTTCTCAGCGGCCTGCCACAATCACATGCCTACATTCTTGATTGGTAGTGGGTGCCCTGAGAGGAGTCGGCTCTCATACAGTTGCCTGGTTTGCCACTGCAGCAGTTCCCGTGCGTGCACTGTGCTGCAAAGAAGTGGCACTGCTCATTGCAAAGCCCTTGTACTTTTCGACCGCATGCAGGGAAGCTAAGCACCTGGAACTGCGCACAGGCGCTGTCACAAAGGCGGCTGCGGCGGGCGGTGCTGCCAGCGCACTCGAGGCTTCGCTGCTATTCAACGAAGCCTCCGTACGGAGATCCCCCACAGGTGAGTTCGACAGTGTGTCAGCTGCAGCTTGCACTCAGATTGTAGAGCAACCTCTTGTAGCAAAGCCTGCTCTTGCTTACTTGCATCAATTATTTCTGGCACGAGACATGTTCAACATGGCTACTGCAATTCCAACGATACTTGCAGGCGCCCGAAGCAGCAATTGACACAACGCAGGCTATTATCTGAAGGAGCAGTCTTCACTGCAGTATCGCACGATGCTTACAGCCATGAACTGCTGAGGTCCTCAAATGGCACGGCAAGAAGGCACACACGTGCTGATAGTCATGCGCTATAGCTAGCGTACACAGCAGACAATGCCTCATGACATGACACAAAGCCTCGCAGCATTGAAAGAAGGGCCGTACAGTAGACAAGGGTCATGTATGGCCCGCTATCTTCGCTGCGTCACTAAATTGAGCAACTTGCTGCGAGCTGCTGATGCACACTTCCGTTGTACATTCACTTCAGCCGCAAAATCTCGGGGCAGCACTGGCGGCCGGAAGATAGTGACATCATCTGCCAATGGATCTGCCCGCACCGCTCCGTCACGCGAGGCGTCACGTGTGGGCGCACGAATGCAGCAGGCTTACGCGGAACAGCTCAGGCGAGAGCTGGAGATGCAGGTAGGGTTCCCTCACCCCTATTGAGCTCCTTTGTATGTGTTGTCTTGATGACTCTGGCAAACACTCACTGGCTGGTTTCACACAACAAATTTGCTGGCGAAGTCACAATCAGGAACCTGTGGGCGTGCATTCGAAAAGTTGGTATGTGGCGCTGAGACAGCTTATGAGACAGCTTGAATGTGTACCGCATGCAGACACAATCACGGGCTTGTATCACACAACGATATTGCTGGCGAAGTCGCAATCAGGAATTTGTAGGCTTCTGACAAGTTTGTACTTCGAAGTACATGGCACTGAGACAACAAATAAGGCAGCTTGATGAAAACTGCATGCAGGCAGGCTTAATGTGGCAGCCATCAAAGAACACCAAGCTTCATATGGCTGCATCCAGAACATGCATACATACATTGCAATTCACCTTGTGCCTACAAATAGAGTCGAAGGGATACATTAATGTGTGCATGAGCGGGAGGAGATCAGCTCATCGTTGAGCACACACTGTGACACAATGTCATTGAAAAACCTCTTCTGTAAGGCACCTGCCAGTTGCTGTGACAATGAGATGATTGGGACGATCAAAACATGAGCTCGCTATGCCAACGTGAGTGCAAGAGCCGTCAAGAGCTCATGCCTGAGGTCAGCATAGACCGCCGTGAGGGCAACCACAGCTACTGTCTGCTGATATTAACAGAACACACAACACTCACATGAGTTGGCATCATCTGTTCTGGTACTTGTGGTTGAGTGCCTACTGGTCTACAAATTTGCCCCCTACTGCAGGCGGCGCAAATCGAGGCATTAGAGCAGCAAGCGGCGCTGCTGCAAGAAAGCGCGGCAGGTGCACTGGAAGCCATGCCCGCATGAGTGTTGTGTTTCCTGCGGACCACCTCCAGTTTGCATGGTATGGGCAGGAGCCTGATCCCACAATATACATGTTGCTTCATTACATGAATGGAGACGCAGGGACTTGTGCCGACTGCTCATTGTGTGTGCTCGTGCAAGCCTTGCTCCTTCGTGCAGAGAAGTGACAGGTATCAGCTTGATTGTTTGAAGGTTGTTGGGGGTTATTGTTGATGATTATGCTTGCTTGAATGTGTGCAAGCATGTGTCAAGCCACACTTTTGAGCGCGGCAGGCACTTGAGGACAAACCACAGATGCGAGATGCATGTACATGCGCACAATGACCTTGAACGCACGTACAAACTCTAATGGTTGCAAAGGTCCCATGAGAGCCTGAGGCTGCACCTTCAGGCATAGGGGGAAGTTGTATATTATGTCCTGGACCGCATGGGTTGAGCGCACGACAAATCGGGCAATAACTAAATCTACGGAGGGGCCGGCGGTTCGGCGCTGGCCGGCGAGGGCCGCGGCACTTGCAACAGTGCGATGCGGCGGTAATCGCTGACGTCGCCATCAGGGGCAATGACTGCGTTCCAGTTGTCGATCACGACACGTGTGAGCGCGCGCTGTAGCGCGAGGGAGGTGCGGCGGCGATAGGGGGAAGTTGCTGCAGCAGATTCCATGCGCTGACACTGCATCAAGCATGGTGCCGTGTCACTTGTCGAACTCCGCTGGTTCCCTTGCATATGCATAAAGCTTGCTTGTGGGGACGCCGATGACCGATGTTAGCATCAGGTGCCAGCTTCACTGTGGCGCATGTGCTGTTCAAGTTGCTGCTTTGCCCTCCGAGCATGTCACAAGCCTAAGAAAAAATACGAGCATCAAGGGTTGTAGTGTGGGGGCGCACCTTCCCACTGGTTATTTGCAGGGGCGTATGCCACCACTCATTAGTGTGAGTTTTTCCGCAGGTGTTCTTTTCTTGGTTCAAATTCTTCATGTAACTACCCGGCGCTGCTTTAGAAAAACCGGTAAGGGTCCTGGACTTGTGGACTTCAAGTATTTGGTCCTGGACTTGATCGATCCGTGTGCCCAATCATCATGGCATGAAGCGCATGACCTGTTCGAAGCACACATCAAGTGTGCCTGCAAGTGTTGCCGTGTGCTGCTGATATGTGTCATACTACAAATGACATGTGGACACCATCTGCAGCACGTCTGCACTGGCATCTCAAACTTGGAGCGTGTTCCCATATCTGCAGCCTGTCGTCTCGGGGCCCGGCCAATGCGCCGCCAACACCTCCGCCGTCGCCACCGGCCGTCAGGTAGAAAAGGTACTACGCAAGGACGCGTTTTGAGATGCTGCCGTCGTCAATGAAGTATGTCGGGGTCAATGTGCGCGCATCAGGTTGAGAGCGTCCGTCAAGATCTGTTGTTCTAAAGTAGTCAAAAGCACGCCGTGCTCTGAGATGCGCAACTGAACAGATGTGCTGCCGGCGTACTCGCCCACCCAGCACCATTGCAAATGTAGCAGCCTGAGCCTGGCCGCGCTGATGCGAACTTTAAGCCGTTATTTCTACGACGAAGGCGATGACTTCCAGGGTCAATACGCTGCATGCCATATGACGCACATGGCGATCGACTAGAGTGTAAGGGGGCATATGGACGAGGGCTTTGAGGGGGGGGGGGAGATGCCATATGGGTGTAAGGGGGGCAGATGGACGAGGGGTTTGAGGGGGGGGGGAGATGCCGTATGGCAATGTCATTGAGGTACTTGCGAAGTTCAAGGTGTTCAAAAAGACAAGTGCAGATCTGGTTGCAAGCTGGACATCCACCATCTGGGCTTTTTGCGCCCTGATCGAGCCTTTATGATAAGCATAGAAGTACAATCATATGATAGCGTGGGTGCTTCTGTAATGCTACTGCATCCAGTATGACAGAATTGACAACCACTGTTGTGACAAAAGCAGAGCAATGATGCAAACAATAGTTTTATTCAAGGAAAAACATGGTGTTTGTACAGCCAGTCACATCCAAGGCATTCAGAGGTGTTTTATTGCTGCAGGCTTTGAATGGGCTCAAAATCCAGCCTCAGTCTAGTAGCTGGCCTACCCAGGTGACTCAGTTGAACCACCTAAACCCCAAGCTAGGTCATTGTGTGCAGCTCTGGGTTCACAAAAAAAATATGAGACATATCATCATGTTGGTCCTGAAAAGCACTGTAGTACCATGCATGTAGTGTATCTGTCCTTAGGCTACTGCATGTTGTTGGCGAGGTGTAATCACTCGCCTTGTGGCAACTGATGCTTCAAATGAAGTACTGGAAGATATCCACGTTGCGTGGGGCTGGGTAGTCGCGCGATTCGGCAGCCAAGAAGCCGCCAGCCACCCAGGGGACGAGTGAGTAAGGCATTGCACATAGCACGCCAAAGACGTACTCTCCCATTATTATGGGTTCGTACACAAGCCCCACCAGCGCCTGCCACACACAGTTGAAGATGCAGAGAAAACTGTCAGCATATGGTGATGATGATGATAATTGTGATGATGATAATTGTGTGTATTGAAGTATCATGCAGTGGAAATTAATGTATCTGAAGTCTACAGAAATTGGTGGTCAGCAGAGGTCCTCTCTTTGCATAGGCTGCATTGACCCACTGGCAGGTGTCTTTGTACTTTTACTTATTCTCGCTCAGGGCATGAAAAAGCCCAGATGGTGGATGTCCATGGACTTGCAACCAGAATCTACATGTGCCTTTGTGAACACCTTGGAAGTGTCTGCACTTTTAGAGTAATTGATATGAATCCCAGCGCGAGGGCGCCCTGCACAAGAGTATATGTCCTGAGTGATGCTGCTGCAATGCTCACAACTGCTGATGCTCAATGTGGTTCTACTGAGGCATCCCTCAAGTACACCCAGTGCCATCACAATAATGCAAATGTCAACTCAGAGACGTGGATATGCATTTTGAGGCATTCACGTTGTCGCCCAATGCTTTCACCCTCATACTTGAGCTATCAACGCCAATGACCTACGTCTGCACTCTCGGCTATTCACACCTGGACTTTTCTGCACTGCAACGTGGCAACAAGGTTTCAGAACAACGATTCAACTGACCATCATCAGGCTGTTGCTCAGTGTGCTGCAGATATCATGACTGTCACCAATAACGCTGATCAGGGTTCCCCCGCTGTAAGCATACTATGGGCCATACTCGCAGGTGCTAAGGAACAGGTCACTTCAACAAGTACATGAGGGTTCGTACATACCTGTCGTTTCAAGCTGGGTTGCTCAGAGCCGCCGTGCAGAAACCTTCCCGCCGTCTCATCAGCCACATGTTCGAACAAGGTCATGAGCATGACACCCAACGCACTTGTCCTGCCTGCGCGCAGCAGCCCTTGCAGCAGTGCTCGACGCGGCATTGCCGGCTGCAGCCCCTGCTTGTGGGCTTTGCGCCAGACGGCGTATGAGCGCGCCGCACCCCACGGCACCGCCAGAGCAGCCGCTTTGATGACGTGCTGCAGGTGGCATTGGGGCATGCAAGTCTTGTGAATACGTGTGCGGTATCTGTTATAATTATAGTCATGATCAACAAGGGGTAATGCAGAGCGATGCACACCAGACTGGCCCAGGGGACCAGATTCAGTACCGTATTCCAGCACCAGGTTCTGTCGAGTGCAGACTCAACAAACTGTTAGCCGTGTTTGAGCCATTGACATGCATTCTGCCGTGATGACCGAAAATGCTGTTGCTTCCGCTGTCTGATATGATCGTATCGCAGGTGATGGGCCGATGACATGCGGAGCGGCTGACTTTTGCACTTGCTACAGCAGATGCAAAGATCATGTGAAGTTAGAAGTACGGTATATTCACTTGCAGAGACGAAGGTCAATACACATTGAATGCTAGTCGTTGCGGCAGCTGTCGTATTGCGCTGTTCTCCTGGAATGGTAGTATGTTAACCCAAACTGCACCTCTATGCTCATCCTCCCCATATGTGCGCTATGCTGAACTCAAGTTAAATGCTGAGAGACAGCATATGCAGCAGTGTCTCACGTGAGTGAGTATCCTGGCATACTGGCATACTCAGTGCAAGCTGCAAGCCTGTTTATCATCGCATAATCAGTAAAGATTGCAAGCCGGAGATCATGCTCATGAGCTGCTGCACTCGTGGTGATCAAAGTGCTGGCGAATACTTTCAAGTGCTGGCATGATTTGTCAGCTCTCTCTGTTGCACCTATTTGCAGATCTGGTTGACTAGAAGTATATGTCCAAAGGTGGATGCTTGCACATTTGTGGATGCTTGCACATTTGGTCATTATGCCATGATGCATGATGGCCAAGTCCCATATCAGACAATGCTGTAGGTGGTCACTCCAAAGCACCCTGCATTGTGAAGCGGACAGTTAACGCGATCGCTTGGAGCTTTCGAAGATATCGGGTTTGATGAGGTAATCACGCGCAACAAGACCGGCAAAATCCACATGCGTATCCAGCAGTATCTACTTGTTGCACTCACCACAAGATCTACATCCAATTTCCAGCTGCCGGTGGTGTATGGCAAGCGGTCTAACAGCTCTTGAACAAGTGCCCTATTGCGCTCAGTAAGTGCGAGCGCTGTAGGACCAGGTGCGCCGTTGAGCGTTGTGTCACCAGGTTGTGACACCATCGCAGCGCGCTTCAAAAAGGCAGCTCCCACTTGCCTGTAGTGGGCATGCAGATGTCACATGAACACACTGACCTGATGGCTCTCTGATCAGCAGTGTTGAGGATCGCAGATCATGGTGTTGGCAGCAATTCAACGAGAGTGTGGTGAGCAATGCAGAGGCGCAGGTACGGCATTTTCGCTCACAAATGCAAGCAGGTGCAACTGACAATACGGATGCCAGGTTGCAAACGCTCACACTTTGAAAGCAGGTGGTGAAACTTCAAGAGTGTTGACGCCTCTGCGGCTTACCACTGTCACTGTCACTGTCACTGTTGATGCAGTGCACTCTCAGATCTGTCGACTGATTTTGAGTTGTATGTGGACAAAAATGGACGGGCTGCAGCAGTTTCTATGGCAGAGGATAATCGCAAACTGGCTAAACCAGACTGACTTGCAAACCATGGTGATTGCAATGTAGAAGCACAGGAGAGTGATTCGCGGTGAGCTCTGCAGGAGGACTGTCATATGTTGGTGGTAGGGCACAGTAAACCGCTTGAAGAGTGACCATGTTGTGACCTGAATCTGACTGCGGCAGTAATGGTGATGTTGACAGTTAAGAGCTCATATGAACTGGTGGGGTTGCTCTGATGGCCGCTTCTGTCGCTATAGTAGATCCCTGTTTCGTGAAATTGTGCAGGCCCTCTCAGTATTCAAGTCGGTGCTCAACTTCACAGCTATCAGGGAAGATCACTTTGTATGTCAGGCACAAATTTGTTAACGCATAGAATTTGTTGTATCACAATCATGGAATTAGCAGCCCACTGAGGGCAAATTGGGCTTTTCTCCGTCCAGTAGTGTGATGGCATCACTGCATCGCTGACCTAGCAACGACATTTGACTACTCTCAATCCCAGCAGAATAATTTAATGTCCCTGCCAGCGGCTCAGCTCCTGCTCCTCAAGA
Source organism: Tribonema minus (assembly GCA_017506865.1). Lineage (NCBI taxonomy): Eukaryota > Xanthophyceae > Tribonematales > Tribonemataceae > Tribonema > Tribonema minus. The sequence continues at coordinate 176,024 of JAFCMP010000044.1, forward strand.
GTTATTACACTTTGGGAGATCTGTCACCTGACCACTACTTGCTGATATGTGCAGCATGTTAGTGCCTGCTGGTTCCCACAACCGCTATAGCTATAGCCTACAAATGCAAAAGTCCTCGTCCTCATAGCCTCGCCCCCCTTCTTCGACCCCACCCCTCTACCTCTGCTCACCTCAAAGCTGACTGCGCCATTTTCTGTGAGATGATGTCACCATCAGCAAAGGCCACATCGCTCAGCGCATGCACCACCTCCTCGCTCGTCAACAGCCCCACAGTCTCGGATGAACTGGCGAGCTCCAACAGCAAGTCGCAACCTGCCGTATGCAACGTCTGCAAAGCAGCACCGCCGGGTACACAACCAAAGTCACATTTGAGCTTACTATTAGCGAACATTGATTATAATATCTATGCGGTGGGCGTCGTGTTGCAACAGCTGACCGGCAGTCAATGTATTCATGAATACTATTGCATAGTACAGATTGACAGTATTGGCAGGAGTGCTCGCTGTAATGTCAGCGCGTCATCAAACTCCATGGCAATATTCAAAAGAGCAAACATGACATTGTGTCTCAACCTTAACAGTGCAACCTTGAAGCGGCATTCGCAGCAGGCAAGCTGGATGGAAAGATAGCGTTCCGTGTCTGCCAAAAACCCTTACAGCAAAAGAAGTTGCAGATTACACACATGTCATTTGGGGGGGTCTGCTGAAGACGCTTGTAGCGGTGGGTAGTAAAACAATGCCATCAAAACATTACTTTCTCAAACAAAATGGTTCAACAAGTTGCGTTAGGGGGGCCAACAAATTGACAGCATGTCTCAACCATTCCATTCCCTGCCAGATTTTCATTGCCCCTCTTACAAACAGTCAGGCTGAGTGTGTCATATGCTAGTTGCATTACATGTATTGCACAACGTGCTTGTGCAATCATGGGCACCAAGCCTACTGCAGATGCAATATTGCACCATTTGCGAATTCCATACATCCGAATACGTTGGTGCAACACCTGTGCAAGATGGAAAGTGCTGCTGTTATCCGTGTTGGCAGGACCGCGGTCTACCTAAGGCTTCGGTAATTACACGACAATCGCTGGGCGCATGCAGCAGAATAACCTTTCCAGATTGCACGATCTTGCTATGCATCCAGTGCCTCTGCTATCACAAAATAATAAATATCGGTTGACCGCAGCGGCCGTGGGCTTGTGCATGATGAAGATTGCGTCACGTAGTGTATATGCTTTTTGAAAATCAAAAGTCCGCTTATATGCTGTGCATCTCATATGCAATACATTAAGCATGCTAGTCATCTGTCAATTGAGCGTTCGGGCTGCTGCATGTTGCGTAGTTTATGTGCACACCGGCTCTCTACACATTCAAGTTGTTCTGATGTTTGCTGTATGCTATACATTGCTCACTTTGTGTGCGTCGCCCCAACGGTGAGGGAGGAAGAAGCGTGGGGGAGAGAAGTTCAAGCTTGCGGCCCTGAGCGTATGCTGGCGCCGCCGTATTTCTGTGAGCGCTGCTGCCACCAGGTCTATCAGTTGACCAATGTCTTCTGACTTCAACGTCGCCTGGACACCTTCACAGTCCGAGCAACAAGCGGGCACACCACGCGGTTGATAGTGTGGGTGGTACCCTTGAGATAGTGCATGGGCAACAAACATGTCCTGGACCAAAAGCAAAACTAAACTTTAACGAGCATGGTACTACAGTGAAAGTTCATTGAAGGCATATACCGCAACATATCAATGCTGGCGTGGTACGGGATAGACGTTCCTCAAGCAGAAGTACGCACAGTACAATATTGCAATGTTAAGTGTTACAAAATGACATATCAGGTGTCATGTCGGTGTGATCGGTATTTGCGTCCACCATAGTATGAGCCACGAGCTCCTGAAGGCAGCAAGGCATAATCATTGCAGGCACTGCATGCCAATCACCAAATGATGATTTCTTGAGCAAGGGCCGCTCCTGGAAGAGCTGAGCTATGAACTTCAAGTTTCTGTGATCTGTACATCAATCAATCAATCGACCAATGATGATAACCCACATGGCAACGTACCTTTGCGCAGCAGCTGGGCAATGGTTTGCAGCGCCGCAGTGGCACCGCAGTGGCACCGAACATCTGACAGTGTACAAGCTCTAGCCGAAAATCAGCTGCCATGACTCCTTTCAGCAATGCAACTAGTTGAGCGCTGGCTGCATCCACCACCACTGCTGTCAACTTGGCGTCTTTTGCGAACAGCTCGACAGAGTGCCGTGTAAAGAGTCTTGCCAGCTCACTACCCAGGGCTGTGTTGGTGGGATTTTGGCTGGTGATGCTGTCTTGGATTATTGGCAGAGCGTCACAGTTCCTGAGGCAGACGGTGCGGTCGAGCATGGAGGTCCTGCTGAGAGCGGCCATTAGCTGCAGGCAAAATAGCGACAGCCATTTGTGGAGCAAGATGTCAGTTCACACAGCGTCCTCAAACGCCCGAATCTCATCAGTAGTCTGTTCAGAAACAGATGATGCGTGAGCGATGTCGGCACCCACCATCCACAGTACTAGTCTACAAGGAGAGGAGCGGCTGCGCATTTCTTGCCTGCTTGCATTGCTTGCCTGCCTGATGAGATGCATAGTCAGGACACATATAGCTGCAGCTTGCCTGGACCAGTGATGGAGGTGTCTCCAAGCTGTCTACGGCCAGAGCATAGCGCGTTTGTCTCGCGTACTCCAACACATCGGACTCTCGCACGCTGCGCCACTCCCAAGCAAGTAAGAGGTCAGCAACGCCAATCAAAGCTACCGTTGCCGCGGCAGCGCGGCCTGTTGCCGCTGCGAATGCACTGCGCTGGGTTGCGCGAAATCAATGCCCTCAAGGGCTGTGTTGTGGCCTTCCTGAGCAACAGCATGCTGCCTCAAGAATCGTACAACGCACTGCACTCGTGCTTGTGAGCTTCTCAGATGTGTCAACCCATCAGAGGAGCGTGATGTCAACATGTTGCCGACATCAACCGTCGTGTCAAAGCCGGACTGTTCCACGACCGCTCAGACAGCATCACATGCTTTTGAATCTGACATTGATCAAGAGAACACGTACATATTGCGCTCAATATCTGCCTTGCCGCTAGACACCGCTACCACCACCTCACCACTATGTCTAAAAAAAGAAAGAAGAAGCGAACTGTGAAGAAAAGTCAAAGCCGTTTTCCGCAACGGCTTGAACGTTCTTCTTCTTCAAGTTCGCTCGCCTTACTGGTGTGTGTGTGAGGTGGTGGTAGCGCCGTCTAGCGGCAAACCAGCATATTGCGCGCAATGTGTACGTGTCTTTTGATCAAGGTCAGATTCAAAAGCATGTGATGCTTTCTGAGCGGTCGTGGAAAGTCCGCGGCTTTGACACGACGGTTGATGTCGGCAACATGTTGACATCACGCTCCTCTGATGGGTTGACACATCTGAGAAGCTCACAAGCACGAGTGCAGTGCTTCTACGGCTTCTTGAGGCAGCATCCAGCGCAGTGCATTCGCAGCAGCCACAGCCAACCCCGGGGGCAACCAACTGGTGCATCCTCGAAACGTCGCGCTGCGGCCGCGACGGCAGCATTTGTTGGCTTTGGTAGCGTCTACTTTGTTTTGGAGTGGCGCAGTGTGCGAGAGTCCGATGTGTTGGAGAACACCAGACAAACTCGCAATGCCCTGGCCGCAGGCAGCTCGGAGACACCTCCATCACTGGTCCAGGCAAGCTGCAGCTATATGTGAGTTGAGTATGCAGTGGTGCATCAGGCAGGAAAGCAAGGCAAGCAGGCAAGATTTGCGCAGCTGCGCCTTTCCTTGTAGACATAGTATTACTGTCACAGTGGGTAGTGGGTGCCGACATCCGAGTCGCTTACGCAACATCTGTTTCTGAACAGACCACTGATGAGATGCGGGCGTTGAGGAAGCTGTGCCAACTGATGTCTTGCTCCACAAATGCCTGTTGCTGTTTTGCCTGCAGCTAATGGCCATTCTCCGCAGGACCTCCATGCTCGACCGCACCGCCTGTTTCAGAAATCAAGACGCTCTGCCAATGATCCAACACAGCATCACCAGCCAAAACCCCACTAACAAAGCCCTGGGTAGTGAGCTGGCAAGGCTTGTAACATTGCGGTCTGCCGATCTGATCGCAAAAGACGCCATGTTGACTGCGGCGGTGGTGGATGCAGCCAGCACTCAACTAGTGGCATTGCTGAAAGGACTCGGAGCCATGGCCGCTGACTTTCCGTCGCCGAGTCGGCAAGAGCTGGTACAGATGTTCGGTGCCACTGCGGCGCTGCAAACCATTGCCCAGCTGCTGCAAGAAGGGTACGTTGCCGTGTGGATTATTATAATAATCATCGGTCAATTGATTATTGATGCACAGATCACAACAACGTAATGTTCATAGTTCAGCTGGTGTAGGAGTGGAAGTTGCTCAAGAAATGATCCTTTGGTGATTGGCATGCAGTGCCTGCAATAATTTTGTCTTGCTGCCTTCAGGAGCTCGTGGCTCATACTGTGGTGGATGCAAATACCGATCACACCGACATGACACCTGATATGTCATTTTGTAACACTTAACATTGCAATATTGTACTGTACGTACTTCTGCTTGAGGAACGTCTATCGCGTACCACGCCAGCATTGATATGTTGCGGTATATGCCTTCAATGAACTTTCACTGTAGTACCATGCTCGTAAAAGTTTAATTTTGCTTTTGGTCCAGGACATGTTTGTTGCCCATGCACTATCTCAAGGGTACCACCCACACTATCAACCGCTTGGTGTGCCTGCTTGTTGCTCAGACTGTGAAGGTGTACAGGCCACGTTGAAGTCATAAGACATTGGTCAACTGATAGACTTGGTGGCAGCAGTGCTCGCAGCAGTACGGGAGCGCCAGCATGCGCTCAAGGCCGCAAACTTCTCCCCCCCACGTTTCTCCCTCCCTCACCGTTGGGGCGCCGCACACAAAGTGAGCTATGTACAGTATAGCATACAGCAAACATCAGAACAACTTGAATGTGTAGAGAGCCGGTGTGCACATAAATTACGCATCATGCAGCAGCCCGAACACTCAATTGACAGATGACTGGGATGCCGGATGCATTGCGTATGTGATGTACAGCATATAAGCGTACTTTCGCTGGTACACATGATGCAGATTTTGTCACCTAATGCACATTTGTTGACCCATTCACTGTGAGGAAGTAACGTTTTTTAAAACGGCACTGTTTCACTACCCACCGCTACAAGCGTCGTCAGCATACCCCCCAAAGGACATGTATGTAATCTGCAACTTCTTGTGCTGTGAGTTTTTCCTGGCAGACACGGAACGCCACCTTTGTCATCCAGCTTGTCCGCTGCGAATGCCGCTTCAGGCATGCACTGTTCAGGATGTGACACAATGTCATGTGCACTTTATCGAGGACTGCCATGGAGTTCTGCGCACATGCTGACAGCGGAAATCTCCAACGACAGCAACCACCCCTGTCAATATCAATACTCTATACCACGAATCAACTGTCGTTCAGCTGTTGCAACATGACCCCCGCTGATAGATGCCATAGTCAATGCCCGCAAATGGTGCACTCTGAGTCATTCGTGACTTTTATGTACCTGGCGGTGCTGCTTTGCAGACGTTGTGCACGGCAGGTTGCGACTTGCTGTTGGAGCTTGCCAGTTCACCCGAGACAGTGGGGCTGCTGATGAGCGAGAAGGTGGTGCATGCGCTGAGCGATGTGGCCTTTGCTGATGGGGACATCATCTCACAGAAAATGGCACAGTCAGCCTTGAGGTGAGCAGAGGTACAGAGGTGGGGTCACAGAAGGGGGGAAGGCTATGAGGACGAGAATTGCCGCACTGGTAGGCTACTTGGTAGTGGAATCCAACGTGCACTAACAAAGCATGCCGCACGTGTCAGCAGGGAGTGGTCAGGCGACAGATCTCACAATGTCCAGTGAGGAAGCTTTTAGGTAGAATTTCCAGCAGCATGTTCTCTGGAGCTCCGCCGCTGGCGAGGACAACTGCCACTGGCATTGTGAGTTATTCTGTAGTTGCTATCACACTTCTGGACCAAACTTCCAATTTTCCCTCAATGGCCTGTTGGTTTCATGGTCGTTATACAACAAATTCCATGTGTTACATGCTGACATTCGTAATGAGTACCCGTCACAGCTGTGAAGTCGAGCACCAATACTGAGAAGGCCTGCATGTGTTGCCGGTACACGGATCCACCATTTCACATATGAGCTCGGTACTGCCAACACCACGTCTGCCGCCCTCAGATTCTTGGTCGCAAAATGGTCACTCTCAGGCGTTCTACTGTGCCCTAACAATACATATAACATAGTCATTTTGCAGAGCTCACCACAAATTACTCTCCTGTCTTCTACATTGCAATGACCATGGCTTGTAAGTCACTCTGCTTTAGCCAGTTTGTGATTTATACTCTGCCATAGAAACTGCTGCAGCCCGTCCATTTTTGTCCAAAAACAACTCAAAATCAATTAACTGACAGATCTGAGAGTGCACGGCATCAACAGTGACAGTGACAGTGACAGTGGTAAGCCGCAGAGGCGTCAACGCTCTTGAAGTTTCACCACCTGCTTTCATAAGCGTGAGCGTTGGCAACCTGGCATCCGTAATGTCAGTTGCACCCGCTCACGCTCTCGTTTGATTGTTGCCTACAGCACCATCTGCGTTCGTCATTACTGCCGATCAGAGAGCCATCAGGTCAGTGTGTTCATTTGACGTCTGCATGCCCACTACAGGCAAGTGGGAGCTGCCTATTTGAAGCGCGCTGCGATGGTGCAGCAACCTGATGACACAACGCTCGGCGGCGCACCTGGTCCTACAGCGCTCGCACTTACTGAGCGCAATAGGGCACTTGTTCAAGAGCTGTTAGACCGCTTGCCATACACGACCGGCAGCTGGAATTTGGATGTAGATCTTGTGGTGAGTGCGACAAGGACATACTGCTGGATACGCATCTGGATTTTGCCGGTCTTGTTGCGTGATTACCTCATCAAAACCAATATCCTCGAGAGCTCCAAGCGATCGCGTTAAATGTTCACTTTACAACGCAGGGTGCTGTGACGAGACCACCTACAGCATTGTCTGATGTGTGACTTGGTCATGCTGCAGCATGGCATAATGACCAAATGTGCAAATGGCATCCATATTTGGACATATACTCCCAGTCGACCGGATCTGCAAATGAGTGCAACAGACAGTTAACAAATAATGCCAGCACTTACTAATTAGTAACCATTTGCCACCACCTTGATGACCACGAGTGCAGCAGCTCATGAGCCATGATCACCAGCTTGCGATGATCCTTACTGATTATGCAATGATAAATAAGCTTGCAGGTTGCACTGAGTATGCCAGTATGCCAGGATACTCACGCACATCAGACACTGCTGCATATTCTGTCTCTCAGCATTTTTATTTGAGTTCGGCTTAGTGCACATCAGGGAGGACGAGCATAGAGGTGCACTTGGGGTTAACATGCATGCTATCATTCCAGGAGAACCGCGCAATATGCTGCCACAACCACTAGCATTCAGTGTGTGTTGATCTTGGTGGTCTCTGAGTCACCATACTTCTATCTTCACATAATCTTTGCATCTGCTGTTGCAAGTGAAAATGTCAGAGCCGCTCCGCATGTCATCGCCCCATCACCTGTGATACGATCAAATCAGACAGCGGAAGCAACAGCATTTCGGTCTTCACGGCAGAAACACATGTCAATCGCTCAAACGCGGCTCAGTTTCTTGAGTCTGCACTCGACAGAACCTGGTGCTGGAATACAGTACTGAATCTGGTCCTCTGGGCCAGTCTGGTGTGCATCGCTCTGCATTACCCCTTGTTGATCATAAACGAACAGATACCGCACACGTATTCACAAGACTTGCCTGCGCCAATGCCACCTGCAGCACGTCATCAAAGTGGCTGCTTTGGCGGTGCCGTGGGGTGCGGCGCGCTCATACGCGGTCTGGCGCAAAGCCCACAAGCAGGGGCTGCAGCCGGCAATGCCGCATCGAGCACTGCTGCAAGGGCTGCTGCGCGCAGGCAGCAAAAGTGCGTTGGGTGCCGTGCTGCTGATCTTTTTCGACCGTGTGGCCTGTCAGGCGCTGGGAACGTTGCTGTACGACGGCTCCAAGCAACCCAGCCTGGACCGACAGGTATGCACACCCTGATGTACTTGTTGTAGTGACCTGTTCCTTAGAACCTGCAAGTATGGCCCATAGTATGCTTACACCGGAGCAACCCTGATATGCGTTGTTGGTGACTCTCATGGTATCTGCAGCAGATTGAGCAAGGGGATGGCCAGTTGTATCATTGTCTTGAATCCTTTCTGCCACGTTGCAGTGCAGAAAAGTCCAGGTGTGAACAGCGGAGAGTGCACATGTAGGACATTGGCGTTGATAGCTCAAGTGTGAGGGTGGAAGCATTGGCCAACAACATGAATGCCTCAGAATGCGTTTCCACGTCTCTGAGAGTTGATGCTCGCATTGTTTTGATGGCACTGAGTATTGGGGAATGCTACAGTACAGCCACGTCGAGCATCAGCAGTTGCGAGCATTGCAGCAGGATATGTATATACTCTCGTGCGAGGCGCTCGCGCGCTGAAATTAAAATCATGTAATATAATAGGATGAACACACATGGGGGTCCATGCAGCCTTTGTAAAGAGAGGACCTCTGGCTGACCACCATTCTCTGTAGACTTCAGATACATTGCTTTCATAATATGATCATAGTACAGTACATGCCTAATCCGTACTGTATCATGCTATAGTACAGTGCATACTTGTATATATTTCTATGTATGCCATGTTTACCGCACATTGTCAACTTGGTGCTGTTAGATACCAAGCCTACATAGTAGTACATGTTGCTCAGCTCAACCAATACTTAGCGCAAACACGCATAGCAAGAGCCATCTCATTACCAGTACTACAACGTTGGTTGCAATTGCTGATTGTCCACCACCTGTTGAAGGTTGCCGCACGATTGCAGCCTTGCCGCATTACAAAGCCATGACATAAGAGCATGAATTTTGAATGTTTGAGATCAACGTGGTGAACTGTAAATCTTTTTATGTCACATTCTGTATATGAATGATGCTGTCCACAAAATGACACTCTCCCACACAATGAAGGGCACCTCATTGTGTGCCTTGCCAATTTGTATATATACTTCAGAAGTATAATGTGTCTAAAGTAATGTCACATGTATGAAAAACACTGCATGGCATGTAACACACAATCAACAAGGCGCGTGAGCATGCGCAAATCATGTGATGTCTTGACTGCTGGGGACCCCGAACCCTGATATACAACTTCTACTAGAATTTACTTATAGCATGAGTGCTCAACAGCATTCACAATCATCATCATCATCACCATTGCGCGCTCTGCTGACAGTCTTTCTCTACATCTTGAACTGTGTGTGGCAGGTGCTGGTGCGGCTCGTGTACGAATCCATCATAACTGGAGTGTACTTCTTCGGGGTGCTATGTGCAATGCCTTACTCATTCGCCCCCAGGGTGGCTGGCTTGTTCTTGGCGGCCGAATCGCGTGACTACCCATCCCAGCGCGACAAGGATATCTTCCAGCACTTCATTTGAACTTCAAGTTGAAGCATCAGTTGCCACAAGGCGAGTGACTGCACCTGGCCAACAACATGCACTAGGGCAGATACGCTACATGCAGGGTACTACAGTGCTTTTCAGGACCAGCATGATAACATGTTTCAGAAATTCTGGAAACCCAGAGCTGTGCAAAATGACCTAACTTGGGGTTAGGTGGCGCAGCTGGGTCACCTGGGTAGCGCCAGCAACCGTGGCTGGCTTTTTTCAGCCCATTCAGCCTGCAGCAATGAAAACCCTCGCAACGCCTCGGATTTCGAATGCACAAACATCATGTTCTTTTTGAATATGAACTGTCGCGTGCGTCATTGCTCTGCTTTTGTCTCAACAGTGATCGTCAACCTTGTCATACCGTGTACAACAGCATTGCACATTTGTCGAGGCGCCAAATGCATGTTTGTCCTCACAGAATTCAGTGTTCAGCTGTAGTGTCATCATTTGTGGCTGCTCCGCAGCGTTGGATGCCTGTCGTATTGCAACTAGTCGCAACTCTACGACAAGCCCCCTGAGCGGCCTGAGCTTGACATGTGCTGACATTTGATTTTCATACTTTAACCATTCATGTTGGCACAGCAGAGGCACATCGCTAGGCGTATGGCAACCAAACACAATGCCCTGATGATCATGATCGACGGGTCACATTGTTGGCGCAACAGAAGCACGCTGATTCCTCCCCATTGCTGGCTTGTCTGTGCATGCACATCCACGCTGCGGCAGGTTGCAGTGATGCTTTTGATCGCGGCAGTTGGTGGAGTCCTGTGGCTCGGGGTGCTGCGCGCTCTGCCGTACTCTGTCTCCCCCGCTTTGGCCGGTGCATGGCTGGTTGGACGAATCACGGGCAAGCGCACCAGTTGCGCATGACGGTCGTCTTGCATTGAACTGCTAGCACCGACCATTGTTAAAGTGCCATCTGCTTGAAGGTAGATCATGGAGTAGGACAGGCTATCATGATGAGCACGGCTGTCATGCAGCGCAGTGCCTGGTGCACAGTTGTTTTAGCAATGGTGCTGTACATGAAACTCACTGTAGGTTGCCCACATTTAACATGTGGCGTTGTGACTTTGCCGCCCTGGCAATACGCATCAACAGTGCTGCAATAAAGCAGCAGAATGTGCGCTGGGGGAGCACCGTTTGACCTTTGACTGAAATGTCTGGCATTCATTAGATGGCATGATCCCCTATGTACCCAAACGCGCAATGCTCAAGACTACCTAGTGGGCAATCTTTCTCAATTTGCACATCCTGTCTGTGGATCGAATGCTGCGTCATTGTGCTTGGCCGACGGTCTTGTGGCACTGCAATGTCGCCGGTGCTCTATGTGCTCAGCACAGCGGCATAGCTGACCCTGAGAGCGACTGCATGCAAAATATGGAGTGTCCAAAACGCCAAGGGTGCCAACTTGAAGCAGCATACTGCGCCAGCTGCCGACGCATGCTCACGACTAGGCAAGGAAGAGATCTGCCGTGTTCAGTTTGAACCAACCAGCATGGGCATCGGGCTGCCAATCAGGTTGCCGATTCACAGCTGTTTCGTTGTTGCGTAACAAATGCTGCGCTGGTTGCTGCACATATACCACGTCATGAGTAACGGTGGGAAGCTGGCTGCCAGAGTGTGCATGCATTTGTGCACATTCATGCAGGACACCGTGTCGCTGCCTTTGACACACATTTTACTACACATGAATTCATCAACGCACACATGCATGGAAGCTGAGGCATTTGCGGGCACCCAGCAGCCATGCAACTGTTCAAATCCAGCAATCTTGTTCTTTGTGCAAAGGGGACAAAGTGACGTATTGCAGGCCATGGTAAGACAAGCACAGGTGACACAATGCATAATGACAAGCACAAGCGGAGAAAAATGCATGCAGCCGGCAACAGTCTAAGTGTAGTCTAATGCAATTGTCCTCCCCAGGGTCGGCGTAGCACACTGCTGCCGCAAAGCAGGAGCCGGTAACACCGCCTATCCCCCCCCCCCCCCCGCCCCCACCGCGCGTGTCAAAAAGGTAAAGCTCGGCAGCGTGTGCAGCACTGCTGGCCATCGCTGTCATGATGGCGCACTCACAAATCAACACTTATGTACCGTGGCCCTCGTACTCAACACCAGGGACACACACAGAGAGTGGCCCCTCTTGCGGCGGCGCTGCGACTAGCGCAGCGCGCGCCTGGCCACTGCGTCAAAAACGGAGCGCCGCCGTGCGCCAGTGCGCATAGCTCATCATATTGTACACGGTGTTCGCTGCGTCAACCCCCAACACCTTGAAAAATCGCATTCGCACCTCCCTTCCGCCGTTTCTTTAGCGCCTCCCGATAGTGATTCGACCGCTCGTTACAATGCCCACGCTCAGCGCATGCCGCTGCGCGCAGCCAGTGCGTCGCTGGCACTGCTCCTGCAACCGCCGGCTGCCGCCATAACATGCTCCTTGCTGCAGCGCGCTCATGGACACTCGCACGCGCCACGACAGCGTCTGCCTCTCCGCCTAGACTACGCGTATGCTGTCAAGCACCATCCGCTACACGGAGGCTGAAGGCGCAGCCCTGGCAGCGTGACAGCAGTGGCGCTCACGCTGCCTGCACGTCGCCGTCGCCGCCGCCGTCGCTGCCGTTGCCGCTGCTGCTGCCGTCGCGCGCACCACGGCCGTCGAGGCTGCTGAGCCCTGTCCCCGCGTGTGTGACGCTCCGCATCATGGAAAGGGCCGCGTTCTCGTCCTGCTGCAGCGCTCCGGTGCTGGCGCTGTTCTGCCGGCCCGGTCGGAGGGCCTCGTTGGCGTCGAAGGAGCGGCTGCGGCGGTAGTAGAAGCTGGACATGGAGGTGCTGGGGGGGGGGGGGGGGGGCATGATGCAAATGCACGCTGAGCATGCCAGTCATGGCAATGGGGATGTTTTATGCAGTTGCAGGGTTCCTGGAACTGCCGCATCCTGAGCAATGAGTTCAGGTTTGCGCTGCAGTAGATATCACAGTTGTCTTGCTGCACTGTGAGAAAACGCCACGCGTGATGCAGCAGAACAAGCACCCAGTCACTGTCTCCTCACGGCCTGGCATACTAGTTGGGCATCTCTCAAAGTGGGCTTCAACCACTGACATTCCGTGCATTTCGTAGTATGAGGTGGATGACTGCTCGTTGAAGAATGCCATGACAATTCTTGCAGAGCTGAGGACATTGCCCGTTACTTCAACTAATCACTTGCCCTGGAATTCCAACACTACATGCGCACATCATGGCGTGCTGCGAGGTCCACTAACTCGAAACTCAGTGCAATTGCTCAGTAAGCCAGCGCTCCCAACAGCATAATCCCAGTATGTTTTGGATACATACTGTAGGTGAGATACATGGGTGACCGGCCATCGGCACGGCATATGCTGGCACCACAAAACTACACACTCTCATACAACACATCACCTCAGGTGACCATTGCTACCATTGTTTACAGCCATTGGAAAACACTTCCACATAACTGAACAGTAAATCCTGCACGTTTTTCAGTGCCAGATGGCATCACACAGTGACACTTGCGCTGGCCATCAGGTCCATGTGAAACACGAAAATGGACCGGAATTACCCCCAACGCAGTGCTCAGCATTTGCTCAGGTGAAGTGTATGATTCTGCATGTGCTCCGGCACTGCATGCGTGTGCAGATACAGAGTGCTGCAAGGTTAGAAAAACGAAACGTTCCTCCTCGACCAATGAACTGCTGAGCACGGAGGAAATGACGCATATGAAAGCGCCAGACCGACGACTGCATAAGCCAAAGGAGACAACCAAAGCAGCACACCTGCACCTCCGTGCCGCTGCGCCATATCTACGCGCATGGCGTCCCCCCCAAAGCGACGCGACCACGCACTATACGACACAACAGACCAGCACCCCACACACCTCTTGACGATGTTGGCCTCCACGCCGTCGTCCTCGTCGTCCGTGAACATGCGCGGGCTCAGCTCCTCCGCCCCCACCCCGTCCGCGCCCGCCGCCGCCCCGCTCCCCAGCGCCTCCGCCGCCGCCGCATGCTCCCCGCCGCCGCCGTTGTCCGCGCCGTTGAGAGACAGCATGCTCGTCCCGTTGCCCTCCATGCTGAGCCCCACGTCCTCGCGCTCCTGGTCGCTGTCGCCGTCCGCGCTGCTCACCTCGTCCACCATCTCGCGCGCGCCGCCGCCGTGGCCCCCGTGCACGCCGCTGCTGCCGTGCGCGAACGACGCCCCCAGGGTCCCCGCCCCCGCGAACCCCCCCCCCGCGCGGAACCCCCCCGTCGGCGTCAGCGCCGGGTCCGGCAGCCCGAGCCCCAGGCCCGCCATGTTGACGAGGCTGCGCGAGGTGTAGAATGAGGGGACGCGGCCGCCGCGCATGGAGGCGGCGATGGCGGCGCCGCCGGGCGCGGCGCCGACGGCGGCTGCGAGGCGCACCGCCTGCGCCTGCGCCTCCGCGACGACCTGGCGGCGCGCGGCGCGCACGCACTGCTCCAGCGCGACTTCCACGGCGCAGTGCACGCGGATCATGTCCACCTGGCGCGGGGGGCGGGGGGGGGGGGGGGGGTTGAGGGGCTGAGGGCATGATGGCGCGCATTGCTGCAGTCAAGTGCGTCTTCGAAGTATGTGGCCAGCAGTGGCCTGATGTACTGCAAGATGCAGTGAGTAATGCAGCGCAGCCCTTCCGCCCCCGTATTCGAGCGACTGAAATGGCACAATAATTGCACTCCTCAGACACCATGATTTGAGCTGCTACTGTAATGTTCAATGCAGGCGGGCGATGCCTATTTCAATTTCAAACAATGATCATTTCAAATGGTGATTGGTCTTATGGACCGTGAATGCCGCTCAAGATTCACAACGCGTTCAGAAATTACCCTACTGTGACATTCCCAAGCGAAGACGCCCGCAACCACTACCGCTCGGTAATTTCAACAACATCATGCAGCGCACTTCAAGCACCGACGCCCCCTCACCTTAGGCCACGTGTTGCGCTCGCTCACGGTCACCATATTGGCGAACTCGCGCCGCGACGGGTTGCTGAGCATCTTGCTAAATGAGCTCAGCAGCGTCTCGTGCCCCTCCCACGGCGAGATGGTGACGTCGCTGTCGCGCCCCTCGTACTCCTGCGTGAGCAATTGTATGCCGCCGCGCCGCGTCGCCCAGATGGGCGCCATGCGGCGCAGGCTCACAAACTCCAGCACGTTGCGGAACCAGTTGCGCACCTGGGGGGGGGGCGGCACGACCGAATGATGATACATTCGATTTTTAACTCAGTGGCGCTGTTGACGTCGGTGAGGACGGGATGCGGTGGGGTTGTGAGACGCGCAGGCGAGCGTTGCTGATGACAGTTGATGACAATTTGAGTGGGTGTTGGAGCGCACAATGCTGCAGCGCGCTGCAGAAGCGGTTGCGCACCCCATTGGGCCACATCACTAACATCAAGATGAAGCAGCCATGAAGGGTCCCTGCATCGCACGTGAATTCATGAATTCATGAACTGCACCTCACCTGCGCCTTGAGGAAGCCCACGAGGCCGACCAGGAAGCTGTAGACGGGGTGGTTCCAGACGCTCTTGCTCAGCGCCATGGTGCTGAAGACGGTCGCGTGCGGGTTCACCTGGCTCACGAGGAAGTGGTTGATGTTGAAGAGCTCGCTGATCTGCTGCATGGGTAGGTCCGCCTCCATGGACCCGTCAACGTACTTCTGCGGCACGCTGTGCTCCGGGCGGATGCTGCCGTCGGCCTCCTTGACGAGCAGCGTGGACGGCTCGAAGACGCCGGGGACGGAGCTGCTGCACACGGCGGCGCTCCACACGAGCACGTGCGGCGCGGTGAGGTAGTTGAGGAGGCGCGGCGGGTCCGTGCGGTTGCGCGGCGCGACGATGATGTTCATGATGCGGCCCGTGCGGTCGAAGGCCTCCTGGAACGTGTAGCCGCCGACGTTGTGGCGCATGACGGCGCGGAAGTAGTCCGTGTCCATGCGCAGCAGCCCCTCGCCGCTCAGCACGCCCTGCCAGAAGAGCTCGCCCGCCCAGCGCAGCGCCGGCGGCACGAGCAGCTGCCAGAACGCCTCGTTCTTGAGCTTGTCGCCCTGGCTGAGCGCGCGGCGCCGCGACTCGCGCAGCGGCCGGAAGAAGCCGAGGTTGATGCCCTCGCCGTGGTACATGGGGCGCAGCTCCGCGTCCGTGCGCGTGCCGACCATGGCGGCGACGATGCTGCCGGCGCTCGCGCCCGAGATGACGCGCGGCATGAGCTGGCGCTCTATTAGCGCCTTGACGACGCCCACGTGGTAGAAGCCCATCGCCGCGCCGCCGCTCAGCATGAGCGCCGTGCGCCCGTATGCGTGGCGCGTCTCGTTGAAGAAGGCGAGCTTCGCGTCGGAGGGGATGTCGAGCCCCGCGCCGTCGGACGTGCAGATGTAGCGCAGCGCCTTGCACACCGTCTCGTGGTAGTTCTCCACGAGGATCTTGGTGCCGGCGTGCGCGCGCGAGAAGAGCCCCTCGTGCAGCATGCCGTGCTGGCTGCGGCTGAGGCTGCCGCGCAGCCGGAACATGAGGCCGAAGACGTCCTGACGCTGCATCATGGCGTTGAGCTCGTCGATCTGCGACTGCAGGAGCTCGTGGTCGTACAGCAGCGAGTCGGGGCGGTTGCGCCACTCCGTGTGGTTCTCCAGCTCGTCCAGGCGTTCCGCCGCCTGCTTCCACTCCTCGTAGTTCTGGGCCAGCCTCAGGGCGGCGTGGGCCTCCTTGAGGGCGCGGTGCTTGCGGTTCATCCTCCCCATCATGTGACCGTAGGCGGCGGTGGCCATGTTCCATGTGATGAGGCCGGCCTGCAGGGCCATGGCGGCGACCAGGTGCCGCAGCAGCAGCCGAGGGGCGAAGATGGTCTCCAGCGCCTCCAGCAGCCATGCCTCGATACCCGGGGCCTTCTCGCTGAGCAGCTGCAGAGCTTTGTCCGCCAACTGCTCCAGTAGCCGGAGATACTCGGAAAGTCTCTTGTCCAGGTTCACTCTCAGCCCCAGCCTGTTGCTGCCTCCAGCGGAGCCCGGCATACCGCTACTTCAACAGGCTACCTAACTTAATGGCCCGAAGTATCTGCCTGATTCTATAACCAGGGGCAGCAGCGGAGGAGGAGAGCGGTTGAAGCTACCCAGCTTCTTCACCTCCGCACTCGGGTGCCAGGCAGCAGACTGAAGGGTGCGCCACTAGGGATCGTGGTGACCTCTGGTTACAGCTGGCTCAAGTGTTTGCTGCTGAGATGGTCGAGGCAGCTGTCGAGTTGCGCTTATTGCTGCTCTCAAATTACTGGTGCCGCGCCTCCTGCGTGAAGCTGCTTTCCACACAGTAGTGCGGCACCTGCGACAACCTCCAACACAAAACTTTTTTGACCCTCAACTTGAAGTCGTGAACTTACTTCGGTGAGAGTCACCGAACGACGATGGGATGGCCAGCGCTGCTGTATACTACGTAAGTAAGCAATATATTTGATGCCAACCTTTCGGAATAGTAGCCTTTGTCTTAAGAGGTGATGCTTGGTCACAAGCCAGTCATAGGAAGGTGGCGCCATAGGGGAGCCGGCAAATGTGTCTGGGTGGCCCGAACGCGCCAAGTTGCGCTGGAATTCGGAACGCACAGAGTCGTTGAGGCATTCTTTCAATCGACGAAATAACGTTGTTCACACACTGAAATGCCACGATGTTGGCATTTGACTGTACTTTCAAGTGTCAGTTGGGGACGCAGTGATGTGCCGTCGGCAGAAAACACGCTTTTCCTTGTGTGGCATGTGCGACTTTTGACAGCTGCCAATCGCTCCAATCTGCGAGTGATATTTCTGCAATACTCCCCCCATCTTTGCTGGACCGGTCTTCACTGCAGAAGCTGGCACGAAACCAAAGCAGCAGAACACTGGAGTACCTAGTACTCACCTGCCTGAAGAACCTGCAAACGAGTGCACTAAGCTTTTCAGCAGTTTTTTTCTGCTGATTTTGCCAAAACGCTCAGCGCAAAAATCCAAAGCTGCATAGCAACAGCACTCACTTTGAAGACTGGAGTCTGGCGTGTGGAAAACTCAAGTCGTTGGCGGCGGCAGCACGAATTTTGATACGGATGCAGTTGCCCTTTTGCCTGTGGCACAAATGCCACAAGCTGCGCTGATGCACGCTGTGGCCACAACAAATGATTTTGAGGAAGGGAGTCGACTTGGTAATCATGAACCGAAAGCGATTTGAAAGTGATTGAGCTTGTGGGGGCGGCCCTTCTGTGGAGAGCCACTGTAAATGCCTTTGCAATTATGCATTTGCAGCTTTAGTACATAGCTGAGGGGAGACATCGTTGCACTGTCACAGCGGCACTATAAGCAACTCTCAACGGCGGCACTGCCAATCAGCCTGAGATCAACATTTCCACTTAGTTGATACCACATGTCAGGTCCTGGGAACACGTGTCAGAAGGTACCACTGGACTCAGAAAACGAACTGCGCATCCACTTGCAAGTTGAGTCACAACCGCTGGGCTAAGACTTAGCCTTGTGAAAACTAGTAGAAGCTCAAATGCCTCTTTTCTCTCTCATATTCCTCTGTTGCAGGATGAGCTTGAGCGCCGTGCGGCAGCAGCTGGATGCAGATCACCACGGCTTACAGCCTGTCAAGGTGTGCAATCTTGTGGCATGAGGTCGCATTTGATGCAACAACGATGTGTTTGTGCACACAATTGCAGGATGAGATTACTTGTGCGCAATGCTCTAGAGCTGTTGCTGCTGTAGCTCTACCTGTCAACTGTACGAGCGGCTTCGACGTCAACAGATGAAGCGTCATGACTGCAGCTTTGACATCTGCAGGAGTGGATTGGGACAATGTTGGTTTCATGGTAAAGCTCCAGGATGCTTACATGGCATAAAAATGTTGTGGCAAATTATCGAGGTAGGCCGTGCTGGTCATGTGTGCGGCGGTCAAAGCAGATCACCCACATTTTGATGAGATGTGGGCTCGCCAGTACGTTGCTCTGTCAGCCTTCTATTATCAAAATGCCATGGCAGTCAAACATCAACGCACGCGCGCGCCAGCTGGAAAATTGCTGAATGTCAAACGGTCTCGTTTTATTAATGATACGGCAATCTGACGTCAAGTGTTGGACTTGCAGATCGTGCCAAATATCATAAGCGCGACGTACGCAAACGCCGATGCTCCTTCGATGATCTGCTCTACAAGGTTGACAACTCCAAGTCTCACGTACCCACGACGCTTCGTTTCGTCAGCGTCAGAGACAGGCAATTTTACGTATAGCTCGTTGTAAACGTATCTTGCGGCGCGGCCTGATGACACCCAGTACTGCTCTACAAACTGATTGTCGAGATCCATGATGAACTCTAACGCTAGTGTGTTAAGCACCATATCTTGCACCTCTGGTGTGACAAACACCACCCACAAATTGAGCACATATACGAGCTGCTCGAATACGTTGTTCATGAGGTCATCCACCATCCCCGTCGTTCTGTTGAAGCTGGCATGGGCCACATCATTCCAAGCAGCTCGATCCGCCCGGCCGCCACCGTAACTGGTCGCCTCTTTATCAGGGAACTGGGAGATGACCAAGGCTTTGATGTAGCCACTTGATAGGCTCATGGAGTCTCTGTCCATTTGTTGAACGAGTTCCCTGTGCGCAAACAAAGAAGTAACAGGCGCTCAATGTGAAGCATCAGTGTCAGCACAGCAAACTCAAGCAGTGCAAATGGTGCTGTTGCAGAAAGCATTCTTGACTCACCGACGCTGGGCGCGTAGCACCGTAGCCCTTGCCAAGTAGATCGCACCGATGAAGAACATCAACGCTCGCTGTGGACCTGAGGCGCTGTTGGGACAGGTCAACGACGACTCGGGCGATATGTTCATCAAAAAGATCGTGGCGACTCCAATTTGTGCAACGAGCAACATTATGGCCACCGTGGCCACAACAATTCCCTGGAGCGTCGCCTCCTCTTCCTGCGCCTGGAGAAAATCAAAGACCGCAATTGTGCAGAGCCCGAAGCTGCTGTACCCCTTGAGGCAGTCGTACAAAGCTTGTTTACGTTTATCGCCTGTAGCAGTAGCATCTGCTGCGGGTTTTGCTGTTGCTGCTGCTGCTGTCTGCCCGAAGCTGTTGTACTTCTTGAGGCAGGTGCACAAAGCTTGATTTTCGCCTGTAGCAGTAGCAGCTGTTCCTGTTGTCTCGTCGTGGGCTTCCTGCAGCCTTTTGAGAGCAGCACCCTGTGCTGCACTTTCGGCCACTAGACCTGCAATCTGCTCCTTCAGTTGCTGGATCGCGATCTCTCCTGCTGGCATGCTACTGCTGTCGCGCTGTGGCTCGATGCGTCGCTTGCTGATCAAGGCCAGTGCGTGCGTCGAGAACTGTGCCGGTTACAATACAATACAATCGAAACTGCGAAACTGAAACCGCAAAAACTGAAACTACCACGGAGAGCCGGAACTAGTACCAGCAGACAGAGCACACATGGCAGCTACCAGCAGACAGAGCAAGGCCAACAGTCAGAGCACACGTGCAGCAGGGAGACTAGACCAAAGCAGCAACAGGTGGGCAACACAACAGCGGCAGCAGCAGCAGTGCGAGAAATGTTCCCGATGCGGTCTGTTCGGACGCCCAGCATGCCTGATCTGACAATGTCTGATCTGACGTTCGACGTGCCGTCCAAAATACTTGATCTGACAATGTCTGATCTGACCGGAACGATCAACGCCGAGGCGTTCGACTCAGACCTCGCGACGCCGTGCTCTGTTAGAGATGCATATGAGGAAGCTGCCCGTGAGGAAGCTGCCCGCAGTGCTTATGAGGCTGCCCGCAGTGCTTACGAGGCCCGCAGTGCTTACGAGGCGTCGATGATTAGAGATGCATATGAGGAAGCTGCCCGTGAGGAAGCTGCCCGCAGTGCTTACGAGGCGTCGAGGAGCTTGGCGACCTGTGTTAACGGTACTCCTGTGGTGCAGCGCCTGGTCGAAGCCGCGGAGGAATGCATTCAAACCTGGTGTGGATCTCCTCCTGTCGATGCCGCCGACGCCCTAGAGGACGACGTCAAGAGCCCCTTCAAAGCGACATGCAGCCGCACCTCTGAGGGTTTTGGTGGTGCGACGCAAGTTACGGTGAGTGCCCCGGCAGGCACGGTGCTCACCTGCACAGAAGACGGGGCTGCCCATGCCGATTGCAATGGCAAGATAGTCGGCCCAGAAGGTGTCATCAAATTCGATTGCACTCCCGATGCCGGGCACACAACAAAATTGAGGTTGCAAGCACGCCAGACATCTGCCAGCTCCAAGTTCAAAATCGGGGTCTGGTATGTGCGCGCAGCACCAGCCACTGCCAGCATTAATATTGAGCTAGTACTGCGGCGCTGAGTTCAGAGACCACACAAGCATCCCGGGCTCAGGAGGACTCTACAGTAAGTTCGGATGTTGAGAAAGGCTTGTTGACCCATCTCGTCCTATGACTCTAGTGCGCATACTGGTAGTGCAACGCAGCTTGTCTTTAGAGTTCTGCCGCTGTATGTTGTGTTGGTTCAATTGAGCTGGCTCCATTGAGTTTGCCGCGCGTGACTGCCAGCAAATGTGGGGGAGCTACTAAATGAATTAATTGAAACCCCGGCGGTCCCTAATCTGATGGCAATGTCCATGCGGCATTTTGCGTTGTGAATTCTGTTGCCCTTCAGCACCAGTGTTGTGACCCCACTGCTATGATGTGTGCTGACGCTATTGCATGTTGCTCAAGGGCAAGTTTGAGCTTCACCCGGCAACTCGATTAGGCCCTGCTTGTGTATACTTATGAGGAGTGTTTGTCATTGCTTCTCAGGCAGCGCCATGCAGTGAGATGCGTGCATGCTGGCTTGAGATTAACAACAGTGAGAACATTGTTTCACAGGCCGAGAAAGGCAGCATGTCGAGCACACGTTCCACCAGCATGTCGAGCACACATTCCACCAGCATGACAGTATATGCAGGTGTGCGACCCACAGCAGCAGCAGCAGCAGCTGCTCAGGCTGACAGACCAGGAGTGCCGCGTTCCATGGCGCGACCAGCGCCGCGGCGGCGCTTACAATGCGAACACTCGCCAAGGCCCATATGCCGGCGGTAGCGCTCAGCGCTACCCGGCCCAAGTGTCGCTAACTACTATTCATTGAGCGCTGCGCATCCCAGCACACTCGCGCAGGGCCTATCAGCACCGGCAATGCTGCTTGGCAGCGCTACCGGCAGCGACCGGCTTCGCCGCACAACTTCCACCAGCTTTCAACCACTTGGCGGGGCGCGTCACGGAGGGCAGCATCTACGAGTTCGAGCCCTCGGCGTACTTTGCGGTGCACCCGGGGCCCAGGCGCAGGCGGTGTGTGTGACCTGTGCTGCCCTAATGAGTTTGGAAAAGTTTGCTGCCTGGTCTGGATTTGCAGGCGGCACTGATATTGCGGAGGTAAGTTGCCTGGTTTGTGTCACGGGCGCACAGCCAATCAGCTGCGCACCTGCGCGGACCGTGATCTTGGCGGTTGAGGCGAAGGTACATAGGGTCTTGGACGCAATTGTGCACCTGAACTCGTGCGCTGGGCGCAGTGTCATGCGAATCCGCGCGTAATGCCTGCTGTTGCGCAAACTGAAAGACCAGGACCCGTAAACGGCAAACGACTTAGAGCGGTCACAGCGCCAGCCGTGCTATAAGGCAATCAGGGGCGAGGGGCGTCACCTGCCAGTGGTCATGTTCAGGTGTCGGTCGAAGTTGAAGTTGCAGGTGTGCAGATGACGGTTAGGTTCCATGTCAGCGACAAGGTTGAGCTGCAATTTTCAATGAGCGGGGAGGTGCTGACCCGCATGCGTTCAGATATTTTGGGCAGCAAACTCCAATGCTCGTGCAGCACCCCGACAAGCCCGACAAGGCCGCAAAAGCGCTGAGCCCGCAGAACCTAGACATGATCAGGGACTCGTGGCGCAGCGCCAAATAGGGTGGTGGTAGCAGAGGTGCTGGTGTGCAGGGTGCGTTGTTATCTCACTTGCAGTGCTGCAGCTAGCACAGGAGCCGACGGTGTGTAGGTACGACTTCTTTGGCTCTCTGCCCGCTGAAGTGCTGCAGGAAAGCTCGTTAGTACTAATGATCGGGGAGGCGAGTCCGAAATTTGTGCCAGGCAAACTGTAAGGTGCAACACCTGCGCAGGAACGTGTAGAGGCACCAATTGAGTTGGACAGCTTGGTTGATGAGCGCATCATAATGTTGAGCAGTTGCCGCCCGAGGGCTGGGAGCTGGAATTGGTGCGCGCGTCCGCTGAAGCAGGCAGCGGCGCAGAGTGCGAGTCCGTAGACTCAGCCTCAGACTTGGTCACAAGCGCAGGTGAGGTATGTGACACAGCCAGAGATGTCGAGCAAGTGGTGAGGTGCGCAGTTGAAGTTGACGCTTTAGATGAGGCGCCTGGGGAAGTTGAGGTTGGCAATACAGTAGAATGCCTGACTAGGTTGAGGTTGGCGCTTCAAGTTCAATCGGGTCGCCTGATGAAGTCGATGTAGCAGTTGGCGAGTAGGTAGATGAGGACAGGCGGCGCTCAGGACAATCCCCAAAGGGGGGGGCGTAGACTGGGTGGTGGTGGCTGATTGCCACCCTGAGCGTTGAGGACTGATCACGGCGGTGGAGCGTGGTGAGTACTCTGACGTGCCAGACAATGTTCGTGCAAGTCCCTAACCTCAAAAGAGGATGACTGAACTTCTACTTCTTGAACTTGTGTCAGCACGGTGCCTTGATTATCATCAGCACAGCAAGTCACCGTCGCAACGTAGCGTCGCTCGGCTCTGCAGGTGAGAAAGAGAGAGCACATGCTGTAGCAATCGCCGCTGACGCTGCCGATTGCCGCTCTGTCACGCACAGGTATCTTTTATTCTCGTGCATGCACAGAATAAACAAGCTCCACCACCACCGTGTTGTACACGCACAGACCTGCATAGCGATGAAGGTTTAAGGTGCTATATTGTATCTGGTAGCCATACTTGTTTGCGCTCAACTCCCTGCACGTTTGCGTGCATGGCATTGCTATAGAAAAGCAAGTGCAGCAGCCGCTCATAAAACAACCTTGCTAATATTACCTATCGTCCTGCCATCCTCCTTGGCACACTCTTGCAGGTGGCACAGCAGCAACGGGAGTGCGTGCACGCGCTAGCAGTATGGGTCAGTACTACCTCCTGATCAACCTCATAGCGCGGGAGAAGATGCATGTATTTGCCAACGGGTTAAACTTTGGGTTCAACCCGTTTAGCACTGGTTCAAAGCTCGCAGAGCAGCTGTTCAATCTAGGGGTAAAGCCGCTTCTTGCCCTGGCCCTACTCAAGGCATCACCAGCGCCGCTAGGCCCGCTTTCAGTGCCACCTGGCTCCATCAATGGCGCAGCATTCCCTCTGTCTGCGCCCACCGGCCCCATGCACAGCGTGCTCAGCATGCTGAACCCGCGGTGGGGGTGCTGGGCGGGCGACCGGATCGTGTGTGTGGGGGATTACAGTGACTCTGTCGATTTCTTGACAAGCGAGGAGGAAGGCGAGCTTGCACGCGCCGGCAAAAATCTGTACCGCTACGCTTCCGAGAACTACGCGGAGCGCTTCAACCAGATCAGCGAGTTTCTGGAGAACACGGAGGTGCTCAAGACGCTGCTACCCAGCGCGCACCACGTCGCGGTGAACCTGGACAAGCAGGAGTACCTGGATCCTGTTGCCTTCGGCAGCGGTAAGCACATTGCTGACTACTTCATGAAGGAAGACGGCCTCATGCAAGGCGTGCTCGCATGCCTGTTCTACTCCACGGGCGGCGGCGGCGGGGACATTGACGAAGTGCTTGAGGCGCATCGGTGGGCGGGCGACAGGCTGCAGATCATGGACAAGGAGGAAATGCCCACGCACTTCAAGGACGCCAGCGCGGAGGTGCTGGAGCTGCTGGCCAAGTGCGATTGAGGACACGTTCATAACATTAGCAGCTGCCAGCACACGGCTGCAGCAACACTTGCATAGGCCATTCGATGCAGCAGCAGCACTGGAAGACGCACTCGGTAAGCGTGTCCAGCGGGCAATGCGTCTTGCGTGCGAGCATGAAGCTTTGTTAAGGTGCGCAAGACAGGTAGCAGTATGAGTATGGCCATTAACAATGAGTTCATGTGACTTTTCAAAAGAAAGTAGGTTGATGCAGCCAGTGCCACCGTGTGCATGCAGCAGCCAACAACTGTCTTTCAGAGGCACACTGAAGCCCAGATCGCACACTGCAACAACACGACAAATGCAAACCTTGCACAAATACATAGCACCAGTATCAAATCTGGTGATGTGCATCAATCAGTATACTGATGTCTGTGTCATCAATGTCCGTGCTTTTGTTGACGTGAATGCCGGTGAGCATCTCTGGAGCTCCTGCAATGCGCTGCATGTTCTGCTCTCTTCCCCTACGCGTTCCTATGTAGGACTCCCCGCCGCCTGAAGGGCTATGATGCTGCCGCAGTGTCATTTCCACTCTTCTCCTCAAATTGTAGCCCCATGTCATCAGCATCGTGCTCCTCGTGCCGAATGCATGTTTTGAGTCAAATTGTGCAAAAGCAAATCTTGGCTTGCAGCGTGCTGTCCTTGAGTTCTAGCTCGGCTTCCACTCCAATTGCTCATTGTACTTCAGCAGCGTAGGTCAGCTGATGTCCTTGTTCATGGTCGATGTCTACTCAATTACATTGGAATTTACCTGCATCCTCATCATCGTTGTCACTAAGCATTTGACGTTGCGGCTTTGCCAACGCTCAAATAAGCATTGAAGTGCTGCAGTGACGCAGACTGTGCAATGGATGCGCACACTGTTTGTACACCTGTGCGCTCGAAATGTCTTGCACCTTATGGATCATCTTTTAGGTCACTGCACAGTGCTCAACTGCAACTTGTAATTTTTGACGTCCATTCAAAGAAGTGCTGTGCTGGCTGACTGGATTATTGCAGGCAACAGATGATTGGTATACTTTGCGACATGACGACCTGGCAGAGATGTCTATGATTTTCCACGTGTGAGCAAAGCGCCATTAACAGCAGTTTCAACATCTGGTTGCATCGTAGCTGGCGAAGCATACAGTCAGATACATTGCTATCTGAGACAACTCCCACCACCTGCATGCATGATGTGTCGGTTTGGAGTTTGCGGACGTTAGGACAGCTGCAGTGAGGCAGAATGTGGATGAGCAGATTTGTTTTGGCACCTGTCTGCTTGCCATGTCATGCACTCATGGAGTGTCCTTGAACTTCTTTTGTCTGAAGAGCGCCATCACATTGTCATAAACCCTGGAGAGCTCGAGGCTCCCTCTTGCATAGATCCTTGCTCTCACCAATGTCCTTTACGACAAGGACTGTGGCCACATATAACAATAAAGCAGAAGGTGATGCAATGCAATTCCAGGTAGGAGGCAGAAAAGCGCTGCAAATTCTGGTCATGACTGCAGACAAGCAGCAACCCCGCCAACTCCAAAACTTCTGCTTTGGCCCACATATTGTGCATGTAATGGTGGCTGCAAGGCGTGATGAGGGCGAGTCTGATTGCGAGGCACTTTTTGTGGAAAATTCAAGTTGCGTCTGCCCAGGGGGCTGGCATTTTGTCAGCAATCGTCTCAATGACATTGCAGGACTGATGTACCGATGGCTGCAACAGTGTAGGGCAGCCATTCGCACTTGGTGTTATGCATGCGGGCAGTGGGACCCACGCCGCGTGTTTATGAACACCATCACTGCCAGCACTGGACAGCAAGCAGACCCTCTGCATGACAGCTGTGCCTGGAGCTCTGAGCTCAAGATTCTCCGTGCTTATGTACAGGATGAAACCGGGGTGTGATGTGCATGTCACTTGCTCGCTCTCTGGCCGCAACGGCGGTGACAGGCGCATCAACCACTTCGAGTTAACGATTGAAGCAAGTGCGCCTGCGCTTTGCGCATACTCACAAACATGGACTCTACACGCGTGGAATTTGCTTCATCCAGCAAGCAGATGCCGGCCAGAGTGGGTGCGAAGGAGTATGGTAGAGCGTGCAGCACCCCAAGCCAGATACCTCCGCCAACCGCTGCAATGGAGCATCACTACAACCTGTTGCAGCATGGAGGTGCGCACACAGAGAAGCCAGAGTGAGGCGCATGAATCGGGGACGTTGGTGTTGCCGACAATGCGTTGACGCACATGACTGAACAGCAGTTGAACGCTTTGCATGAACACAGGCAGGCGCATGTGGTAGATCAGCAGTTCTAGAGTTTGTGCTTTCGCAATGGCAGGTGGTGAGTGGTGCACCTGCAGCTGATGCTGCCGCATACGCTGCTTGCAGGATCTCCTCGAGCTGAAACCTACAAGCCACGTCTTGTTGATGCTGGTTGACTTAACCTTGCAATAAGATTACTAAAAAGCAGCACACTGTCAACAGCCCCTCCACCTCTAGTAGACACTGCATGTGCCTGATAGCTGAGCAGTGCCGGTAGTACCTATCGTACACAAAGGTGCATACTAAGGCAGCTGCATCCACTTCTCGGTCAGTGGCTGACATCGTCATGCCTTCTGAAATGTGTTACGGGCAAGCATCAGACAGCTGGGCTTCCCTGGCCCCTGAAGGGTACTTCAGTTGCACCAACTGCAAGAACCCGTACACTGTGCACAAGGTCCTTAAATCCGTCCCCTCAGGGGCACATTAGAGTACCAGCGGTAGATGTCCTTTTATCAAATTCGCTTGCCAATGGGGCGTGGAATGCACCTGATGCAGCAAATGTACCTGTTACGCCAAGGAAACACTTGCAAGCGGTTCTTGTACCTGTCGGTCCAGGCTTGGCAGCTGAGGACTGCGGAACAGCAACCTATCCCCTGCCTCGCGGGCCGCCAACCCCAGCAGCATTGCGAGCACAGTGCCTGCTACGCAGGAGCCGCCAGCGAACAGCAGCGCTACGCGCGGCAACACCAGCTGTGGAGCACTGATGCGATGCCAAACCCGGGTGCGCAACATGCCCCAAGGCACTGCCAGTGCCGCTGCAGCGCGTATGGCCTGCGGCCAGCAAGTGGCAGCAGCACTGTGAGGATGCCTGAGCATCTGTTGTTCAGGCACTGCGCACAGTAGAGTTGGCATGGCCGTGCGTTCCGCACCGCCGGAGCAGCCACCACCCCGCGACGGCTTGAATGCTGATAGGAATCAGTCAGCAACCACACACTGTCCGCAGCTGTCACCTTCTCCATGCCTGACTGTAGTAGCTGGCATGCCTGATCGCAGCACACTCTGTATCACCAAGAGCATCTCCGTCTCAGATACACACTTCGCCGGCCTATTGTGGTTGTACATGCCGCACATGCTATACACGTGCCAACACACTGTAGTAATCAGAATGGGACCCACGAACATGGTATCACTACCAGGCTAGTGATCACTTCTGATAAGTTGACATCACACCTTGACATTTATACTACTTCGAAGTACATGAGCAGTGATCCGCATCAGACTGAGTCGCATGCTAAGGCTTTCAAGACTATGGGACCTCTTTTGTAGAACCTCTCTCATGCATATCTGGCTGCAAGAAGGTGTGATAGATCAATAGCTATTGGCGCTGAATATTGATTGCCTCACAACCTACTGTGAATCATCAAAAGGTTGTCGTAAAAACAGTGTGAAATTACGTGAAGAGCATGGTTTCTTGAAGATTCACAATAGCCAAGGTTGCAATCCCATTTCTAACCCAAAACCAAGCTGTGCCCGAGTGCACTAAACAAAAGGTTATCCTAAGGTGTATTTTTGTTATGTGTTGCAGTTGAGGCCCGCTCGTTGAAGTCAGGCTCAACAATGGCACTCTACCACCAAGTGAGGTTGTAGCACAGAGATAAAGCACTGCAAGCTGGTAAAATCTTTAATAATTAAGCCAAGCGGTTGAGAGCACCTTGCAATCCGTCTTGATGATGCTGCAAGTTGACCTCTTACATAGAGTACCTATGCGCAAATCACAGCTCGAGTGCCATGTGTGCCACACCATATATACTAAGGCACTTACGGCTAACCATCCCTTGTCACCTAGAGCTCTACGATCTTTTGATTCGTTTTCATATACTATAATACTACACCTGGTGGTCCATTGCTGCGTAATTTTATCGGTTGAATGCTCTGTTGAGCATATTCTATCCAACACATCATCAAATCATCATATTACGAAATAATTCAAGGCATGCTGTGAAGGTTGGTTTTTGTCAAAACCTTGCCATTACATCTCGCAGCTTAATAAGCACTTCACAATTTAGTGGTTTTGGGCGGAACAAGTTGCAAATATTTACTCACATCAATGTCGCAATCCGTGCGCCAGCTTCCCGTTGAGTATCGCAAACTGTTCAGCATCTTCTGCAGTGTCGCTAGGTTGTCTTCATTGAATGATAGTGCTGGAGTTGGAACGCAGCGCTCTGTGTCAGAACGCTCTGTGTCAGAATGCTCAGGGGACTCTGTGACCGAGGCTTGCCTCAGAAAGCTGGTGGCCGTTTGTCTGCAAGAGAAGTGTAACAGCAAGGCAAACCATGACGTTTGACGGCAAATGCGTAGATGATTTTGAGGTCGTCCTGAAACTTGCCCTCACTCTGAGCCTGCCTCTATCACACCTGCCGCATTCAGATTTCATGACAGAGTGCTGATGAACTGCGGCCAGCGCGAAAGTGTCTGGGGTGACAAGAAGACAAAATCCGTTCAAATGCAATTTCTTCGGAGTTCTCCCACAATCAGGCAACTACTTCCAGCATCATATGAGTTGAGGGACATCATGCCACCATATGCGCCTATATATAATGCCATATCTGCTGCTCTTCTAAATTACTCATCTGCGCACACAGGTCATCCCAGCACGTCTGCAGCCTCGTAGACTGTTAAAAATGGTTGCGGCATACCTGCCTACATGGCCAGTAGCTGAGCTCAATGCGCCTACCCACATCACTACTTGAACATGGTAAACACCACTATCAGCTTCAACGAAGCAAATAGCGCACTGCAACTACCCTCATTGCCTTGCCACTGTTACTGGCATGAGCAGCAAGCTGGTGGGGGCTTCGCCATCGCCAGTCAAGCTTACTTAGATTCTTTATCAGGCATCACTGACTGATGCACAGTGACATCGTGAGTGTCTGTGATGACATCATTTCAGTGGCATCGCGCGATGCGGTGCACCTCACTCAAGGGTCCCAATCAAGCCTGGAGTCAATCTGCTGCGGCTGCAGCCCTGCTTTCTGTCACTTCAAGTGCTCCCACCCATCTACCCACCACGTGACATAGGGCAGTTTTTATGGCACCTGTGCGTCAGACAGTGGGTATACACTGATTGCTGCTGCCTGTGATGCCCGGACGCAACATGCATTAGGCATTCTGCAGAGGCATTTCAGATGATAACGCTCATGGACCTCTCACAATCAGCGTTCAAGGCACCTTCTACCCGCATGGGCACTACCCCGAATGGTGAGTCAAATGCTCAACTATCATATGTTCAAGCAAACTTCAAATTTCCCAAGCCCGCAAGTTAGGATCAAGATAATGATCTGACAGTTAGGTATCGTATTGGCATGTAGCACAGAGGTGCCATGTTTGGCACAAGGTGACGCAAATACTACACGCCAGCTGGCCGGCTTTGCAGGCTCCATGCATGTCCATGATTGAATAAATGCAGTACCATTAGGGACTCAAATGCCAAGTGAGTCACATCACCAGCGCTTTGGTTAGCAATGCTACTGTAGTTCGAGCCACATCACCTGGTCCAGTAGGCAAGGCAGACAGTGACGCCTGCATCTGATTTTGTGCAGGCCATCCTTCATTTGCCACATGTCAACAAAGTCAAGTTTCCTCAATGCAACAAAGACAAGTTTCCTCACTGCCAAGGTGAGCCTTGTGGGCAAGCATGGTGGCTGTAGGCCTTGTATATGCTGCGAGACTCAAACACGGTTGTCGTCACAATGCAGAGTCACACGGTTTTCTGAAGAATGTTTGAAGGCAGTACATTGAGTGGGGCATCAATCCAAATGCAGATTATGAAGCGAACCAACTGAAGGCGTGCACGTTGTTGGCCACCACCGCTGAAGTGAGAACATCTTTGACCCCATTGTCAGGCTGGCTTGAGGTAAGGAGAAGAATCAGGACCAACTATAATCCAAAGCAATTTGCATTCAGACATCGGTGTCAAATGAGATCATATTGCTGCATGGCTGCTGTCCACAACAGTGGTTCTCACAGCGGGATGTGCCTACTTCTGTAGTAGCCTGGCCATCAGAATGCATCCCTGCCGAGATCTGCTCTCACCTTAATGCTGATTCTGCAATCTTCTGTGTAGCTCCAGGCCTGTTCGAAGTTGTTATAGTTCCCAGCGCATAGATGACATGGTGGGTCATCAGGAGGGCCTCTGTATCTGGTGAACGCGACAGTGCCAACAGCAGCGTGCACGCTGCCTGCTTGAACCTCTGCCACATCAGCAACGCAGGGATTGCACCAGGAGCATTGATCAGAGCAATATGTAGGTTAGGTTGTGTGGTCTACATTAATGCAGTGGTGCAGTGTGCTGCGCCATGGGGATGCATGAGGAGTTTGCACAGAGTGACGCCTTCAAATTGTAGCGTTGATGATCACATGGCGCAATGCCATGTAGCTCAAGCAGCTCCACATTCACATTGTGCGCCTCTCTACTAGTAGTACTTCATCACAAGACATCACGAGTCTGAAGTGGTATGTGACATTGCAAGTAGTGCCACTTGGGACTGCAGTGGCAAATGCAGGTTCACTTGGAATGCACTCTTAGACTACAAGACATAGCTTTCACCGTGTCTATACACAATCCTTTTTTGCCCTTTGCTGCAGCGTTGCACATGTTAGCGTGTTGCATACGAAGCAACAATTTGTGAATAGTAATAGCAGTACCAGTATTCTGTTGTGCTTTGATATTGAGGCCAGCATGGACCGTGGCTGACAGTGGGCCCACTGGTGGTAAAAAAGTTGCAATGTCAACGACCGATATGGAATGAAGCACTTTGACGTGTTTGCGTCCTTCTTAATTACGCATGCTGCCATATGGACAATACAGGCAGTCAGCAAGTGTCGTGGCATAGTCGTGCTGTTGTACT
Organism: Tribonema minus; assembly: GCA_017506865.1. Taxonomy (NCBI): domain Eukaryota; class Xanthophyceae; order Tribonematales; family Tribonemataceae; genus Tribonema; species Tribonema minus. Next base: position 207,734 of record JAFCMP010000044.1, read on the forward strand.
TTGCGATGGCAAATGCTGTTTTTGACGCTACCAGTACATTAAAGTCGAGGGCCAAATGGGCTGCAAGAGACAGTAAAACCACAGCTACAACTGTAGCAGGATTGGTCAAAGTATGTAGGTTGCAAGTGGCAGCAGAGTCACGGATAAAGATATGATTCATCAAAAAAGCAATCAGTTAAGGCTGAGCAGCTGTAGGTTGAGGACCACTTTGGAGTGCGCTTCTGGACCAACAATAAGCTGAGGCAGTGTTCAGACTGTTCGAGCTCGGATGTCGACCACTGCCTGACAAAGGCAGCGCCATATAAGCCTCAGCTGGCTGGCTGGTGACCTGCAAGTTGCCATCACGTACTCTTGCATTTAAGGATGGGCCCGTATGGACTGCAAAACACTGGGCACTCTCTTAAGGACGTTGCGCATGACTTATAGTTTGCCCCGATACGCTGTGTTGTACGCTCTGCAGGGTGTTCCATGATAAACTTTCGGATTCTCAGCCTCACGAAACACTCAATAGCCTGCGCTGGAGCCGAAATGTGCGGCAATGCAAGCGACTGCGAATGCACCAACTGTTTTTCACCCAGCACACGCTCCAGGGTCTCTGTGGCGGTGCATCTTCCCTGAATTTACGGTAGCACCTTCGCTATCTATGGCGGGTGCTGCTGTCACTGTGATTTTGGGTGCAGGCGGGGACCCACAGAGCTATGGCAGCAAGCCCACGTCGGTTGTTGGTCCAGTCCAATCAATTCATGGTGGGCCTCGAGGCTTCAGACATTGGTGTCAGGGGCTCTGCTCGCACACATGGCATGTTCAGGGCCTGACGTCATTTTAATTGGGTACACACACATTTCTGCAAGAAATTTCCGGGGGAGGGGGGGCGGGGCTCACCTGTAGCGTACCATCCATTGGATGCAGTTCATACCACGGCACGCTCGCGCGCGCTTTCTGGTGCATAAAGTGCACCGCTATCAGTGCGACTGCCGCCTGCTGAGTCAGGTGCGCCATGGCGATTGGGTCCAGCGCAGTCAGCGCGTCTTTGTGGCCTGGTAGAGAAGAGGCATTCAAAAATGCGCGCAGTGCAAGAGCAGTCGAGTCAGGAGGGCGCTGCATACCTTGCTACCCTGAAGCATTCGATATGATTGCAGTGCTCAGCATGTCTGACGGTGTGTGGTGTCTGATGCTGTCGCATTTGATTGCCGCAGTCCGCTGGTGACTGCCCTATGTGCCCACAGTGCATAGCACCTGGTCAAGATGTGGTGCGGTGAATGCAAATGACAGCAGGCAATGTCCCCAGCAGCCGTTGGTGTACATGTATGCATGAGCTTGCAGAAATGTCAAGTGCAGCCACACACAACGTGCCCAGAGCGAATGTCTCACAGCTGCTGACGGTGGTGGGATCAGTCGAAAACCGCTCTCCAGCTACCGATGAGCATGCTGCAATCCTGCATGTCGTGTGCATTGCATCTGACTGTGCTCCCATGATGGTCAATGCCAGGACTTAAAAAGCGGTTTTGTGTGCACAAGACAGACAGTAAGAGGGGCAGCGCAACCACACCAAGCCACCCAGGTACACCACAAAACCTGACCGCGAGGTTCGTACTGTGGTGAGGACACACACGTTGGCAACAAGCTGTCCCTGTTGAGAAACTGAGGTCGAGGTTGACCTCAAAAACGTGCAACTCAGTGACACCGAGAAACCCAAGAGCACATGGACGCCATGAGCACAGACTTCACATTGGCAAGAAGCGTCCAACAGGACATGCTACACGATGGTCAAATGAAACAGCACCTTCTTGCAGCAGCTGAGCAATGGCTGTGAGCGCTGCGGTAGCGCCCACCAGTTGAAGATGCCACTGCTTCCACTGCTGCTGCTGCTGCTGCTGCTGCTCTTGCTGGTGCTTTTGAAGCCGATGTTGCTGGTGCTGCTGCTCCTGCTGCTGATGCTGTTGCTCGTGTGGCGCCAGTTCCTGCTGCTGTTGTGGCTCCTGCTGCTGTTGTGGCGCCATTTGCTGCTGCTCTACTGGCACCGGCTGCTGTTGCTGCTCCTGCTGCTGTTCATACCGCTCCTGATCCTGCTGATCTGCAGCTGCATATTTATCTGCCCCCCACACTTTCAATTCCGCATCGAGCTGAGCGCTGGCAGCATGCACCAGAGCGGCTGGCAGTGCTGTGTTGCTTGCAACAACGCTGGCAGGGTGCCGTGTCACAAGATCAGCAGGTGCACAGCTGAGCGTAATGGTGGTCGTGTCGGCACTGCCGATGCTGTCCTGAATCAGCTTCGGTGCATCCCGCTCGACGCAGGCGGCGGTGGCGTCCAGTGGCCAAGCACGGTCGAGGGTTGCCACAAGCTGCGGGCACAATATGTTTGCAGTGTGTGACGTCATACGTCGATTATGCAGACACGACAAGCGCTATAGCTGAATTTCACCGGTGAGCATCGCTCAGACAGAGGTGCTCTGTTGGAACAGCACAAGGCAACTGCTAAAACCGCAGAATTGCTCGGAACACAAAAAGTGCAGCAACAGCATGCTCTTCCCTCTCCAGACAGCCATCATTGGCTTTTGACTCATGTACAAGTGGGGTCAAACCGTGCATGTACGACTCCTCTACATATTGCACAGGCCGATCCATCAAACCTGGGTCAGCAGGCACTTTTGCATTTATATTTGGAATTCTGACCGCATGCAGTCAACTTGATGTATGTGTTGCAGTGGCTTCTTTTTCCTCTTGCAGAAGTAGGTGCTCATGACACTGCTTTTAGCCAAGGCACGATGCTTGCGCAGAAAGTTGCTCGTGCGAAAGCAACAGAGAGTTGACTGACCTGCATCAGTGACCGCGGTGCTTCTTGACTGCCCGTGTCCAGATTATAGCGTGCTTGTCTTGTGTACTCTGCTATTTTTCCATCTGCAGCGCTGCGGCTTGATGCAATCACGCAATAACTGCCGAAGCAAACACCACTGCCGCAGCACCGACGATCCACGATGGTTCTGGCGGTAGACTGTGGTCATGATAGCTCCTGCCCTGCGTGAGGGCACGACTGCTGAGCCGCAGACCCTTTCTGGGCCTTTGCGTGATCCTCTTGAGCAACAGCATGTTCACTCGCAGGATCCTGATGTCAACAAGACACTGGACAGTTGTTGAAGTATTTATTGAAGTTCGAAAACGCTTGGAGGTTTGAAGTTCGCTCGAGAAATTTCGAAGTGGCCCCCATGGGCAAAGCTCGACACCGTGTATGAGTGGGCGGCGTCGAGTTGTGTACTTTTGAGCATGCTTTGGGCTCTTTCAATCTGCATGCATCGTGCACGAGTATACCGCATTGGCGGCAGGATCCCCGGGGCCAGCAGCCCTCGCCGTGGTGAGAAAGATTTTTGCAAGCCAGACCATGCCATACGGTGAAGCATATCGTGTTGGTACAGCTTTGCAGCGCATTCGAAGGTGTAATCTTGCTGAACTTATTCTCAGAGCAGGACTCAGCAGCTTGCGGGTCCTACACGTGCCGCTGGTGCATCATATTTGTGCTGCTGCTGAGTGTTTGCAGCATGCCGAAACAATGTGACCTGCTGGGCACGGAGTCGTTTGTCCTGCTGACGGCCACTTGGATGATACTTTCTACAGCTGTAAGCCTGCCGCGCCAAGGTGCCATCGTGCAGCCGATCCCAGAGTTGTATGCCGCTGACACCAACCAGCATGCGCGCATCTGCTGCGCGCCTGACTATGTTCACACAGGCCTTATGAGAGATCTTACGCAATCTATGCCATGCAGACATAGCCAGGCTGAGCGCCGTTGCTCAGTCCCGGCTGATGTATGTGGTGTACCATATTATTCACGAACCCTTGTATGCAAGTGCTTGTACTTTTTGTATGCTGCGTAGCGCCATGCGCGCCGCTGGCACTGCTGCTCATGGCGCCTTCGCTGTCTTTGCCACGCACGCAATGCCTGTGCTACTCAGCCCTCGCCCGTGCAGCTTTGGGCGCTGGATCACTGCTGCGCGGCGATCATGATACTGCCGCCACTGATTCTACTGCCAGTGTGCGCATCATGATGCGGTGCAACACGTACATACGTACATGTACTTTTTATTGATTCTCGCTCAGGGCGCAAAAAAGCCCAGATGAATGGTCCAACTTGAAGCTTGCTGTACGAAATCTACATATCGTGTGACAGTCTGAAAGTGTCTCAACGACAATGACTCAAACGCCGCAGACATGTACTTTATTTACTTCCGCTAGAGGGGCACAGTCACGCTGCAGCAAAGTGGCGCTCCACCGCAGTCTCCAGCAGTGGCTTCAAGCGGCGTGAAGGCTATGCATAGGCGTAATAGGTAGTACGTCATCACTGAGCATCACTACTGCAGTGCAACCCACCAGCTAGTAGGTGCTTCTGTACAGCAAAAGTGACCAGCATTGTGACAGGGGACAGAGCAATACTGCAGATGCTCAAATTCAATAATAGTGAGTGTTGTATTGTTATGCAACGCACCAGTTACATGTGCAGGTTTGAAGAGGGCCTGGAGTTGAGAGGTTATGTCTGCACCTTCAGCGAGATGCTGCCAATGCCAGTGAAAGACTACAACAAGCCCGCATCCTCAGGCTCGTGTCACACGGTGTTGTTCAACTTGCAGCTGCTGGCAGTGATGCTGTTCTTGCCAACACCATGGAGGGCCCTCATCAGCGCAAACTGTCGTGCGCATGTGCCCTTCTTATTGCAAATAGCTGCTTGTAAAAAGTCAGCAAATGCTTCAACTGAAGTATTCCTGGAAGAAGTCCACATGCTCAAATCCCGGGAAAATGCTGTATACGGGAATCAGTTGTCTTCCGGCCACTACGGGGAAGAACGAGTAGGGCAGAGCGCGGAGAACCCCAAAGATATATCCGCCCTCCATTACGGTCTGCAAGAGCGCCGCCGCCACCTGCCACACATGTCAATATGCACAAACAGTTGAGATATTTATGATAATTACGCACGTGCAATGACAGACAGCACGATAACGAAACGCAGCACTGCTGTGCACTGCATGGCATGCTTACTTGCCGCATTGCGCACGCTTCAGCACTGCTGTGCACTGCATGGCATGCTTACTTGCCGCATTGCGCACGCTTCATACTGCTTGTGCAAACGAAACAAACCAATGCAGGCATGCAGGGTGACCCTTTCATGTGCAAGTGGTGAATGCCACAGTGCGTGTGCTGAGTGTTAATTAGGGACCAGCTTGAACTTGAAGCTTTTATCTTCCTGGCCTGAGGGAATCATGATCCTGGGACCAGGATACTATGTATGCGAGCAAACAATCGATTGTGCTTACCGCGACCCGTCGAGAAAGTGATCAATTTACAAAGACGTGGCATACTTTATTGTCCAATTACGTACCAGCATATTGACCAACTTCAAAATGTAAATCTGCGCTTAAGTGACTTTTGAATGATCCCATGACTCATGAGGCCATTGACCATTAAATTCCACGGCATCTACTATAGCCAACGCATTGAAAAACAGACGCACACCAGGAAGAGCCTTGTTTGATTACCCACTGCCGCTGTACGATTCACCATTGCCAAGGCAATTGCAAGTAATATCGCTTAGTGTGGTGCTCAGATGAGCATCACTGCAGTATGACGAGAATGATCATTAAGAGTTGTGCAAATGCAAGGTGAAGCATCCTTACCAAGTGGGCTTTAACCCCCAAAATTGAACATGCAACCACTCCATTGGCTCCTAGGTGGCTACCGTGTGATGGACCATGCATAATCAAGTTGAAGCAGCTGTTCATAGCTGGTATGTTGCGTCATGTAACTTCGAAGTATATACTACTACAGTATATAACATTATTTGAAGACAAATGCTATTACAGCCGGCCTCAGTTTCAACGCCACTGATTGGCAATAGCAACCAGCACTGCACTGCAGTTCTGCTCACAAATGTCAGCAACAACTCAGCTCCGCACTGCCCCAGTTTGAGCCTAGTGCAAATGTTCAGTTCATCAACATGTACTCGTGTATGCATACACCAGGGTGCGCGTGTACCTGTCGGTCCACGCTGGGCTGCTGAGGACCGGTGAACAGCAACCTTTCCCCCACCGCAAGGCCTGTTGCCTCCCTCATCATCAGGAGCGCGGCACCCAATGCACAGGCGCCGCCTGTGCGCAGCAGCTGTTGCAGTAGTGCTCGACGCGGCATTGCCAGCTGCAGCCCCTGCTTGTGGGCTTTACGCCAGATGCGGTATGAGCGCGCCGCACCCCACGGCACCGCCAGGGCAGCCACTTTGATGGTGTGCTGCAGTTGGCATTGTGGCACGACAACACTGAGGATCGCACACAAGCATGTACTTTGAAGTACTATAGTATACATACATATGCGCTGATGCAGGCGTCTGAGATGATCATACGTAACTTTGAAAGGTCTAATGAAGCATTGATGCACCCCACTCAACGTGCTCTCTGGTGTTGACTGATATGGTGCACTGCGGGTGCCAGCAAAAATGGGCCTTGTGTACCGTGTGACATGGCCGAGCATCGTCCAGTTAAGTACCTCAAAGTAGGTGCTCACGTATTCGTTTCATGAATACAGCAACATCCGGTGGATGCCGCTTGTTTGCCATCGTGCCTATCGTGCGCGGTGTGCCCTGAATTGTCAGCGTACCACACTCACCCTCACCTTGCTCACTTCTCACAATGATGCCACTCCCAGCCGTAACCGTTGAACCCTGTGTCTACGGGTATACTGCACCGTTCCTGGTACGCATGCGCCAGACTGGTGACAATAAGCCTAACATCAAGGTCTATCAAAGATTCAACTTGCGTAACATTGTTGTACTTGGAAGCATTTGCATGGACACCCGAACAAACGAAGTTGTGTGGCAGAACAGAACTGCTGGAATGTGGAGCGGTTCAAGTTGATATGGCCGTTCCGTGACTCAAGGCATGCACCCGTTTTCATAGTAATACTTCAAAAGTATGCGTATGCGCTGAGATGGAGCTGTGTCAGCCGTCTTCCCATTCATGGTCATGTATAAGTGCCAATTTGCAGATCAGCCTTTGCTATGGAAGGTCGCGGCACAGTATGTTGCATTGTGCAAGAAATATCATCACATGCTGTCAGAGATTATTTTTTCACAGGCAACCAGCGTCACCCCAGCAGGAAGTCACACACTTGCAAGCCATTACCCTCTGAGTCAATAAACAGCTATAAAGATACCTGGTCATTGCGCTTACCATAATATCCACATCGCTCTTCCAACTGCCAGTAGTGTATGGCAAGCTGTCTAGGAGCTCCTGAACACTCGCAATGTTGCTCTTAGTGAATGCAAGCGCTGTTGGTCCAGATGCACCGTTCAGCAACGAGCTGCCAGATTCCTGCGCCTCGGCAGCACGCTTCAAGAAAGCGGTTGCCAATTGCCAACAAGGGCACCCAATGATGCGGTAACATCTGTAAACACATCGAGTTCATGGCCGTTGTCTTGGCAAGTTTGAGTCGTGCAACATGTGCTAACATCACCAATGTCAGGTTGCACGTTGCACGCGCACATACATTGGCGAATATAGTGAGGCGACAACAGTACAGCGGCGCGTTTTCTGGCTCAACTTCAAGTTGTTGAAGAATGCCCCTTGACAAATTTGGTAGGGCTGCAGGATCCAGTGACTGCGCGTGCTAGCATCGGCTAAATGGCCTGGTCATGGCCTGAATCGCAGCAAAGCGATTTCAAGTTGGAGTACTACTAGTAGCTTTTGAGTAGCTTTTGCAGAGTGATTGAACTTTGTTGTTGTGGAGGTAGCATACAGCCACACAGTTGCAAGGAGCACATTGCATCAAAACCATCATGCATGTATAGGAAATTATTATGTATACTACACTTTGACAGTATTTTGGTGTGTGACCAAGGACATGCGGTGCAGCATGACCAAGGACATGCGGTGCAGCACATCAGTCATGTACGCTATGACTGAAGGTTAGAGAGGTGCATGAGTGTGTACTTTTGCCACAGTCACTGTGTGCAGTAGACATCATGATGGTGCTTCTGTTCTCATTGTGTGCCAGCATGCCACACAAGAGCACTACCTTCCACTTATTTTGGCATGTGGCTTCAAGTTTGACATCATTCATATTATCAGGTGGCATAACCAGGCTACATCCCCACCTTTTAGTCATGTAAAATATTCCACATACTGTTTCAAGTTGCTACCTCTCGTTAGCATTTAACTTGACAATATCTGTGAGAGTCGTGTCCGCCCTGCTCAAACGCATTGTGCATACTGGTAACCATCATTGCAAGCGACTCCAGTGAGTCAGCACCCCGGGGCCCCCTGAAGACTCAGTCTGCACGCCCGCACTGCTGCATCCTCAACCTGCAGGCACACCTACATGGTATACTACATTGAGATTTCACACCTGACTCATGCTGATACACACTGGCACTCGTCAAAATCTGCGCAATATTGCAATACCCCAGCTAAAGCCCCACTTGTCATTTACCCTAACCCTTCCCTGTAGAAAAGTCTGCTCACCTGAGAGCCGACTGCGCGATCTTTTATGAGATGATGTCCCTGTCAGAGCTGGCCACTTCGCTCAAGACGTGCATCACATCCTCGCTCATCAGCAGCCCCACCGTCTCGGAAGAGGCGGTCAACTCCAACAGCAGAGCACAACATGCCCGGTTCAAATCCTGCAAACGCAGCGACACCATGAGAACGCACAAAACGTGAAGAACGCAAGGCAGGGCTGAGTGGGGAGTATCTGCCAACAGGCGCTGGCTTCCATATGCAGAGGTGGTGATCATCATGTGCTTTTTCACGAACAGTCACGGTGCTTTTCAGAGCGGTATGTTATGTGCAAGCGCACATGCCATTGGTCCACTTGCAACTTTGGTCGCTACATGCAGCATTGCCATCATGGCCAGGTGACACTATTCGCTGCATATGAAACCCTGCTGCCAGAACACGTGCCACGCTGGCGGGATAAAGGTCAGCACACCTGCTGCCTGCAACGCACAGGAAACACAAGTCTGTCAGGGTGATGCACATTGCATACGGAGTGCATGCAATCAATGGTGTCCACTATATGCCATTTTTGATGAATGACTTGCGCTGATCGTACATTAATAATTTAAAGAAGGAACATGGTACTGTGGCCATCCCTCATGAATGCCATGGCAGTATCATAGGCTATTGTTTGACAGTAAATAACATTCGCGCCCTGCAAACCGCCTGGCGAAGTAGTACTGTCGCACAGTACTGCCCGTCTGAAGTTGCCAAGACTCACTGCAAGTATTCCGCTCCGATCTATTGCATCGGCCCAGTGATAAACGCTGGAATAGCGGGTGGCGTGAAGCTCATCCTGACGCTGCTGGACACCTGGCAGCGCTGCTACGACCAGCTGTGTCAGCTGCCCAATGCGTTTGGGCGTCAGTGTGGCCCGTACACCTGCAGGGTCTGAACAACAAGCGCACGTCATTGACAAGCCGTCAGCAGTGTGAGTGCGCCTGCAATAGTGCATGCCATTGGGTAGCCTGTACGACCAGAGCACATACCACAGTGCGTTAGGAATAGAGGGTTTGTGTGTGCCTGTGCCACTCAACTTTGTGTGCGCTCATGGTTGGGTGCAGCCTGAGGGAACACTGCCTTTCATAGTTCAACATGCTTCCATTGACACTATGCATGGGGTTGTCCTGGATTTATAGCAAGCTGTGCAATACGACATGCTGGTGATCGCGAAAGGTTACGTGATGCAAACGTTGTGATTATGGTACTTCTTGCCACTAAATGCTATCACAGACGAATAGAGTACCAACTTGGTTAAACTTGAAGTGAATGCACAACCACTTAGGTCAACAGTACACACTTACAGAAATCATTTCCTTGGGACACATATGGATCCAAATGATTACCCTGAGGCGGTGCAAACTATCATGATTGACAGATTGTTGACCCAGCTGACATTGAAGCTCTAGAGCACCTTCTTGCAGCAGTTGAACAACGGCTTGCAGTGCTGCGCTGGCGCCGAACGCCGGCACCAGCTCCCGCCGTTGACTTGCGGGGGCCCTGACCTCCAGCCATGCATCTAGTTGAGTGCTGGCTGCATTCACCACCGCTGCTGTCAACGCGATGTCTTTATTAACGAGACTGGCAGAGCGCAGCGTCACGAGCCTTGCCAACTCGCTGCTCAGGGCTTGGGTGGCAGGGTTTGAGTTGGTGATGCCGTCTTGGATCATCGAAAACACATCGTAATCAATGAATGAGACGGCGGGGTCGAAGTAGCGGATGGTGTGGAGCATGGCTGTCAGCTGCAGCAGCAACAGTGACGGGCAGCGTGCAGAAGCGAGCTGTTGATTGACACAACAAAAGCGTATCAGTGCTGAGGGTCAGCAGCGTCAAACATCCCTGAGCAATGTTTGCATGAGCATCAGCAGGTGTGTAGCCAACAGCTCTTGGACTTTGAAGTTGCCAGTTATATATTTCTGCCTCAAAAGTCCTCCATGATAGTATGTCAAACATCTGGTCAGTCCAGCACTCTCGGCATGTACGCTGCCCCACGAAAGCGCTTGAATTCAAATGCTGCATTCTGCTCACCCGACGCCTCAACACTCCACAAGTCACAACGCTAGCTCACTTGCACCAGCGATGAAGGTGTCTCGCGGCTCCGTGTGGGGAGAGCACGACGAATCTGTCTCGTATACTCCATCGGCGTTGACACATCGGTCGCTTTCGCACCGTGTCACTCCCGAAGTATGCATGCGCTGAAGAAGGCGAGGAACGCTGACGCTACCGCCGCACTTCGACCCAGCGAGGGAGTGTCTACTGATGGCCTCTGAGTCTGGTAGCAGCGGTAAATGCCTTGCGCAAGGCTGCCGCTGCGTGGAATCAACACCCTGAAGGGCCGGCTCGTGATCCTCCTCAGCAGGAGCCTGCTATCTCGCACAAGCACCAGACAGAGACGCGCCTACACTCGTGCTGTGAGGTCTGTGAACGGCGCAAACATTGCACGTTGCCGTGTCGTGTCCAGTAGGCCGAGCCTTCCCCCCCGTTTCCCCGCGTTTACGCGTTCCCGGGATCAGGCTCGAGAGAGCTGCCCACCAACAGGCAAGGCGAGGCGAGGCGAGCGAGGCGAGAGCGCTGCTGACTTTTACTAGACGAAGACTCTCGTTGCCTCCTGCATCCCCAGTCCTCTCAGAGTACTCCACAGTAGCCAATGCTGGAGTTCGTGTTTGAAAACCCTCTGTATACAAGCTTTCAACTCGAGATTACGGGGCAATAGCTAGGTCTCCGCCATCTCCCTTGTGCTCCTCATTGTTCCGTCTTTGCAGTACAATTTTACGAGACATAGCATGAGACATTGCATTTCTCATGCCACAAGCTTAGTAGCTCCCATGCGATATATGCAACGGTTCATACACTCAACTCTCTCTTGTTCTTCATGCTCGAGATCGAGATCTTGGCTTTCGTATCCCTCCGATCCCCGCCCTACTCCCTCTTGCATGTGTGTTGCAAATGTAACAATGCGTATGCACTCATTGAATGACATTTGAGAGCAAATGTTTCCGCTGACTGGCGTCTGACAGAAACTGGCGATTGCAATGTGCAGTGCTCAAATGTTTGCGTGCAGGCAGTGCAGCCTGACATAAATACAAGTCTACAGCTAGATGCCAATCATCTGGGCTTTTTCGCGCCCTGAGCGAGAATTAATAAAAAGTACACGCGTGCAGCCTGACTCACAAGATGCATGTGTATGATGGCTTTTTGTTTCACTAAATATGCATCGAAGTTGAATGGAAGGCAATTTAACAGTCAAGTGTCACCGTGCGAGTGCAAATGCCATGCACTTGTATTATGATAGCAAGCTGGTGATCACTACCAAATTTGACTACGACACTTAGCATGCGTACACATGTTTAAGCATTCATTCAGCATATACTCCTGTCTCCGACAACTGCAGCATCTACCTGTACTCCGGCGCGCGTGAATGAGGGGTCAGTTGAGGGGCATGCACTCCAAGCAATTATCAAGCAGCTGAGAATTACAAGCAATGCTCGTACATTTTTAATGCATGTGTCACCAAAACGAAATTGCGCAACCTGGTGCGCGAACATGGCGAAGTGAACGTTTGTCACTATACGGACATCAGCAGCACAACCAAAACAACCTGATGCAACTACAACAAGTTAACAGCACCTGCAAACAGAGTTTGTCAGCACACAAAATTGATCCCAAGGTGGGACTGCCATGGTGGTAAAATGTGGTAGTATTTACAGTGGCAAATGGCTTTAGCACACGCCACATCAAATTGGTGGCAGGGTTAGGTTAACCTGTCGCATCGACAACTTCAACTAAAGCACACAACAGATCAACTGACCAAGAACTGCAAGCATCACGCAATGTGTTGTGAGTCAGTTTGGACTCAAGCTTGACAAGCCAAAATGAATGCACATAAGCCCTGCGATGTTAACATCATGCAAAGCACTGGCGGTGCCCGCATGTGGCAAGCAACAACACCAACTGGACTGATCACAGAAACCTTGCCTTGTCTAACGTATTGCAGCATCCAAGATAGTGTTATCAGGTAAGCGCATCGGCTGTAAAGTATGTGCAAGCGCAAGGACAGCACACCTGACGGGTGTGTCTGCTGCACTAAAAGGCGCAAACTAGAATTCGAATTCAGGTAAAAGACAGAACAGTCAAACAAAAACTGCCATCAAACCGTTGCGCCATAATCACACTTAAGAAATCAACAAGGCCACTGCTGTAGTGCTGCATACCTAAACGATGGGTAAAACTTGGAGCACCATGCTTGAACTGACCGTATGGACTAAACACGTGTGGCTTGAACTGAACAAGTGTGTGGCAGTGTGGTAGAAGCCGCCCTGCAACGAGTACATTGAAAAAAGGTGCGGCAACGTGCTTGCAGAGCACAAGAGCAAAGATGTTGTCCAACATAGCCAAACTTTAGAGCAACAACAGGCGCATTACTGTTCTGTTGCAACTGCAGCTTGTGAAGCAAGCAGCATGGGAGTAGCCACGCATGGGCAACAGTAAAACGATTGGAAAACCCACAAAGGCTCAAGCTCCAGGAAACGTCATGGAGAAGTATCTACCACTACAAGCACCCTGACACGGCATGAACTGCGCCACCAGTCACCAGGACAGTCATGACCACGAACAAGCGGGCCAAGTATGCGCAAGCGCTGCAATGGCGGCAAACCGCACTACATGGCATCTTACACATTATCAGCAACCACATTTCATGCAGCTTATCAGGTTGTTGTATCAACTCAAAGGCATGGACATATCATCACAAATTGGATATGGCGAATCACTCCAGTACCTGACAGACATTGTGGTGGGGAGGGGGAGGTAGGCTTGACTGTTGCTGTTCTTGGAGAGCTGAGACATCTGGTGGAGATGCAGATGCAACCACAGTGCAGCAGGTATAGATTGAACACACAATCATATGAACAGCATACCGATTGATAGCTGGCAGCGGGAACACTCGACTACATGACAAAGCAGATGTCAAGTCAGCATGGCATCGGAGCACAACAGGCAACAAGCCACCAACAACTAAACTGCAGGCAAATGGAAAGGGACACGTGCAAATGCAAGAGAACATGACAAGAGAAGCAAGGTGTACCTTGACAGGAACGGGCTGTGAAGTGTACTTGTATTGACGGCTGACCTGGAAGTCGGCGCCACCTGCATGCGCTTGGCATGACAAAGAGTGTGTACATACAACATTGGCACGCGCACGGCGCGACACAAGGAGCTGCACGCGAGAGGTGCAACATGCTGTAAAGTGACAGCGCACAAAGGTGCGGGTCCATGGCTGCAGGGCACTGACTGCCCGCGAAGCAACGATACCCTTGCCTGAAACGAAGACTTGCGGTGGATGGAGGAGTGGTGTGCTGCTGGGAGGCGAGGCAGGGGCCCTTGAGCTGAGTCAGCGCTCAACAGGTCAGCTGCACGGCTGTCTCCTGAGCCTGTGCGAACTAAGCAGCGACACCGTGACACACGAAGGGGGGGGGGGGGTAGCAGCAACGTGGGGGCGCGGACGCGCACACAACCTACCAGCGGCGGCAGCAGCAGCAGCAGCAGTGCAAGCAGCGCGCCGCAACGCGCTGGTGCGGTTATTCGGCAGCGGGCTTACCGGCACCGGCAGCAGTGGCCGTCTGCAGCGACTTGACGTCGGCGAACCTACGGCGGCGGCGAAAGGGGTCGGGGCTGACGGCGGGGCTGCGGGACCGCCGGCTGCGCTTGTAGCGAGAGCGTTCTTCGGCTTCTCGTTCGACTTTCTCGTCGCCTGCGATCCGGGGCCGGGCATGCGAGGGGTCATCGTACTGGATGTAAACGTGTACGTGAAACCAGTAGATGGAGCGGTCCCCCGCATTGTCGTCGTAGTTCCAGCGCCTGACGTGGGGCTTGTTGACCATGAGCCACTCGGTGACCCAGGCCTGGATCTCCTCGTGGGTCATGTCCGAGCGGCTCCACAAGGTCCAGTGCTCGACGTCTGGGGGGGTTTGATAGGGGAACATGTTAGGCTCAAGGACCGTGTCCCGTACCTCGCCCGTCATGGGGTCCGTGAAGACGGTGTCCTCGATGAACTGCTCTCGGGAGGAGTAGTGGCTGTCGATGAAGTCGAGATGCTCCGTCTTTAGCCGCTTGCACTCCTCGCCCCTCACCCAGAACTCCATGGGCATGTCCATCGTGGGCACCGCCTGCTCGCCGCCAGAGCTGTCGCCGCTGCTGTGGTGCTTCCAGGGCCAGGCACCTGACGAAGCGGACGAAGCACCGGAGCAAGCAGAGCCAGCGGGAGAGGGCGGAGCCCATCGCCCATCAGCGTGCCCATGAGGCCGCTTCGCCCCCAAGCGGGGAGGCGCCTGTCCGCCTTGGATGCTGCTGGCGCTGTCATCTGTGAGCTCGCCTTCCTCGTATTTCCGACTTTCCGCATCCTTGACTGCCAGGGACATGGCTGCCGCCGCCGCCACTGGCTCCACAAGAGTAGCTGCTACGACTGCAGCCTCCATCGCCGGAACAAGGAGGATGGGCGCCACCGCTGCTGCTGCTGCTGATGTGTCCGTGCAGGCCATTGCCTCAATCGAAACTTCCAGAATGTGTGAGTACCAGGCAAAAGATAATCGGCCGCGAGAGAAGCTAGGGCGCTATGGCGCTTTGAGGCGCGCAGCAAAGATACTCCTGAGCAGGCCCACGCCTTGATTGCTCACCAGCTTGCTGTGTGTCAGTAATTCCGCGTTTGCAAGTGTTTGAATGGAGAATGAGCCTGGTGGGGGGGGAGGACGGGGGGTTTCCGAAAGTGAAGTTTGCACTTGAAGTTTCAGTTTCGGGGGGGAATGTGTGTTGTGTTGTTACGTTATGAGCTAGTGCTGCAGCAGCACCAATGTGTCAATCAAGAGGTTGGCATGGAGCTTTGACGGCGGCAGCGCTGTGCTCACATCTCTTGAGGGGCCAGGCGTGGACCACGGTGGCGTCGTGTCGACATTCTCATTTTGTCGCTGGGACTGCCTGTGCCTCAGACTCCTCCGCAACAGAAGCAGCAGAGCAGAAGCCTCCGACAGCATACCAACTTGTACGGGAGACATGGTTGAAGCTGGTACCCGACAAGAGCAAGCGCGTCCTAATTAGTGGGATCGGGGACGACGACAGCCTGCCGCACTTGCTGCGTGATGGCTACACCAACGTGATCGGCCTCAATGCAACACCAGAGCTGTTGGCGATTGCAGAGTCGCTGCTTGCCACCAGCGACAACGAAAATCCTGAGCATCAGGTGCAACTTCACAGCCATTCACTGCGACACCTGGAGGAGCTGCTTCCGGCGCGATCGGTGGATGCCATCTTGGACTGCGAGCGCTATCACCTGACCACAGGCAAAAGCGAGGAAGCTAGGGCTGCCTATCTTGCAGAGGTGACTGACTAGTTCAGAACGGTGCTGGCGCGGAAGGGCATCGTTGTTGGTGCCTGGCGACCGCCGGTATGTGAGGCGGAAATTCGCAAGGCTTTCAGGGCGGGGGCGTGGCGGGCGCACATTGAAGTATCGCTTTGTGAGACGCCGTCTATTGGTACCTTCGTCATGGAGTCGCGGCCACCAAATCCGTGGCTTTCAGCGGACAAACACAGTTGTTGAGAGTCAAGACGTGTGGGATGCAACGAATTCTGTCTGACGATCCATTCTGGTGTTGAGTCGCAGGAAACCCTTGCTTGAGACGCACCCTTCAGTGTCTTCACATGTATGTAAACACAACAGCCGACCATTCAAGTCCAGTTATGATTGTGCCGGGCAATGGGTGTTCACCGTAATGGAGCAAACATCATCGATTGTCTGGCCGGTTTTTGTTGGCGGTCATCGTTCGCAGTGGACATTGCACAGGAATGCACTTTGCATTATTAGTGTTGCCGTCTCTTCATGATCTGGTCATGTCTTGCAGTTTCAAAGAACCAGATTGTGGTTCTAGGCTGCATATGGTGCGCATTCGCATGTTCACCGTGTGAGTGCACCACTTGCAGCAGTGCTCTGGATGGCTTGCTGCATTCAATAACCAGCATTTGATCTTGTGGTAGATGATAATTTCGTGTTGCAGACACTTCTGTTGGACACGGCATGCATGGCCCTTTCCCCCCAGTGACCTTGAGCGCTTCAAATCGTACACGGTCGACACTCAGCATGACACCGTGAGGTTGAGGCACGACAAGGAATGCTTTGTGTTTCATGAGCAATCGCATCCGTTGCTGCACCATGTGCCAGTCACAAAACTGCACCTGTATTGACATCAGCAGCTGCATTCAAGCAATCACCATGAGCATCGTGCAGTTCAACCAGTCCCATTTGTACGGCCCATGCAGGCTGGCTGTGCGCGCAATAAAAGCTCCGCAAAGTCAGATGAAGGCAAAATGCCAAACTGTAACATATTTTTGAATGCCTGTCATGTCACTGCAAACGTGCCATGCTTGACTATTTGTGTGAAGCACAAAGCCGAGATGATTGATGTGAGGGTGGCTACAAGATTCTATGTACACCTTGCAACAAAAGTGCCTCGGAGCTCATTGATGTTTACACAAAGGGACATCGCCAAATGACACATCTGCCCCCGCTTCATCACTGTCCACCTGTCCGCCATGCTGTACTCTGACAGGGGGTAATATCTTTTATAACATAAAAGTGTGCAGACAATTTGTGCCGTAATGAACGAAACTGTCCACATCACCACTCAATGGCTGCACCCTGGCATTGTCAAGACTGCAGAACATACTGCTGCATCACTGACATTTTAGTTCCCAGTGCTTTCTCAACAATCAGATAGCTGTCAATGGCAGCAGCTGCTGAATGTGTTCCAGTACGCGGCCTCAAACATACAGCGAATGCAGCACCCAGGCATGGAGGTAATGAGGAACTGCTGACATGAGCTGGAGAGAGGGTGGTCATTGTATTGTGATCAGCAATAGCGAACTGGTGCTCAAAATCGTGTCTGGCCTGGCTTGCAACAAGCATGAGCATGCTGCACAGTCCTGCAATGTGATCATGAATTCAAGTGTCACAAGATATCAGCATTGTTGCAGGGCGTCATCAAGCACTCGACGCATTGACTCCAACAGTGCAGCATGCTGTGGCGCGCTGCTGCTGCGCAGCATCCCACCTCTACATGGCGCGCTGGCTGCAGCTGCAGTTGCTGCTGTACCGTTAGCATCATTCAATGCTGATTCACGACGTATCCGGCGATAAACACAGCCTCCATAAACAGCCGGCTGTTCAAAAACTGAAACTGAAGCTTCCAGCGGTATCTGGGGAGGTGCGCCACAACTCACCACCAGGAAAAATTCTGGCAGTATGTGAGCAGGTTCTGTGGCCATGTACTCCTCCGCAGCAGAGCCACGTGCTTGAGCCGCAGGCAGATCTGCTGCTGCTGCTGCTACTGCTGCTGCTGCTGCTGCTGGTGGTGGCGGTGGCGTTCTCGAATCTGCTGGCGTTGCACCTCCTGCTCCAGCGCCGCAGCCGCGGCTGTTGCGGTCGCAATCCAACAAGACACTGCAAACCGCTACAACACGCACGCTTCCCCTACTGAGCGCTGGGTTGAGTGCGAGTGCGAGGTCCGCCTCCTGCGTGCTGTGGCGGCTGAACGGGCACGGCAGCGGCACGGGCGGACTCCTGGAAAGCACACACCTCAGCCACTCGTCTGAGGCTTGTGGGAGTGATGCTGCAGCGCCACGTTGATCTCGCACACTTTCGCTCCACAACTGCAGAGCCAGGTCACCGAGGGAGCACTGGCTCAGTGGCAGAGCGGCGGCGGCGGCCGCGTTGCCGCCGATGCCGCAGGCGATGGCATGCTCCAGGCTCTCCAGTGGCACGCCGCAAAACAGACCATGCGCCACCTCCAGGGCCTCCGCTGCTTGCGCGGCCTGCTGAAACCGCCGTTGCAGGGGCTGGTGCTCCAGCTGATAGACATCCAGCACGTTCAGCCCTGCATCACCTACAACGCAACTGCTGCCGTCGGCGCCGTTGTGCACCGCATCTCTGCTGAAAACTCCGGGCTTGATGCTGTCCAGAGCGTTGGAGCAGCAGCGCTTGTGCAGAGGGTCGTCTGCCGATAGTCGTGACAGGGTAATGGTGCCACTTGTGGCTCGCTTCAGGTGCGCGCCAAGGAGTGCTAGTCGGAGTCGAAGCTGCACGTGCTCGAGTTCGCGATCGCAAGAAGCACTGTACACCTCTTCTTGCTCGCTGGCTGCGCGCGCGTCTGCTGAGCATGACTGTGCAAGCTCCATCATCTGGAGCTGCACAGTGTCATCCGCCAAGTGAATGCGAGATATGGCAGCGCTCTCGTTGTGTGCTATGGCGCCCTGCATTGCTGCAACGTGCCCTTGCCGCAAGCTCTCCGCAATGCAGTTGCAGGCTAGCAGGGCCTGCATCCGGCGCTGGCGGTAGCTGTGCTGTCGTTGTCGGGCAATATGTAGGTCGTTCGCGTCCACCGCCTCCGAGAAATCTTGCTGCAAGAAGCTCTGCAGATCTGCACTGAAAGACGAGAGCAGGCTGGCGGTGTTGCCTGCAGACCCGACCTTTCCGTGTTGTGCAATGCTGGCAGCGGGCATAGCTGCACAACGCACGGCCAGCTAGCCAGCTAGTAGTGCACAATACGTGATCACTCATCAGCTCGAGCGGAGTTGAAGTCTCCGGAAGTTCGCGCCAGCAAGAAGCCACTCAACTCAAGACCATTTTTTCAGTTAGTGCTGGGCAGTCTGCCAACCAGCATCCATTTCACTCGACTTTGTGGCGTGCGTCCTACGCCAACGGTTCTGTGGCAGCCTGTACACGGCGGCGGCGTGGACACGGTCACCGGAGAAAACACCTCAACGCACAGGACTCTCGAGAGAAACACACAGCACGGCAGCCATGAACGCTCTCTTCACCAAGATCATCAACCACTTCGCCTCGGAGATGATCACCAAGAGGCTGGCGCAGTCCAAAACATTTCAGGACATGGCCTTGAAAACCCATCAGCACGTCCAGAAAGGCAGGGGAGCCATTAACGACCCGAAGCTGCAGCAGGAGCTGTACAAGGAGGCCTCCAAGGTGGCGTCACAGGTGGTGAGCAAGGAGGCGGTTAGTCAAAAGGCGAGCAGCTTCGGGCAAACGCTGTCGAGATTTCGACGAGCGCTGGGGGAGGAAATCAACAAGGATATCAACAAGCGATGACGCGGTACAATCATTGCTCCATGATGCGATAACACAGCTTCGTTTAGCTCTGTAAATGTACTCTGCTGTAAAATACTTTGACTTGGCATCGCGCAGCATTTCAGTGATGCCTGCTGTCACATAAGGCCTTTCCATGCAGGTGAGCTCGGTCTCGCCTGTCGTCTTTCCGAGCAGCATGCAAGCGAGTTGTGCCGGCAGTGTACAGCAGTTCGTCAAAGACGCCTGCACCGCTTGCACAGATTTGCACTTATCCACTCGGCGACTCATTCACCACAGCGGCTGCCTACGCAGCTGTTCAGCTCCGTGCAGTGTGCAGCATGGGGCATTACCGGCCTTTGACTGGCACAGTTCGAGCTGACACATACACCAAACAACTGAGATTTTGTGGCATCGCTAGGATTACGTGAGAACGTGCGCAATCTCTGTCCCTTCTCGCGGTCTACAACCATCGGCCAAAGTATTCCCAGGTAAAATGTGACTCCGGGCTTCAGCATGCAGTGTAGCCAAACCAAGCAGCACTGCCAAGCAGTATGGCAAGCGGCGCAAGACATGGCGTTGGAACTGTCATTTCAACTCTGTATACATCATGCAGTACCATATTTAATGAAGTGGCTGGTTTGCTCTCAGCCTCCGTTGCATGTGCATACGGCCCAACAACAACCATCACAAGATCATCTGCTTCCTCATGGCTCATGTTCACGATGGCCATGTACACTGAACACCTTTGCACGCACTGTGTGGAGTCAGTATTGCAAGTGCTGCTGTGCTGTCATGCAAGACCAAACACAGTTGCTCTTACTGAAGTTATCAGCACAGAAGGCAAGGCATTGTGTACACTTGGCCCAGATCTCTCTACGCGGCATCTTCATTGGCAGTACAGCCTCCACAGCACATGTGCCCCATGCTGCTTTCATGTCCAGCTCGAGCTGATGTTTATGCAGTTTAGTGACGGCTAGTCTGGTTGACAAGGTGGCAAGTGTATACGCCCTGTATTTATAGTGCAGACAAGTTGCTTCCGCATGTGTTTCCATGTATACTCGTCGACTTGGAAATGGTGGGGCGTCGGGGGGTGCGCACACAAAAGATGTCCATGTTTGGACTGGACAAAGTGCGGTACAACAAGAAACATGTATGGCTGCTACGTTATTGTGCTTGCACGCCATGCTCATAGCTCAACAATGGCGCATTCAGAGTGCAACTTGTGGAACTATTAAAGTGACAGCAGGCGCATACTTCAGGCTCTGCAGGCGAAAACTAAGATGCAAACATGCACAGTGCAGGCACTGTCCGGCATACGCGTGCAATCCTCAAGCAGTGCCAGTTACTTGTGACGCGGCCTTGGCAGTGTCCTACTGTCAGGGCACTCAGAGCATGCCCAAGCAGGTTTACACTGGGCACCTGATCAATGGTCCTGACTGAAGCTAACCCCGAGACAGCATGTGCGTCAATTTGCACCGCGAGAGGTGGTGTGAGTGATACAGTCGCACAAAAAGCAAATGCTCCAACCGTTGTTGACTTGTGGCGCACTTGTTTAATAAGTGACCACGTCCCTCGCGCGGCGTGTGTGTGTGTGATAGTACTGCTGTCATGCACAGCTGCTGTCACGCATTGCTGTTGACGCAACCTTGGCCACGATTACCCTGGACTGTGCTGAACCCCCACTTACCGCTTCAATCTCTGCTGAAATCCTACCAATGCACTCGCACCTGCTGCTCCCCCCCCCCCCCCCCCCCCCCTCCCGCCCTCAACAACAACCCTCGCCGCGAATTAGGGTACAGAGTACATGTACCTCCGCTGCGCAGGCTACAAAATGGCTCCATTGCATGCTGACACCACCCTCAGCAGCTGCAGCTGCAAGGTTTACGCGCAACAAGTCCGTCTGAAGACAATGCCGCGCCTAGTGCGGAGCGGTTCCCGAAAACGGCGTCTGTTGAACCCCCCAAAAGCAAAACCGTCCGCCCCCCCTCTGTTGCTCGGTAAACCCTTTAGAACAAGACGCCCAAAGTGGCCTGCACTCGACGCAGTCTGGTGTGTGGGCTGATGACAACGCACAGTGCATCGAAGCATCGGAGGGCCGCCGCAGCAGCCCAGTTGCCATCGCAGCTGCCCAACTGCCATTGCAGCTGCCCTCGCTCATGGCTCGCTGCGGACGCTGTCGACCCCAGTCTAGCTCTGCGCACCCTCAGCGGTGGCGGTGGCGGCGGGTGCCGTGGCGGCGGGTGCGGTGGCGGCGGGTGCGGTGGCGGCGTCAGCCGTGGCGGCAGTGGCGCTGGTGCTGGCGCTGGTGCTAGCGCCGCTCCCCGATTTCTTCTTCTTCTTCTTGGATTTTCCGCTGCCGCTGACGCTGCCACCGGCCGCCGCCGCTGGCGATGCGCCCGCCTGCGCGACAGCTCTAGCGGTGGCAGCGCGGTTGCTCTCAATGCTGAGCTGCGTGCGCGTCGCGTCTACAGCGAGTCCAGCGAGTCGACTCAGACTCTGACTTGACTGGCGCGACTGCACGTGGTCGATGCCCAGCATGCTCCTGTCAAGGCCACGCGGAGAGGGGGGGGCGGGGGGGGTCCCGTCTCAGTGAAGCACTGCTAATTGCAATTGGAAGACCTGCTCTTACCTTCCGCGGTGAGCTGCCGCTGAAAGTTTGTGAGCGCATCAGCGTCAGAACGCCTGTCGGGGGCCTTGCAGCGACCAGACATTGGTGCAACGCACAGGGCAGACAATGAACAAGTCTCGTGAGGTGCAGTTGACGTCCCAAGCCCCGACTCACTGGTGTTCCATGAGTTTTACCATTCATGACACGTGCATTCTGCGTGCAGCAGACGTGGGGATGCTGTTGCTGTCGCAACATGCCTGGAATTGGGTGCCAAAAGACATCAACGCTAGCATTCGTCCGATGGAGCTGTTCACGTGGCTGCTTGTAAAACTAGGCGCATGCCACATGAGCCTGGTCTTCAGAAAAATGTATATGGCGTGGCATCAAGACTCACTTGAAGATGCTGTAAGCGCTGCGTTCTTGGTGCAGGGCGTCCTTGAAGTGCTTGCCGCTCTCCATCAGCGTTGCCAGAGCACGGTGCGCCTGAAGACAGGACAGGCGCAATGAAATGCCGCACAGGTCAGGAAACTTATGTTTTATTATTCAAGTTGCAACAGCAGGTGATAGGTGCTGAGGAATGAAGACGGTGACATGTGTCGACAAACAGAGAGGCACAGTTGCTGCCCGCACTAGACAGTGCATGAAACCGCGGTGCACAAAGTGGTGCGTCAGCGCACTGTGCGCAAGACGTGCCATCTTGCGCGTGTTCTGTGGCACGCAACATGTGCTCAGAGAACCTGATCAAGGCGAGATGCGACTTGCAAGATGACAGCGTATTATGTGCAAGCACGGCATCCGCGCAGAGAGGCACACAGTATCCATACCTTGATACAAAAAAAAAAAAATCATGGTCAGCTACACAAGTGTGTGTCCCATCAGTCCTTGAACGAAGCCCAATGCAGTTTGATGATGGGAAAATGACACAACATACTTCAAGTTGAAGTATGGCTTATGCCCTCTTTCATTACCTGCCCCTCCACGAGCCTGTCGACGTTCTCCCTCCTGAGCGACTCCTTGAGAGACTCCACCGACATGTTGGGCTGCTTCACGTCCGCATACATCTGCGGCAGCAGCGACAGGCAGAAGGCAGCTTGCTCATCAGTGCTCATGAAGATGAAAACCCTGGTAGCAAAATTGAGGGAATGGTAAAACACGTAGGACTATCAGGAGCAACAGGAGCTTATGCTGCAATCGACGGCTGTCCTACAGAGTGCAGCTGAATGCAAGTCTCAAGGCCAAGCACACTGGTAGGCGCGCGTTGGTGGGTCCAAGCGGCACGGCCCCCACACTGCCAGCAGGCCTGATGTGCTTCGTACACCAAATGGCTTGCTCGTCAAATGCGTTATGTAGGGGCATTGAGACTAAAGCATGGTCTGCGATGCCCCCTGCTGATGAGTGCGTTGCGGGCAGCAGCATCCTGTCGTGTCACTAAAAATTGCAATGTTGGCCAACCTTAAAAGATTCTGCACTTGAACCTGAACCTGCACTTGAAGTTTGCTCTCAAGGACTTGCACTTCAGTTTCAACCGCCAGGATGCCAACATCTACTCGGGCATGGCCGTGGACGACACGGTTCGTCGACTGTGGCAACCTTCAGCAGCAAGATCGTATGCAGTCCTGTGCACGCATCCAGCACTAGAATGGTGAGGTATCCGTCTGTGCCGTGCTGTGTGTTCAGATAAGGATGTAGGCTGGAATATGTGGATGGTGGACATGCAACCTACACTCACAGAGGAGGCCTAATTCGTGCAACTATGCGCCAGACATTGCTGTTTTCGGGTGCCGCGAACTTCTTGGCGAGTTACCCTTGGAGTCGTCTATCGGAGTATTCTCTCCTCTGTATGTCCCAGAAACATGCCCATGCCGTGAAAATGGGAGCTCCTGCCAGCATCAGGGTTTTTGAATGCGTACGTTAGAGGGCCACCTGCGGCCAGCACGACAAAACCGGGCATTCATTTGGAAGCGCACTGACCCCGATTCACCCCATACGGTACAAACATCAACTCAGAAACAGCAACTCCCATCCCCCCTCGGTCTGCTACGGCGTAGACACTAACCCTCACCCTACCCCTAACCCTGACCGCCTAACCCAAGTGCGCACTGCTGTGGGGGTATGTATACCTGCGCCAGGTGCAGGTACGACGTGCTCAGGTCCGGATGGCGCGGCCCCGCCGACAGCTCCAGCAGGTAGCAGTATGCGCGCATGTGGCGCAGCGCGGCGACGTGGCTGCCGGCCGTGCCGTAAAACACGGCGAGGCGCTCGTGGCACGCCATGGCCAGGTTGGCGTCGAAGCCGCGCAGCTGCGCGTAGAAGGCGAGCGCCTTGGCCTGCAGCGCCGCCGCCTCGTGGTAGCTGCCCGCAGAGTGCAGCACGATCGCCTGCGCGCGAGGTGGCGGTGAGAGTGTGCAAGGGGGGGGGGGGTGGAGAGATGAGCATCGCTGAGAGGTGAAGTTGAGGGATGCGCGCCGGTCGCCTTGAAGTTGAGGATGGGGATGAGCAGTTACGTGCCATGGCCGGCATGTGCATGCAAGGCGAGCAGCTGCAAGGGGAGGGGTGAGGGCTTGGCATGCAAGAAAAATTGTCACCATGTGTGTGTGGGCAGTGCACGTCGGGGCTCGAATTGGAGGGATATTGCAAGGAATGGAGTGCAACATGGCGAGGGCTACACGAGTGTTGTAACACACGCCAGCAAGGCGCCGAGGCCTGTGCAAGAGCGAGAGCAGCACTGCAATGATGCCCGCCATCGTGGCGCATGTGTAAGAGCACAGTAATCCAACAGTGTCGTACAACAATGGCCTGAGCAGCTCAAGAGCGCCGCTGCCCAGTCACTGCATGCTCGCATGCATCAAACGCTGGCCACGCCACAGACACCTGTGGCCAGCTTGACATTGAGGGCATGATGCAGCGCGTGTTGACTTCGCTTACCTGGGCTTCTAGCGCGGCGGCAAAGTCGATGTGCATGCCCGAGCACACGCGCTGCAGCGCTTGGCCGGCGTGCTGCGCGAGCTCAAATGCCATCTGCAGGTTGCCTGTGTTCAGCTGCAGGTGCGCACAGGGACGTGCCAAGTGCAGAGGTGGCAGGGTAAGTGTATGGACTCTCAACAGTAGATCCGCTGAGGCTGCAACAGCATGCTTACTGAATTTGCAGCGAAGTGGAGCCGGGTTCAGATGCTCTTTGGTGGACTGCACTGGGGGAAAGTGCGCAGTACAATACTTCACCCCAATTAAGTGTAGACAGCGGTCACCCATCTGCTTTGTAGAATGCGCAGGCTGACCAAGGCCAGAAACAACAACTTGTCCCGCAACTTGTTGGCACGCAACACGGCGCCAATTGGCAACTCCTGTCTGCTGCCTGCCGTCAAAGCACATTGCACGCCAGCCCCTCAAAACAAGGGTTTAAGAGGTGGTCAACATGGAAATAGCGCCAACTGCAGCACATTCACATTAAGAAGAACAGCGTGAAACCGCCAGAAACCTGCGAACTTCAATCCTACAGATGCAGTATTGAGCCCCTCAGCAGAATGCGCCCATGCTGCCGTGCGTGGTCATTGTGCATCGCTGTCTCCACAACCGAGCGCAATGGCAAGCCATCAAGTGCTCAGGCAACAAACACAAGCGGTACTGCCAGCAGGCATTCTTGGTGACATGCCCATCTAAAAACATTCCAAATTATGCGACACAGCATCAACTACCAATGTGCAGCCGTTGCAGCAATTGCTCGATCAACACAGCCAGTGACAATAGCAGAACCAGCAGCAGGCCTGGCTTGTAGGCTTGAATTGTCAATACATACGCATACACGCACACGCACACGACCAAAACTGCTTGAAGTTGTCATAACACAGACCCTCCTAGCTGCACATCTTGCAATGCAACCTATGAACGCTCCCGCTTCAAGCTGCTTTCAGTTCATCGTCTACAATCAGGGTTCGCGCCGTGCTGCAGCCACGGCGTGGCACACCTCCGCAGCACCGCACGCGCACCTGCTGCCGCGAGTGCTCAATGTACGTCGCCGCCTCCGGGAAGGGGTTCGGCGGCAGGCACGACTTGGCGCGCGGCACCACGTCCACCACATCCCCCAGTGTCAGCGGCTCAGCGGCGCTCATGTCGTATGCGCGCGAGACGACGCGCACACCCAGCTGCTGGCAGATGCGCCGCAGCAGCGCGATGCGGAGCGATGCCGCGCGCTCCGGCTGCGGCGCCGGCGCGCCGAGGACCGCGAGGTCGTGGCGGAAGTAGTCCTTGACCTGCGCGCGCGCGGCGTGCGACAGGGCAGCAGTCAAAAAGTAGTGGTCTGAGTGGAGTGCGGGACAGGCGGTGGGGGGGGGGGGGGGGGCAGCGCGTGTGCTATGGTTTAATGCGGTGATGAGTTGGATTGATGATAACACCGCTTGCGCTGTTTGCAGCTTGCGCTGTTTGGGGCTTGTGCGGTTTGCGTGGCTGCGTTGGCAACGCCTCGTGCGCAGCAGCAGCGAGCAGGTGCATCAGGTGCATTTTCAATTACTGTATCTGGGTGCTTCAACGTCCAGAAGCGCTGCCCCAGCATGACCACAATGTCCCCAACGCTCCCTGAAGAGCGCACATGTCATACTTTTCGCAAGCGCGCGCTGCACATCATTCTCAGCGCACCTCGTCAGCCACGAGCTTCCACAGCGACGCGTGCGTCATGCCCGCACACGCCGTAGGCACCGCCGGCACCCCCGCCCCCGCCGCCAGCCCCGCCACGTCCCCCGAAGACCCCCCCGCCCCCCCCTTGCCCCCTTTCCCCTTCTTCCCCTTGGCCCCCCCGCCCGTCGTCTTGTGCCCATTCACGCCCAGGGGGCTGCCGAGGGGCGACGCCTGCTTGGGGGGCGTCGCCGCCGCCGCCTCGCCTGCGCCAGGTGGCGCGCCCAGCAGGCAGTTGAGCAATGTCACGAGGGTCGGCGCGGGGGCCGCGATGGCCGCGGGCGCTGCCTTGAGGAGCGCCGCGAGAACGTGCTTGACGGCGCGCGCTGCCATCTCCATCTCGAGCAGGTCGAGCCAGTACAGCGGCATGCGCCAGCGCCGCTCCTTGCCGTCCGCGGACGTGCGGTCCTGCGCCTCCTGATGATGGGGTTAAGGGAGTGGGGGGTTGGGGGGATGGGGGGTTGGGGGGGGGGGGCAATGAGAATGTAGTCACATCAGAGCAACCAATCGAGTGCTGCAAGCGTTGCCCCTTCGCGGTCGAGAAATGAGTGCAACCACAAATCAAGAGCTTATGCTGACATGTGCGAAGCGCCTTTCAGACGCAAGTCATGGATGCCTGCTGCCATGTGCAAAGCCCCCCCACTTGATCAGCTTCCAGAGATATGGGCGTGCAACATACCTCGATGTCACATGGCACACGCCTCAGCACCAGGAATGAAAGCTCTCTTCCCACACAAAGTAAGAGTGTTGAGTAACCTACGCAGCTGATTTGAAAGCGCTGATCCTTCTCAGGTCGCTGTAGCATACTTCTATCTACCATGCGCATCGCCAAAGATGGGCTGGCTGGTCACCAGCTGTAAACAAGTGCAACACTTCTCAAGACCATTTGCGGCACTTCTCACAACCAGTCGTTGATGTGAATTTATAAATGTATGCAACCCGCTTCGAAATATGTACTTGAGAGTAGGCACTTGAAGTAGCAATGGGAGAGTCACGTACCTGCTCCGCAGCGCAAGTCGCCAGCCGCCCTAGGTACCGGATGTTGATGCCCATGGTGTGCAGCATGGACGTATAAATACATGTATGCAAGCCGTCTCAAGTATGTTCTTTGAAGTGGCAACTTGAAGTAGCAATGGGAGAGTCACGTACCTCCTCCGCAGCGCAAGTCGCCAGCCGCCCTAAGTACCGGATGTTGATGCCCATGGTGTGCAGCATGGAGGTCAAATGTGTGCCGTCGCGAGGGCTGAACGCGCCCTTCTTCACCTGAAGCACATGGTGGGGCAGTTGAGCATTTGACAGCAGTCAGAATGTACCTTTGCAGGTTCAGCCAACAAGTGGCGTAGAGCTGCCACTGACCTGATCTGTCCTACATCATTGACCATTTTCTAGCTAGGAACATGATTTGCAGCGCCTTCGGCAAGAGCACATCACATCCATTTTGGTGGGTATTGTCCCACAGACAACATGCTGGTTTGAGGAATGAGAAGCATTTCATTGTGCAACCATGTCGCTTACACCACTCAGTGACGCTTTTTGTCGTACTTCAACTCCTCTATACTGCACATCGCAAGTGGCAGTACAGTAGTACAGCGGCAAATACAACCACAATTGATACCCATGTACTCCCTGTACATACGTGTGAACTGCACATGCACCATGCACACATGTACCAATGCACAACGCAGCGCGCAGCCGCCTCACCCCGCTGAATACTCATGTACTTCCTGTACGTACGTGTGAACTGTACATACACCATGCACGCATGCGCTGACGCACAAATGCATGCACAGTCGCTGCGCGCAGCAGCTCTCACCTCGCTGGTGACGCTCGGCAGCACCGTCTCCCACAGGTACATTGCGGCATCGCGCACGAGCGCCTCGTCCTTGGTGAGCTGCGCCGCGTCGCTGCAGCCCTTGTAGGGCATGAACACATTCACATTCATGCGCAGCGACTCAAACATCTCCGCCTCCCCCGCCTTGAGCGCTGCCACATCCTCCTGCGTGAGAGACACGATGGTGGCGTCGTCTGCCTCCGCCTGCGCGCGCGAGCGGTGACGACAGTTGTTGAAGTTGAAAATGAGGTGCTGCGGGAGGCATGTGTTGGAGCGTATGGCAGGTGCGTGCTCGTTGCCGTTTGCGCGTTTGACGGTTATGGCACTTGCACTTGCCCGGCATGTAGACAACCTACAACACATTCACTTCTACCAGATCACGACTAGCGTCAGTGTTCTGATGCACTGATCACCTAACGTGCATTGATCACCTCGATGTCTTCATCTGTCGGTGTGTAGCAACAGGCTAGTGAGCAGCAGCTCTCTACGCTGCAACAACACGAACCCTAACCCTAACCCTAATACGTGCACCACGACCCTGGTGCATGCGACAGAAACCTCCATTGCAGTTCTGACGCCAAAGGCGTTCGACATGCTAATGAGCAGCACCTCACTACGGTGCAACAGCATGAAACCCGTACGCCGCGACCTTGGTGCATGCGACAGGAACCTCCATCGCAGTTTTGACGCCAGGGGTGTTGATTGTGGTCAGTACAGTCATTAATATCATCTAGAGACAAGGAAATGCACGTTAGAACTTGCTGAAAGCACCAAAACTGCACATCACACAGAGGCATCAACCACCAAAGCGTTGCCATGACCGACAGGAGGGCATCACTTTCATGCCATAGAAGTGCGCTTTACTATGTAATCAGGGCAGTGATTGAGACGTGCCACGCAAGTAGCTGCTGTGGATGCATCTTTTGCAAATTTGCGCAATGCGATGCTATGAGCTCAGGACATGCACCCGCTGTTTTAACAATACTATCCAAAGTTGAAGTTCATGCAACAGATCTGCACAGTTCATCATTCGCCTCTGCACAGCTATGCCAAGCCATGACAACGAATAAACTACATACTGATGTGAGACGCACAACACATGTACATCAACCCACAAACACACACATACGCCGCAATGCTGAAGACATTACCTTGTCAGCTGCTGTTTTGGACACAGCTTCGCCGTCACCATTCTCTGTTGCAGCTTGGCTTGCTGCAGCGTCCACGGCAGCCTGCTGTTCCTCCTGCTTGGCCTTGACCAGCTCAATCCTGCTCGCAAGTTGGCGCAGAAATGGCATGAGTAACCCTCGACCTAATCCTGAGCGGAAATGGCTAACCCTAACCCTCAAAGTACATTGACGCCAAGCACCATGTTTGAACACAGATATGCACCGTCTACACAAGGGTCGGTGTGTGCATGCGTCTGCTTGACCAGGCCTGCATACATCAAACTGTCATTCCTGATCAAAACTGCAATTTCTGAGCAAACTGTCATTTCTGAGCAAACTGCCATTTCTGAGCAAACTGCCATTTCTGAGCAAACTGTCATTTCTGGTCAGACTGTCACTTCCAGGGCTTCTGAGGTAGCAGTCATTCAATTCACAAATCCCGCACTGCCCTGCTGTGCATGCCCAACCTGGACAGGAGATGGTACAGGCAAGAAAACGCCAGCAACAACCTGCAACTGATTGAAAAAGGCTTGCCAGCGGGCACGCTGCGTTGCTTGTGTCCTAAAACTGACTTGAGCAACAGGCGCATGCTCTGCGCCGATCGAAGGTATCGAGTATGACATTGCAAGGCAGGCACAAGCATTGTGATAGAAGAAATGCTCACTTGCGGTTGCGCTGCCAGGTCACCAGCCTGCTGCGCACAAAGTGGGCCACCAGCTCCTGCCGCAGCACCGCCATGCACAGCGCCGCGGTCCTGTCCTCGTAGCTGCTGCCGCCAGTCTTGACGGACGCATCCGCGCGCTTCTGAGGATGCACAGACCAACAGCATCGATGTGCAGTGCTTGGGTAACATGAGGTGTGCATGGCTTTGGCCAGTGCATTTGGGCTGCTTTCACCTCCCAAGCTTGAGCTGCTTGCAAGTAAATGCATCCTGCTGTGCACAGTGTACATAAATAATGACAGTAGACACTATGTTGTTGTGCTCTGCCTGAAACTGCACCATGTGAAATCCATGCTGCATGCCTTGCCCTTACCCTTACCCTGAGCTGGTGCTCTGCTTCTATTGCACTCGGCACACACACGTAAAGCTCACCTTGGCATCAGCAGCATTAGCAGCGAGCCAGTCCGTATATACGCCAGTGCCTTTGTGTTCCGACCCATCGCCATCGACCCAGTTGGCGTCTCTTGGTGTCAACCGGATCACCTGTGCAAGAGTAGATGTGGAGCGTTAGCAGAGGCAAGCAGAACATTTGCTGCAAGACCACTTGTGCAAAATGTGCTGACATTATCCTACTGTTCCTGTATGTTGCAAGCTGAAATGGAAACAACGTACCACCAACGCACCAGAGAAATGCACTCTCAATTTTGAACTTGGCAGTATCGTAAACAGCATGTTTGCTGGTATGAAACACAAAATTGCAGGATGCAGTATGATACTTGAAAGTAATTCACACCATAAAAGAGTCTTGCCTGACAACATGCGCAAACGTGACACAACAAAATAACAATGGACCCATTGTCAAGCAGGTCTCATCATGTGTAAGTGACTTTTCCAGACTTGAACTTAAAGTTGAATTTGCAGTTGAACAGTTGTTCTTCACAGCGTGCAGGCTACACCATGACACATATGCTCCAATGGATGTCAATAGGTTCGTAGACAGAGACCACACGCAAGACTCATGAAGACTCATCAAGCAAGCCCGTTGGTCTGAATAAACGTAGACTCCCATCGGCTTTAATTAACTGCAGCGTGCATGTGCTCGGGTGTTGTGTATATGTAACATGATATGTTCACTTATGCACATGCGCAAGTGATTCCACAGCCCATCACACAGTACAAGATATGGCTGCCGACTAGCTATGTGTATCAAAACATGCCACAGATCTTCTGCCGCAAGCTTAGCCTTTTGTATAATTTTCTGACTCCTTCACTACCTGCTCCTTGTGCATTTCAGAAGTGCTCCTGCCGTAATTAGTTGCAAGTTTTTTCCGCTGCCGCATTGTTCAACTGTCATGAGCCTGCTGCCCCCCTGCTTCATCTTGTATATCATGACATTTGACAGATCTTAGACATGCATTTGCAATCATACTGCTACTTCAAAGTACAATAACTCATTGTGGTAGCATGAATTGTACTGGCCACCCACCTCCATAATGTAACGGCGCGCGTCATACCCCTCAATGCCCTTGAGCTCCACTGCTCCGCACAGCGACACCTCCTGGTCCCCCTTCTCCTCCCCCTTTTCCCCCTCCCCTTTCCCCTCCCCCTCGACCCCCGCTTTCTCCTCCCCCTTTTGCCCCTCTCCATTGCCCTCCCCCTCACCCCCCTCCTTCTCCTTCTTCCCCCCCTCTTCCCCCTCGCCCTCCGCGGCCGGCATAGGTATCGCGGGCAGCGTTCGCTCCGCGATGAGCAGCTTGGGCGCCAACTTCCTGAGCTGCTCGTGCATGTCTGCGTCCAACTTCAAGGGATGCGAAGGCTCCACCGCGCCATACACCAGCTTGAACGTGGAATCGCCCTGTAGGATGCCGGGTATCACGCTTTGCGCCACCTGTCGGTGGCAACGGCAGCAGCGTGCACGCATTGAGCACGCAGCAGGGCTGCTGCACAATGCGCCTCACTTGCATGCGAAGGAATTGGGAGTCGCTTCAAGCGTGCCATGCTGGCGAGCACAGCAGCAAATCCTCCTTGTGAGAGATAGAGCAACACGGACGTAAACGGCAGCACATCATCACTGCCCGCCTCGCACCACAGGCATCGTATGTGCTGATGGATCGCTCATGTGCTGATAGATACTTGGAATTCACAAACATCTCCAGGCCTCCAGCCACATCGCTGGCTCTCTAGTCCATACTCCACCCCCATCACTCCTGCTACAAAATCACGCATGCAGTTGCTGGCCATCTGTTTCAGTCATGTCATGCTGATACTGACAGGCCAAGTGGACTCACAATGCGGCGCCCCAGGTAGTCCACCACGGCCATGGCCAGCGTGTGCAGCCCGGGTGTCTCAAACATGGATATCGCCTTGACATTGTGGAGGTCGTGCAGGGCGCTCTTGTGCGCCATGGGGTCGCCATTGACGGCCCGCCCACCCTGTCATGGTATGTAGGGCAGTTTGGCAGTTTGAGACAAGAAGCACATCAACTTCAACATTGAAATTTTGTGGTTGAGACAATAAGCACATCAACTTCAACAATGAAGATTGTGTTGGTCGGTGCGCGCCGGCATCCAGGAGTGCTCGCTGCCAGCAGCACGATGTAGACCGCATGTAAGCACAGAGAGCTGAAAGCGGTCAGCGCTAATTGTCGACGACAACTTCAACTTCAACAAAACGACAAAGTGCCGCGCTGTCGCACCTCCTTGGTGTCCAGCGCGTTGCTGAAGAAGATGTTGTTGAAGACGTAGACGTGCGAGCGCGGCGACTCCATGCCGTTGATGGGAGTAACATAGCCCTGGCAAATGGCCTGGGCGCCGAGCGTGGCCGCCTCCTGGAAGTCGCTGAGGCGTGGAGGGGCGGGAGGGCGAGTAGGGCGCACGGCTCATCAGACATCAAGTGACAGGACCATGAAATAGCTTGGCAAGCTCAGCAATAGTCGTGTGCACAGCAGCAATCAGACATCAAGTAACAGGGCGATGAAATAGCTTGACGGGACCAATCATACTTGTGTGCTGGGTTTGGGAAGACCATATGTGCAAAATCATTAGGGGACACGAGGAGAGAGGGATAGTTGAAGAACTGCTTGCGCACACACCTCAAGTCGGTAACACTGGCAATGAAGCACTAGCGCCACACTGCGGAGGTACATCCCCATTGCATGCACAGAGCGCACTCAAAACCCAGCACTGCTGCAACAATTGGAACAAAGTCATCACCCTCTCTCAGCTGCGTCTGACCCCGAGCGCATGTCATATCCACCAAGTGACTGCTGGCGCAGGTATTGCACAGTAAGCGTGCAGCGCATGCCAATGGCGTCCCCACAGCACATCCTCACCAGGTCACTGCTAGCGCAGGGTTTGCGCAGCAGGTGCACAGACATAGTGCAAAAGTATATGTTATGAATGTGGTGGCCAAAGGCCTCACCTGAGCACCCTGTGCACTGCCCTTGATCGCATCTCCGCCAGGTCAGGTGTTGCCTCTGACCATGACCGTATGCTGTGTTGCAGAAGCACCAAGGAGGGGTTTGCAGCAGCAGCGCCAGAAGGGGAGGACAAGGCATGAGAAACTGAAACTCTCATAGCACTGGGCTAATGGCTGACACCGCACCAGCGCGGAAACAGGGCTGCGCTTTGGCATCAAGTCACAGCAACGGCTGCC
Source organism: Tribonema minus (assembly GCA_017506865.1). Taxonomy (NCBI): domain Eukaryota; class Xanthophyceae; order Tribonematales; family Tribonemataceae; genus Tribonema; species Tribonema minus. Next base: position 241,972 of record JAFCMP010000044.1, read on the forward strand.
ATGATCCATGCAGGGACGAGTCCTTCTGTAGTATTGCATAGTCTGAGCACAGTCACAAAAACGCTGCAAAACGCAATCGATACATCCTCCGAATGCACCATGTCGCGCACGTCCATGGTTGCAGAAGTTGGTGTCCGCCAGAGACATCAAAGCACCTCTCCTGCAGCATTCTGCAGCATTCTGAAGAGCAGGATTCTGTGCCAACGACCGTTGCTACCAGTTGTGGTACGAGAAACCAGAAGTTGAAACCAGAAGTTGAACTTGCACGGTGCAGTTGTTGCACGGCACTAAAAAGGCAGGAGGCGCAAGCGTCGAATGGCATTGCCTGCCATGCTCCAGGCCAGGGATTCTGTCAGAGTTGTGCTAAAACTCAATTCTCACAAACATCATCAATTTCAAGTGGGGCCCAGCAGCGAGCTGCAACATCAAGACATTGGTCCGCTTGCTAAACTGCCGATGCAGTCAGCAAATTGCTGCCCAAGCTACTCAAAACTTGGGGGATGCAGATGAAGTAAGCGCTGCTACTATGATCAGCAACACTCGTCATGTATATACTTCAGCAACCTAGTCCATAGCACAGCCACACATTGCTATGTACACACATCGCTATGTACACAACAATTACCGGATCTACTGACAGGCTCGCTCACATCTACCACAACAGGTCAAGCACTGCTTGCTGAGCCTTACATTTGTTGCGGCCTTCTAGGTTATCAAGCACCACGATTTGTCAAATTCCAACTTCAAGTTCAAGCACCTCTGCAGCTCCTCATTCCAGTCCCTCAAGGGCCCCCGCTCCTCCATTCCGAAAGTGCTTGTTGCATCCTCCTCTGCCCTGGACTGGTCCGCCATGTGGGGTCCCAGCGGATTGTCTGCAGTAGGGAAGGGCGTGAGGATCAGGTACTGCAGTGCAACAGTGCTCAGCAGCAGCGCTCAATTGCACCTGATACATCTCGGTACGCTTCGTGGCGCTGCAGAGCGGACAAGCATATTGCTGGTTGAGCACGTTGCAGCATTACCGCCGCTTTGAAATGGTGCAGCAGTAGCGCGACTTTGAATGCGCAGAACAATTGTGCTCGTAGTTGCAGCACTATTTAGTCATCATTTGTCACAGGAATGAAACACAAGACATTGTGCTGGTGACACTGTGCTCACGCATTGATGCGCGCAAACAGACCATACCGCATGGCAAGCTGCACAACAGCTTCCGCATGCCGGCAGCAGGCCGGACAGAAAGATGACTAACAGATACATGCTTCCTATGCATATTGCGAACCAGCTTGCAGTACACGAGCATTTCACCCAGTGGCGCAAAGCCTGACGGTAGTCACAAACAAACTTGTGCGGACCAGCTTAAGTACACAAGCATTTCACACAGTGGCAGAAACAAGCGCTTCACGCAGTGGCGGAGAGTCTAGTCTTACAGAAGACGCAAGACTTACTGATGCCCTCGGTCGTGTTGGGCACGTTCCACTGCGGCGTGGTGGTGACCGCGTCCACCTTCCCATCGCGCACCATGACCGCCAGGGTCTGCAGGGGGTCCTCTGGCAGCACCGCGCGCTCCGCTGCACGCGCCATGACCGCCGTCCAGTGCTCACGGAAGCTGTTGATGGGGCAGTATGGGAGGCGCTTGTATGTCAGTGCAAGCAGGAAGGTGAAGCACAAGACTTGTGGTCATAAAGGTTGGCTTCGTGGCATGCTTGTTGAGGGTCGCTTGCGATGACACGCCACTTAGCAACATTTGAATTCACGAGACATGCCTTCCTGATCAACAGTACAATGACAAATATGTCTGCCGAGTTGTCGGCAGGCATTCCGCTATGGCCAGCAGAGCCAAGTTGTGCAGCTAGACGCCCAATGTACCAGCTTGCGCACCTACAGAAGCTGCCGCAAGCAACGAGCACCGGTGATCAGCGCTTCCACGACACTCGTAACGCGTACCTGGGCGAAGCGCTGATGAGGCACGTCAGCAAGTCGTGGCTGAAGTGCGGCACGGCGGCGGGCGCGGGGTCAAACGTCGCGTGGCGCGTGTTGTTCACGTAGAACCCCGCCGGCGTGGCGGTTACATGCAGCGTCGCGTCGTCGAGCGTCACCACCTCAAGATACACGAGGTCGCCCAGCAGGCGCCGCCGCGCGGGCGGCGGGTTCCACGCGCCGAAGACGAGGGACTTGAGGCAGCGGCTGCCGGCGCCGAGGCCTGCGCCCTTGGGGACATGTGATATGTCCGTGGCGAGCGCGACGTCGTAGAAGGCGGCGAGGCCCTGCGGCCTGCCGACGGGTATGCTGGCGTCCTTGAGGCGCGCGAGCGCGTCGGCCTGCTCCTCGGCGGCTTTCTGGGGGTCGTCCCCCCCCCGCTGCTGCTGCTGCTGCTGCTGCGCCTTCTCCGCAGCCTGATCCTCCTCCGCTGCGGCGCCAGACTTGCCGCCGCCCGCCGCCGCCGCCGCCGCTTTGCTGGTCTTGGCGAGCTTCTTGCGCGCCTTGGAGGACGCCTCGGCGTCCCCGGGGACGGTGCCATCCGCGGCCTCCGGGGGATACATGAGCAGCTCCTTGAAGCGCTTGACGTGATCGCGCACCTTCTTCACCGTGTAGTCCTCCATCTCCATCTGCATCTCGATGGTTGGCGGCGGCGCGTCCTCCTGCGCCACGGCGGCCGCCAGGGCGGCTGCCACTGGCTCCAGAGACTCGAGCTCCACGAAGTCGTTGATCTCTTCGACCGTCTTGCCGCCCGCAAGCAGGTGAAGCTTGTAGGATGTCATGTAGCAGACTTCTGGCGCCTCCAGGAGGAGCTGCCTCACGGACGCAGCCATCTCTGTGGGGGTGATGCCCTGCAGCAGGATGGCCTGAGCGGCGGAGCAGCCCTTGGGTGGGTGCACCAGCACATTGAGAGTGGGGGTTGCTGGCTCTTCTTCTTCCTCCTCCACGTCCATGGGTACAGGACCCTCCTGAGAAAATGAAGAGGGTTCGTTATTGGTTCAAGTGGTATAGCAAATTGTTGTGTAAGGCTGCCACTGCACATCAAATGGCAAGGTGAGGACCTGTAAAAAATATGGGACCCGCTAGCCTGCCTCCAAGCTCTGATTACGAAATTGTGTGTGTTATGCATCAGAATAATAACAGCCGATCGCAGTCAGCAACAAGAAGCACATGGACGGCCAGTTTGCAAGCGGCAAGAGCATGACGCGGAAAAAGCGACTCTGACAAGGACTTTCAGACAAGCCACACTCTCTCTCAGCGGCTCAATCCTGCTCAGAGCCTGATAGCAGAGTCAACATAGCGCTTCAGAATATTAACAGCCACAAGCGAAAGAAGCGGCGCGGCAGGATCATGAGCCGGGTGCATCGACTCTCTCACCTCCACCTCAGCGTTCGCAGTCACCGTGCCAGCATTGTCCTCTGAAGGATCAACGGCTACTTCCTCGTCCGAACGTTTGTCAGCCATCGCGCTAGCTGCACTGAGCAGCACAGGAAACTCAAGCTTCACAGCTCTCAGGCTGCGCGTGTGGATCCGAGGATTTTTGTTGAGCCTCAGCCGCGAGAGACCCTGGTAATTGCGTTTTGTTTGACCTCAATAAGCGAGACGAAAGAAGCTGTGTCGTTGATGGCGGAGCGGCGGTGAAGGCGTGGAGAGAGACCAGTGGCTGTTGCGCTGCAATCGGTGAGCCTCACTGCGCCAAACAATCAAAGCACGTCCTTTCAAACTTTTCTTGGAAAGGGGTCCTAACCGATGCAAATCTCCTGAAAGCAGCCTGTGCTCGCTTGACGGTCACTGCTCACGGTGTAGCGCTAGTTGCCGCAAATATACTGCCGCCACCGTGCTTATAATTAGCAGCAGCTCTTGCCTTCGAAGATGTGGCAGGGCACTTGCCTTGCTGGTTTGACGGCAAAGGGCTCGACAGCTGAGAGCTCTCCCCTGCGACAGGCGAGGTGTTTATCGCAGAATCTCGCAAGCCTAGTATTTCACTCTGCAATGCTACTAGTCTAGCCGCCTTCTTGACCCACTCTGTCTGGCTTCACAACATCGCGACCTGCTGCTCACGTGTCTCTCACGTCCGCCCTCCCTGAGGCAGCCATGTCGCACCGGGCCACCCCGCTGGCGCTGGCCCTCGTGGCACTGCTCCATGCGGCCAGTGCATTCTACCTGCCGGGTGTGGCACCACTGAACTTTGGTGCTGGAGAGCAGGTGGTCATCAAGGTCAACAAGCTCACATCAGTGCACACCCAGCTGCCAATGGACTACTATAGCCTGCCATTCTGCAGGCCCAAGAATGGCGTGCAGATTTACGCGGAGAACCTGGGGGAGTTCCTGACGGGGGACCGCATCGAGAACTCGCCTTACAAAGTGTACATGCAGCACAATGGTACGTGTCACAGTCTGTGTGCCGACTTCTATCTGGAGTGTACTTTTTATTAACTGGAGTGTACTCCTATGTGGTTGTCAGGTTTCAATTGAAGTAAAGTTGCTGCACAGTTGAAGTGTTCCAAATCAGCCAAGTCACACACTGTTGCGGGCTGTACAGTTGAAGTTGGCCAAGTAAACAGGCCATATAGTGATGCGCAGAAGCAGGAATGTATTGAAGCTTGTGCACCTTTGGCATTGCTCGCAAAGGCGCCGTGCGCCTCAAGCTGGCATCACATGTGCTCTGTGCACGAGCCTGGCTCCTGGAGCATTACGCTCACGACACGTAATCACTGATCGGAGCAAACGGTTGTACCATTTGCTCTGCTTGTGTTACGACAAGAGTACTTTTTTCTTTTGTTGCCGGACCAGTGCAAGCTCTCAATGCGTCTCTGCAGCCCTTGTCAAATGCATCGGCAAGCAGAGGGCCAACAGCGACTTGTCAGCAGCCTTGTAAGCTTTTGCCTCACTGCATGTATGCATGTATGGTTCCGTCAATGACTCAACGCTCACCATCCACCTCACTCCCGTCACCCGTGCTACTGTGTCGTGCAGAGGCGTGCAAGGTGCTGTGCCAGCAGCAGTTCACGGCGCCGGAGGTGGAGAGGCTCACCACGGCGATAAAGCGGCAGTACAGACATAACTGGATCGTGGACAACATGCCGGCGGCCAGCGTTTTGGAGGTATGCACGCATTCGCGCATGGCACTGAGTACTTTCAAAGTATCGGTTTGTCTCTTTCGAATGCAATGTTCAATATGGGTTCCGTGCCGCCGTCCGTGAATCAAGAGGAAAGACTTCTTGAAGTATGCAAAGTGCTGTATCGTGTGCATGTGGCAGATGCAGAGTGAGAAGCGACGGGGGCTGTTGCGCACATGCCCAGCTCGGTGCACCGGTGCTATGCCTTTTTCATGTGGGCTGTCACCGCTGTTGCCAAAGGAATGCAAGTCAACCCTACTGTTGTTGGATTCCAGCACGTGGCTGCTGCACTGCCGCGTTGATTAGGGCAAGAGTGGTATGCTGACAGCAGCAGCTGCCGTTAAGTAAGACCTACTGAAGGCCAGGACGCTTGTGGCTAGTTAATTGTTAGGGTTTGCAATCAGGGTTTGCAAGCTCCGGTCTCCCTTGCCCTGTTTCATGCTTATGCAGCCAAGTATTTGGTATGCGAGCATGTTCTGCATTGCAACCCAGCTTCACTACATACAATCTGGTGCAATTCTCTCCATGGTACACATGAGGCCTGATTGCCATCCATCCTGCCTGCAGCTGTTGGACGCCACGGATTTGCTTGCATAGAGATGTGAGCTCTTGCAGTCCAAATGGCAACGCGGAGTATGCTAGCACAGTTGTTTTTGAAAAGGAAAGTGGTGCAGTCTGTGACAGCTTTTCAGTCTGTGAAATTTTTGGACGGTGCCAAGATGCAGTCTCGTGCCGCTGTTCACAACATCTTGGCAGTTACAGCGTAGTTCTGAGCATGAACATATCGTCGGGTGTGTCAAAGAAGGGCGGTGCGAGTGCAAACGAGCTGGCATAACCGGTGCCTTGCGCATGCTGGCTCCGCGCATCCTGACACGTGTACAGCATGCTATACGGTAGGTATATAGCGGTTCTGATGTGAATGTCCTCGATGCGCTTCATGGTGGAACCTGCGTTTGTGTTGCGTCAAGCACTTCGCTTCAGAACTTGAAGTTTGTGTTGCTTTTCATAACTTTCAGGTTTGTGTCACCTCGGGCAGAAGACGACATCAGAAACGTCACGTCCGGGCACGTCAATCTCATTCCTGAATACCCTTTAAGGGCCTCTAAGCATCGTTGGCACACGGAAGCTTGGCAAGGTTACAAAAAGTTCAAGTGCAACCGGTTGCTCACTCCCCGCCCCCAAACTTCAATTGCCCGTTACATTACACCCCTCTTGCCCCCCCCCCCCGGCACAGGTCTCTGACCAGCTCCAGACGTCGTACAGCCAGGGCTTCCTGGTCGGCACGGAGGAGCTCGGCAAGTTCTACATCAACAACGTGAGTGCTGCACGCGACCGCCGCTGATGCTGCGCTCGACGACCTCTGCTGCATCAGACTCACGTCACGCATCGCCGCGCACAGTTGTGTCCGTTGACAGCTTGACCGCCTGCTCACGATACGCATGTCGCTGTTGCTGCGGAAACACCGCACACGGCACGCGCTGCCGCTCAATGCCGTGTCGTTGACAGCTTGCACAACTGCTCACGATACGCCTGTCACTGTTTCTGCTGGTTGCCAGCTTGACCATCTGCTCACAATACTCGTGCGCATCCTGCTGCACCAGTCAGTTGACAGCTTGACCAGCTGCTCATTATGTGCCTGCCACCGTCCCCGCCGCCGCAGCACGTGCGCATCCTGCTGCAGTACTCAATTGACAGCTTGACCACCTGCTCATCATGTGCCCGCCACCGTCCCCGCCGCCGCAGCACGTGCGCATCCTGCTAGACCACAACCCCCAGCATGACCGACCGCTGATGAAATGCATGTCACTGTCAGCGGCGGCCAGCATGATCACCTGCTCATCATATGCCTGTCACCGTCGCCGTTGCCGCCGCAGCAGTGCGCATCCTGCTGCACCACTCAGTTGACAGCTTGACCACCTGCTTATCATCATATGCCTGTCAGCGTCGCCGCCACCGCAGCACGTGCGCATCCACCTGCTCACAAATCGCCTCCTGTCACCCGTCTCCGCCGCCGCAGCACGTGCGCATCCTGCTGGACTACTACCCCATGGCGGCGACGCCCGACCCCCCCGCGCGCGTCGTCGGCGTCTACGTCGAGCCCTTCTCCGTGAAGCACGCGTTCAAGGCGGGCGCCAAGTGGGACGGCAGCGAGGCGAACGACATACCGCCGCTCGACACGTGCGCCGCGGGCAGCGACGTCGAGAGCCTGAGGCCGGGGACCCCGAAGCAGGAGGTCGTCGCCAACGCGCCGACGCTCTTCACGTACGACGTGGTCTGGCGCGAGAGCGACAAGCCGTGGGCGAGCCGCTGGGACATCTACTTGAACTTGAACGGGGCGGTGCCCGCGAAAGTGCACTGGTTCTCGATCCTCAACTCGCTGCTCATCGTGACATTCCTCACGGCGATGATCGCCATGATCCTGTTTCGGAACCTGCACAGGTGCGCGCGCGCGGCCCCCGCTAGAGTTGGGGTTGAGAAAAGGCATGGGGGCATGCAAGTGTGCTGTTGCATTTGCATGACAAGTCATTGGTTTGTAGGTGACAGTAGTCATGGATCAATGGGTTGGGGGGGTACAGTAGGCTTGGGGGGGAATGTAAGGGTACTGTGGCAATTGCATGGAGAAGTGATACAGTAGTAGGGTCTGTGTGTTGTGTACTCTTACGTCTGTGCTGTGGCCAGAGTCGCGGCCGGGGGGTTGTGTCTGCCCTGCACACCAAAGCCATCAGTTAGGGTAAGCCAAAGAGAGTGCCATGATTTGTGCATGTCAGCATTCGGCATGCATTACGCACACAGGGCGCTTTGCGGCATTGACGAGGCGCTTGGACATATACCCCATGTCTCTGACTGTGCAAGCGCGCATGTTACTATATGAATCGATGATTATCAGATGCGGGTGCACTAAGGTTACGTCTGGGGTTTGGTGACGTACTCAGCAGTCATGGCGTAGCGGAAGCATCCACTGCTCTAATGGGCGGGCGCAGTAGCGGTGTCTCACACGGCAAACGGCATGGACAGTACACGCCCGGGGAGGGGTACAGGCTTGACGGTCATTGCAAGACCAGCTCTCAGAAGCGAACCGCCTCTTAGGGTGAGGGTTAGGGGTAGGGGTAGGGTTAGGGTTAGGGTTAGGTGTCGTGCAGGCATCACATGCTAGTGCAGAGATGCACAAGACTCGTCAAGTCGCCTGCTACTTCATACTGCCTTGACCCTCGTGATGACGTATTGCAGGGACATCACGCGCTACAACCGCGTGCCCACTGAGGAGGAGAAGGCCGAGGAGCGCGAGGAGACAGGCTGGAAGCTCGTGCACGCGGACGTCTTCCGCCCCCCCGCCGCGTACCCCATGCTCTTCTGCGTCATGGTCGGCACGGGCGCGCAGCTCATTGCGGGCGCCTTTGCGACCATCGTGTTCGCGGCGATCGGCTTCCTGAGTCCCGCGAACCGCGGCTCGCTCATGATCGCCGTGCTGCTGCTGTACGTGCTGTTCGGCGGCGTCGCGGGCTACGTGAGCGCTGTCGTCTACAAGGCGTTCAAGGGGCGCAAGTGAGTGCGAATGCTGGAGGGTTGGGGTCAAGTGAGGGCTACAATGAGGCTACGGATGCGTAGGGGATGCTTGAACCGAGCCTTGAAATGGAGGTTGCGCTGCTCGGTCAGCACCACGCACTGTTGAGCCACAGCATCGTGCTGGCCAGCCCACGCACCTGTACATTTCATCACATGCACTTCTTCACGCTTGTCACAGCGCGTTTAACTTCAAGTACTACTTCAAGTGTTCACAGTGCACCTGCCCCTACGTACGGCATGATTCTGCACCTGCCCCTACGTACGGCATCATTCCTTTGAGCACGCAGAATGCACGCCCGCCACCAAGTCCTGGCGTCTGATCCGCCCTCCCCTCCCCTTCCTGTTTGTTCACGCGCCCGCGCTCCGCAGGTACCAGGCGTGCACGCTGCTCACGGCGCTCGCGTACCCCGGCGTCTGCTTCAGCGTCTTCTTCATGCTGGACATTGCCAGCTGGTCGTACGGCTCCACGCAGGCGGTCCCCTTCCTCACGATGGCCGCGCTGCTGCTGCTCTGGTTCGGCATCTCCATGCCGCTCGTCTTCCTGGGCGCATACCTAGGGTACCGCCGCCCCGCGCTCGAGTACCCCGTGGAGACGTCCAACATACCGCGCCAGATCCCCGACACGCCGTGGTTCCTCGCGCCGATCTTCACAATTGCAGTTGGGGGGATACTGCCGTTCGGCGCCGTGTTCGTCGAGATGTTCTTCATCCTCAGCTCCATGTGGATGGGCCAGTACTACTACGTCTTCGGGTTCCTGTTCCTCGTGTTCCTGATACTGCTGGTCACGTGTGCGGACATCACCATGGTCCTCTGCTACTTCCAGCTGTGCGCGGAGGACTACCACTGGTGGTGGCGCTCGTTCCTCACCTCCGGGTCCACGGCGGTGTACATCTTCTTGTACAGGTGAGCGATGCGCGTGGTGTGGAAGTTTTTTTTCCGCATCGTGAAGTTCCGATTATATCAATGATCATGTACAGGCAAGAAGCCGGCTCATCATGAATGTATCATGAATGCCATAGCTTCATCATGAGTAAATTGAACGATCGGTGACGCGCATTCTTCACTTCCTGGTCCACGGCCGCATACAAATTCATGTACAGAGGTTGCAAACAGAGCAGCTCTCATCCCTGCTGTCACATTGTTTTGTTGGCGTAACAAAGGCGGTAGTCGGTGGCACGGGAGGCCTGTGTCCGTCAAACAATTTGGCCCTCTTCATGAAAAAGGAGAGACCACAAATGTGCTCTCTGTCTAATCAAGCAAGCAAGACCTGCCCTATATTTGCCTCATCACCTCAACTACTGCACATGAAGTGCAATTTCGTACTGTTGCGCACTCTCTCACTTCATGAAAAGCTGCTACGCATGACTTTTCGACATAGCACGCCATGTATCATAGCCCACTGCACAGCTGACATTGTGTCACCACCATCAGGGTCTGCCCTCTGCCCTTGCTCCGCCACCTTCAGTCATTGACGCTGCATATTTGTCTTGGACACAGCAACACCGCTGACACGCTCTCTTGCCGGTTCCGTCGCCTGTCTGAGCGCTGCTGCAGCGCGCTGTACTTTTCGCACCTGGAGAGCAACATGCTGGTCACCTACATGCTGTACTTTGGGTACATGGGGATCATCTGCCTCGGCGTGTTCATGCTCTGCGGCACCATTGGGTTCTTCTCCTGCCTCTGGTTCACGCGCAAGATCTACGGCAGCATCAAGGTCGACTAGGCAGCCATAGCATTTGGCGCTTCTTCCTTGGCATCCGCAACTCGCAAACACAAATCTCAACCAAATCAAAATCAAAACCTGCGAGCGAGTGTGTCATGTGCTGATGCTCTGCGGCAAGTGTGTCCATTGCTGTGAGATGTTGAGCAATGCTGCATCAATGCAGCATCATTCATCCGCAAGAGAGCTCCACGCATTCAACGCAGTTGTCACTGAGTTGTGTCATGAACCAGCCAATGGGCAAAAGCAGCCAGTGATGCGCATGCAGGGTGCCTTGTGCCAGCATATATTCAAGTGTAGTCGAAACTTCTATTATAAGAGGAGAGTGCGATGCAAGACGCGCTCCAAAGAACACAACTAGTAGGACAGCGCCGGCGGCGCTGGTGACACACAAAATTGGTGCTGCGCACAGGCAGCAGGGCGGCGGCAGCAGCTAAACTACTGCTGCAGCAGTGCTCACGATGCTGCCACGGCAGCATCGAGCAGCGGCTCATGCGCCACGTGCGTGGTGCTCCCTTTCCGCACCTCGCGCAGCATGAGCTCCAGATCTATGTGCGGCGCCACCTGAGAGATGAGGGCGTCCACCGTGCCCGGATCTGAAGGATCCATTTTGGCCGTGTAGCCGGCTATTTTGCGCATCGTTTCGGCGGTGGTCTCGCGGCTCTTGAGGACCGGGAACTTGCTGCGGCTGAGGTAGTTGCACACGGACGCTGCAGCGTACGATGCAGCGCAACAGGGAACGTGCAAGCTCGGTGAGGGGGTTGGGGCTGAGGCATGACTGTCAATACACTGTAACGCAGGGTGGACCGCTCCGGTCCATCGATGAACTGTGGAACGACAGCAATGGTGCTGAAAATGGTGTTGTTCACGTCACAAACGTGGCATAGATGCTTGACATGCAGAGCTCAGGTCTACAGTATCTACGGACCTAAGCCTCACGGTGTCAGTGAGCAGATGACAGAGCTCATGCAGTTGCACCTTGCGAACATCCCAGTTCTACACTTGAGCAGAAGGCAGAAGGCAACGCAATTGTCACAGCTCAACATGGCCGTTCAAATGCACGCACAATGCAACCTGCCTTGCTTCATTAGACTCAAAGCAGCAAAAGTCTACCAAGCATAGGGTAGCAGGCCGGCGAAAGTCGCAACAATGTGTTCTTCCCCGAGAGCTGCTTGGCCTTGTAGACGGCGCATGCACCCAGCCGCCCAACACCCAGCCAAAAGCCGTTCATAGTCTACCCAAGAAGATGTGGACAGTCGCTACGTACCACCAAGTGCAGTGCCGGCAAAAATTAACAATGGCAGTAGACTACATCATACCCCGAATTTCTGTACCAGCACTACACCGTGCTGCATCCAAATACTGGCTTTGGTGACGGCAGGTCAGCAGTGCTCCTCCGCGAAACCCACCTGGAAGCTGCACCCCCCCAGACAGAATGAGGCCGCACTCGAACCTGTCCGCCCGCGCAGTGTTCATGACGTGCGTGTGCAGCCCCATGATGAGGTCAACGCGGCTCGCGTGCGTGATGAAGCACGTGCGCCCCAGCTGCTCTGGCGGCTCGCGGTTGATCTTCTCCATGAAGCGCCGCAGGGAAGTCGTCACCTGCTCTCGGCAGTTGACATTACTCGGTGAGGACTGTGAAGGTGAAGTAGGCGTGTTTATTTCACTCCAAAGGCAGTGTGATTGAGTTTGAAGTCGCATGTGAAGTCTATACTTGAAGCACGTGCGTCCCAGCTGCTCCGGCGGCTCGCGGTTCATCTTCTCCATGAAGCGCCGCAGCAACGTCGTCACCTGCACTCGGCAGTTGAAGTTGCTCATAGGGTTGAAGTTATTTTGGTGGTGGTCGCGCAGGTATGCTCAGGTGGAACACTTGCGTTGTCGCCAGAAAGCATAAGCGGCGTGTCATGTTCATTGAAGCGGTCACATTTGAAGTACACAGTTGAGGTAGGTGACCTCAAGTCGCGCTATTGATCCTCGCTACATATGGATCTCCGCAGCAGCGTCGTCGCATGCAGTCGGCAACGCGTGGTTACTGTGGCTACCCCGAACGAGCGAATGATGTGGTTACTCCGAAGGCAGTTGAAGCAGTTGCAGTGAGTGATGTAATGGTCATGCTTGTCAGCACGTGTCGTTAGATATACATATATGCATGTCCATTATCCACTACACTTCTAAGTATACATAATGAGAGCGCGCAGAGCAGTGATCTACCTAATGTACTGCAATTCTCAATTTGGGCTGTAACAGAGCTCACGTGTACTGCGATTTGCGATTCAACATAGTACAACAGAGTCCACAAGTGTACTCAGCGCATACCAGCTCGTAGCGGTTGAACCGCCGCAGCGCGGCGGTACACTTCAAAGCACTGCATACATAACGAGAGCTCGTATACATAACGAGAGAGCTTAGAGCAGTACACCAGAGTTCACGAACGTACTCAGCGTGTATGTACCAGCTCGTAGCGGTTGAACCGCCGCAGCGCCGGGTCCACTTTGAAGCATGCATAATGAGAGCTTAGAGCAGCCACCTACCAAATTGTGATTTGAGATACAACATAGTACAACAGAGTCAACGAGTGTACTCAGCGCGTACCAGCTCGTAGCGGTTGAACCGCCGCAGCGCCGCATCCCGCCGCGACAGCATCTTCTCGCCAAACAGGTGCTCCAGATCCGCGCAAGACGGCGAGTCGAACCCCGCAGTGTGCGGGACGATGCCTAGCAGCGGCGCGCCCAACTGCTGACACGCCAGCGACATGTAGTGCTGCACCATGGGGAGCTTGCTGGTGCGCACCTTGTTGACGATCACGCCGCTCACGCGCACCTACGGCGGTGGCGCATCGCGGGGCGCGCGGTAGTTAAGGTTAGGGTTCGGGTGGGGCTGGAGGTAGGTAGCGTAGGGTGATGGTGTGAGTGGTCAGAGTGGCTTCAACGCGCCGAGCCTGCATGCGACGGTATGATCCTGACGACAAGCGCCCTTCATTGCAGTAATACTTGAGATGATGCCGTGACGCGATGGCTTTCAGCACTCACCGTCACGTAAGTGAGGCGTGACCTCAGTGGTATGCTCACGTGTGGAGCCTGCAACAGTGCGACCCTCTATTACCACATCAAATGTGCCAAGTCATCGCCAACGTATCGACTCATGGTTTGCATCTGTGCAGGTGAACGATTGACCCAACTAGCATGGCCCTAACCCTGACCCTAACCCTAACCCTAACCCGAAGGACACAGTCAAATGACTTGACTTCGTAATGCCATCAGACACATGCACAGCCAGCGGGCCCACTAGTCTCACACCAGCGCTCAGATAATTGAAACACTTCACAGTATGTAGGTTCACCAAACTCTAATGTGGATTGTAGGTAGCTTCCGCAAACTTAGCAATCGCCAAGTAAAATGATCAACTTTGCGTGCGGCGAATTCACCATGTCATGATGCAGTATCCCAAGCATACTGAAGGTATATGGTCGTCAAAGCGCCCAAGTCGAATGCTGATGAAGGCGGTTGACCATCACCCGCCAGGCGAGAACATCAGCTTGCTTGATAGCACACAGCATTGTGAATACGCTGCAGCCATGCCAGGAGCTGATGCAGCGGCACAAGCTATCGCCCCGGATTCTACTTGATGGTCAAAGTTGGCATGTTGAAGTAGGACTCTCTTGAAGTAGGACGCTCTTTTGCAGCGATTGCTGAAACTGTCTGCATGATTATGACTTCGCCTGCTATAATTTGACTGTCGTGAGAACTCACTGCACACAGCCGTTTCTGGTTATCTTGTGAACAAAACGCAAGTGACTCAAAAAGTAAACGCGGTAATTTAAAATTAAGAAGAAAGAGCGGTTTTGCGCATGTGCATACATGAAGGTTACTTCAGCACCATACACTTCAAATTGATAACCTACACTTCAGATTGTATACACGCCTGTAATCATGTGCCACCGGCAGCAGTGTTTCCATCATGGTTCACCCAATGTTTTCAGCTTCACTGCATCCTCAGCTGAGCTTTGGTTTATTTGCACATTGTCAATGATGAGGGCGCCTACACTATATGATCCTCAAGGCAGAACCAGGAGCATGTTCTCAGTTTGACTCACAAAAGCACGTCAGTATTTTTGTGGACGGCTTGTGTGCATCGTGTGCAAATGCCTGCCATTCCTGGCGGACTGAATTCATTGAATTCAACACAAAACAATGCTCAAATGTGGCGATTGTAGCACCTGCACTCCGGTGCCCTTGCTGCCGCATTTCCTCTGATACCGCAAGCTCCCTATCGTTGCCAACACTCCTGGCTGCTCGCACTTGACGCAAAGAGCGCATTACAGTAGTGCAGCAGACACACCTAAGCTTCTCTGTGGCGCACCTAAAAAAATCATCTACGCATGAACTTGAAGTTCTGACATATTTGTCCGGCCGCGCACTCACCCCCAGGTTGTCGCACAGCTGCTTGTTCAGCGCCAGCTCGTCGTACGTGCTCCCCAGCCCCCCCGTCCCTATGAGCACCACCGGTATGCCCAGCCGCCTCGCCACCTCCGCATTGCTCAGCCCGACAACGCTACCTACCCCGACGTGCCCCGTACCCTCCACAATGGTGAACTCGTGAGAGTCCACGACCGCCTCGAAGCCGCGCCGTATGCGCTCCCACTGCGCGCGCGAGTCGACGCGCCCCTCGACGTACGCTTTGGTGTAGCCCTGCGGCGGCGCTCTCGGCGCGGGGAGAGGTGAGAAGTGTATATGTGCGTGGAGGTGTGCTGTGGTGCGCTTGATTCGGTCGTGTGCACTATCGTTGTTGACTGACCATCGCCTACGTACAGTAACTGCTGAGGTTTTCTTGCTGGATATTTTTGCTGACTGACCATCGCCTACGTACAGTAACCGCTAAGGTTTTCTTGCTGGGCACCGCATGCTACATAACCACTTGCATGCCATGTCCATCCCGACTCGCAAACCTCGGCATCCAACCAGCCTCATACTGAACGAGAAACGCGAGCATGAAGTGGTGCTTCCAATACCAGCACATGCTCAGTAGGTTACTGGCACACTGAGGGATGCAGCAAGCGCAGGCTGCGGCTTTGTTGCCTGTGTGAACAAGTTAGCGGCAATTGTGGCATCGGTCAACAGAAAAATTCACACAATTTGCAGGCCCCCATCGTAATGACCATTTGAATATTGTGAGAAACAACTGACTGGCTCACCTGAGAGATGATTACTGGCGATAGGTTTTGTGGAGGGTCGCTGAGGCCAAAGTGAAGGCGGGCCAGGTTGGCGTCCTGGTCGATGCGGGCGCCTTCTTTGGTTTCCACCCAGCGCTGGCCCACAGGCTTGATGAACCCCACGTTGCCCTTTCCAAATCTTTGCCTGCAGGCGCTCATGAGGGCCATGCACATGGACGTCTTTCCAACATGCTGCTTCGTAGCCACCACCATGAGAGCTCGAGGTTGCCCAGGCATGAGCCCAGGCATGGTGGCGGCTGGCACACAGTGTGCGGCGTTTCAGGGTCTGATAGGTATCGCCTGGCTCTGCGCTCCCGCCCCTCGCGTGCACGGAGTTCTGAAGTGTTTCACCTCAGCGGTTGCACTTCAACGTGGCGGTCTGAAGGGCAGAAGGGACTTGAAGGAGCGCCACTCAAAAAGGCTGACAGAACCGCAGGTGCCTGGGCACGACCGGGCCCCAGCAACGGAGGGCTGCTTTCGCGCGGTGTGTGCACTTGCACAGAAAACTCAACTGCACAACCTGATCTAACTTCAACGCTTGCTTGAAGTTGATGCCTTGAAGTTCATAAGCTTGACTCGTTGCTTGCTTGATCAAGCACGACGCCCAAGCAGATATGAGCTCTAATCGGCCTCCTCCCCCACCTTCGCGGCCCGGGGCAGGCCCTGGCCCTAAGCGCTCAAAACTGACATCGTTTGGAGCGGCTGTCGCAGCAGCTACGAAACCCAAGTCTGCGGCTCGACAGGCCAATGGTGGGGGCTCATCGACCCCCGTGGAACCGCCGAGAGTATACAAGAAGGCTCGGCTCACATCGGTGAGCTTGCGCACTGCTTATCGCCTCTTGCAGGCCGCAAATAGTCGTTCTTTCCGCCGCGCACCAATTTTCTGACACTTGGCTGCATTCTCTGATTTTGTCGCAGGCAATGCACCCTGATGCTCCTCTGAGGGCGTCGCCCACCCAGGGACGCACGCCCTCCCCCATGCCTTCGCAATCCGCTGGCGCCAGCGGCAACGGGCCCCGCATGGGCAGCATCGACCACTTCCAGGCAGGCCTGCTGCAGTGGGACGTGCTGGCGGAGCTGCAGGCGGAGGTCTCAGACGACCGCCGCGCGTACGAGGCCGAGCACCCCGACGACTTCGCCGACGTCCGCGTCCCCGACCGCTTCGCGGACGTCGCCGCCTACGCCGCCATCTGGACGCCGCTGCTGCTGCGCGAGCTGCGCGCGCAGACGCTCAACTCCCTCATCACGGATCCGCCCAGCGGCAGTCCCGCGACCGTTCTCCTGCGGCAGAAGGTGGAGGTCAGGGAGGGGTCGCTGGCCTCGATGGACGCGCGCGTGAGCGGCGGCAGCGGCAAGCAGCTCATGGGCAACGAGCTGGTGCTGATAGTGAGGGAGCAAGACATGCTGCAGCGCGCTCTGGAGGCGCCGCCGCGGGGATCGAGGGGCGCGAAAGCGGCGGCAGCGAGCAACGTCAAAGAGGAAGGGCTCGAGCTAGAGGTACGCGCAGCAGGGCATTGCATCTGCTCGTGTTTGGTGCCATTGTCCATATACGCATATACGTGCATCAGCAAAGCAGCAGCAGCGCCGTCACACACCCCACGCAGCGCCGCTCTCCTTTGCCAGCACATCACTGAGCACTGCCTATGACACCACACGCGCATGCGCAGGCGCCGCCGCCGCTGCGCGCGCCGCTGCGCGGCATGCTGGGCGTCTGCACCAGCGCGGTGCGCTCGCAGGAGGGGCTGCGCATCACGGTGGACCGCGCCGCCGCGCGCCGCGTGCTGCCGCCGAGCGGCGAAGCCTTCCTTTACAACCTCGGCTCGCTCGCGGGCGCGGCGCGCGAGTGGGACGCGCTGCACAACCTCGCCGGCATCCCGCTGCTGCGCGAGATCCTCGCGGCCCCTGATAAAAGCGCCGCCGCCGCCGCCGCCGCGCCTGACGGGGACGACGACGCGGATGGCGGCGGCGGAGCGCAGGAGCAGCAGCGGCGCTGCCAGCAGAAGCGCGCGAAGCGCATGCGCGCGGCGGCGGACGACGCGCTGGCGCTCGCGTCCGCCGCCGCGACGGCGCAGGGCGTTGGCGCCGCGGAGGTCGGCGAGGCGTTCGCGGCGTGGCTTGAGTCGCGCTTCAACGAGTCGCAGCGCGACGCGATCGCCGCGGGCGCGCGCGGCGCGGGCTTCACGCTCGTCAAGGGCCCCCCCGGGACGGGCAAGACGACGACGCTCGTGGCGCTGCTCAACGCGCTGCACGTGCGCGAGTTCAACGCGTACTACCGCGCGATGCTTGCGCTCGCGCGCGCGGCGCCGGGCGCGGCCGTCGACGCCGCGTGGGAGGCGCTGCGGCGCCGCAAGCCGCACATCCTCGTCGTCGCGCCGAGCAACGCCGCGGTGGACAATGTGTTGCAGCGCGTCATGGAGAAGGGGTTCATGGATGGGACGGGGGGGCGCTATAACCCGCCGCTCGCGCGCGTGGGGAGGGGCGCAGGGGGGGTGGCGAAGGGGGTCACACTGGAGGACCAGGTGGAGGCGGTGCTGGGGGGCGACGGGGGGTGAGTGACTGTGAACTCGCTTGAGCAGCTTGTGAATGTCCAGGGTTTGGGGTCATGGTGAGATTAGCTTGACGCCAGGTGTGAAAATGCCGTGTAGTCAGTGGTGTCATTGTGCGTGGATGCCTGAGAATCTTGGCAGTCCTCGCGGGTGATGATAGATGACACGTTGCTGGGCCTGCGTGGTGCAGTCGCTACAATAGGGGTTGTCACGTCAGTAGGGCAAGGCGTGGGCGTGCAACGGCCTTGCTGCTGTTGCCATCGGACACGAGTGCACACTGCGCAACGTGTCAGAGATTGCGCTGATTTGGAATGTGCGCATCGCTGTGCTGACTGTTGCAGAAGACAACGCAGCAGCAGCGCTGGATGGCATTCAAAATCTGTCCCTCATACAATCATCAGAAAGGCCGCACAGTACCCTTTCACGCCATCCGTCAGGGGCATGATTTAGGCATTTGCAGCATACCTCAGTGAAGGCCCCCCCCCCCCCCCCCCACACACACCCATGTAGCCCTCATACAATCATCAGAAAGGTCGCACATGACCCCCCCGCTCCATCCCTCAGCAGCACGGTCAGGCAATTGCAGCAAAGCTCAGCTCCCCCCCCCCGTGCAGCGCGCTGCAGCGCCGCCTGGAGGAGCTCCGCCAGCAGCTTGCGCGCCACCTCGCCGCCGTCATGGCCGCGCTGCTGCGGCTCCGCGCGCTGCACGCCGCCGTCACGCGGCCGCTGCCGCTGGGCTGGGAGGCGCGCGTGAACCCCGCCACCAACGCCGCCTACTTCGTCGACCACAAGAACCAGCGCACGCAGCCGGAGGCGCCCGCAGCACCGCTCAACCCGGACGCCGCCACGGTGCCGCTGGACGCGATGCCGGAGTACCAGATCTATGCCGCGCAGCTCACCAAAGAGCTGGAGGGGCACGAGGCGGCGCGCGCGGAGATCAAGCGCATTGAGTGAGTAGGGGTTTGTGTGGGTTTGTGGGGCTAGGGTTAGGGTTGGGGTGGGGGCAGTCTGGGGAAGGGGCGAGGGGGTATAGCTTGTATTGTGGGGTCATGGTCCGGGTGAGCGCAGGATGGTCTGGGGTAGTTGTTAGGCTAGGGTTGGGGTGAGGGCTTAGAATAGGATTAGGGTTAGCGTATGGTTGGGATTAGGGTTAGCTAACCCTAACTTTCACACGTAACCTTCAGGGCCGGCGTGCGCGGAGGCGACGCGCGCCAACCATCGCATGGAGTGAATGGTGAAGATGCAGCTCATTTGTAAGGTTAGGATTAAGTAGGGCTGGAGTTGGGGCTAAGGTAAAGGTTAGGTATTGGCTGCTTGATGTATTTGTTGGAATAAGGACAAACGGTCAGGGTTGAGGGCAGGGCGTCGCGGCAGCTATGCAGAAGGTGCTGCGCCGCACTGTGGCGGTCGCTGTGCTTGGCCACACGAATGCGGTAGGGCAGAGTTAGGGTTAGGGTCTGGCGCATGGAGCGATTGCGGGAGAGGGGCGCTGCCGTCACGGCGAGCAGCTTGTTGTACATAGACACCTCAAGTTGGAGCCACTTCATCAACTTTGCCTGCCCAAAATGCGCCGGTACATCACTACTTGATCCTCACAGCTGCTGGTGTTGGTCGGCGCATGCCCTCTTTTGTGTAACCACCCAAACCTTAACCCGAACCAACCCACAGGCTTGCGCAGCTGGCGCGCACCACCGCCGCGCGCTGCTCGCGTCCACCTGCTCATCACCACCGCCACACCACTCACTCAGCGCTCACGCACACGCTGCTGCCGCTTCTTAAGCGCAGGTTTGCGCAGCTGGCGCGCACCAACCCCGCGAGCCGCCGCAGCGCGCGCGAGCAGCTCGAGTCGGAGCTCCTGGACGCCGCGCACCTGGTCTTCACAACGCTCAACTCGAGCGGGCTGCCGTGCCTGCAGGGCTCGCGCGCGTTCAACGTGGTCGTCGTGGACGAGGCCGCGCAGGGCGTGGAGCTGGCCACGCTCGTGCCGCTGCGCCTCGGGGGGCGCCACTGCGTGCTCGTGGGCGACCCGCAGCAGCTGTCGGCTACGGTCTTCGCGCAGGTGCGCAGCACGTCGGCGCAGTATATTCATGTCGATCTCTGGTATGTATGTATGTATATGGTGCGTCTCGACGGCTGCCACTGCGTGCTCGTGGGCGACCCGCAGCAGCTGTCCGCTACGGTGTTCGCGCAGGTGCGCAGCACGGCTCCGCAGTATGTGTCCATATATACATTGGTCGTTTTGCCGCACGGCTCGGCAGCATGTGTTCACAATATTGGTCTTTGGTATTTTCATGTTTTTGCCTCGGAGGGCGCCACTGCGTGGTCGTGGGGGACCCGAAGCGGCTGTCGGCTACGGTGTTCGCACAGGTGCGCAGCGCGGCTCCGCAGGGTGTTGACCTCTGGTATGTATGTATATGGTGCGCCTCGGCGGGCACCACTGCGTGTTTTGTCGGTGGCCCGCAGCAGCTATGCGTTGCGGACCGCGGTGTCAGGTGCGGCTGCGGCGCTGCTTTCCTTTGCAGTATGTTTGTCTTTGGTATGTCTGTATAGTGGATTGGCGTGCTGCCGAGGCTTGACTTCTTACATGCACGGGGCTGGCAGCACCTGTGCCGTTAGGGTTGAAGTTAGGGCAAGGGCTAGGCAGCAGCGTCCCTTCACAGTGTTTGCACAAGGTAGTGGTGCGCGTTTGCTGACGCTGCCTGCTCAGTTCTCATCCGCGTGTTTCTCAGAATCCTTTTCATGGCATGTATATCCAGTTTTTGCCTAGTTGTTGCTGGCATGTCCTGTGTTCCAATGGATGTTCAGTTCAGATATGTGCCGCTCAAGTCACAGATACGTAAGTTTGACACCGAATCGCCTTGTGCCGCCTTCCGCTGCTTGTCCAGGGCGGCGCAGCATCCCAGTACGACCGCAGCCTGTTCCAGCGCTTGGAGCAGTGCGGCCACCCAGTTCATATGCTGGACACACAATGTGAGCCAAACCTGAGCAGCGCCGCACATCTAACCCCTGAGTCTATTTTTGAAGTTAGTGTGATTGGGCACTTAAAGTAGTGGTGGGATGTGAAGTAACTCTTAACCTGAGTTTCACCCTAATGATACGTACACATGTTTGACACACAATGTGAGCCAACACTGAGCAGCGCTGCACATCTAACCCTAATCCCAAGTCCTACCCTAAACCTGAATTCAACCCTTACCCTAGGTCCTGTGTAATGGTCGATGTCGTGCATGCAGGGCCCGACGACGATACGCGACTGTGACCGTCTAGCGTCTGCCACTTGCTGGGTTTCCTGGTCGTATCAGTTACAAAACGTAGCAGGCGCGCGTATTTTCATTGTACTTGTGTTGCACCATAGGCTTTGGTGGCGCGCAACCGCGTGCGAGTAAATGCCTGTGCCGCTTGCCATACGGGAACTTCAATTGTGTACCATGGAGCGTCACCCACTTTTCCTTAACTCACCTGCCTACCTTTGGCTGCTGTTCCCGTGAGCAGATCGCATGCACCCTGCCATCAGCGCCTTCCCGAGGGCCGCGTTCTACGACAGCAAGCTGAAGGACGGGCCCAACGTCACGCAGCCAGATTACAGTCTGCCTTATCACAGGGTGAGCCATGTGAAGTTGCCCTAACCCTACCCCTAACCCTGAGTGGAGTTGCCCCGCTCGCCCACCTTCGTAACGTGTCCGCCTCTTGGGTGTTGCACGGACGTCATTCATATCCTTTACGTTCTCGCAGGTCTGGAAGTGCATGCCACGTTTTGCAAATGTTTCATACGCAGGGGGGTGACGTTGGTGGAGACGTGGTGAGAATTGGTCCATTGGCAGAGTGTTCGTATTCTCATACAGGAAGAGATGACATTTGCAGTTTTGCGGCACTCTGGACATGCTGCGGAAGCTGCTGCTCTCGTTCCAGCGCCGTGCAATCTGCAGGGTGGGCTGCGGCGGCCAATACGACGCAGTACATTGCGGTTGTCGATGCGTGTTCGGCTTTTCTCAGACTGCCGCGGTTCTCTGTTGCATCTGTCCATCACTAGTCTCCGTTTGCCCTGACACATGACGCATGTCACAACTCAGGGCTTCAAGCGCGCCACAACCCAACACATTTGTCTGCTGACCACTCAGCCCTCCATGCCATCACGTCTCTCACGGCCGCCCTGCCCCCGCCCCCTCCGTGCGCTGCTGCCACACACACACCGTGCCCACCCCCTGCCCCCCCAAACCCAGCTTGCCGCCTTCCAGCCATTCGTCTTCCTCAACCTGCGCGCCGGCGCGACGCAGCGCCAGTTCAAGTCGCTCAGCAACCCCGCGGAGGCGCGCCTTGCCGTCAACGTCATCTCCACGCTGCTGCGCCTCACCAACGGCGCCGCCGCCGGCAACATCGGCGTCATCACCCCCTACGGGCAGCAGCTGCGCGAGTTGCGGGAGCGCTTCCGCGGCGCGTTCGGCGCGGACTGGGAGCGCACAACGGCGGAGGCGTCGACGGTCGACGGCTTCCAGGGGCGCGAGAAGGACGTCATCGTCGTGTCGCTCGTGCGCGCGAGCGGCGGCGGCGGCGTGGGCTTCCTGGCGGACGTGCGGCGCATGAACGTCGCGCTCACGCGCGCGCGCCACGCGCTGTGCGTCATCGGCCACGAGGCGACGCTGCGCGTGAACCCCATGTGGGCGGCGCTGCTCGCGCGCGCGCGCGCCGCGGGCGCGCTCCTCGACGTTGACGACCCTGACGTGGACCTTTCAAGCTACGGCGAGGCGGCGGCGGCAGCAGCGGCGGCAGCACCGGCAACGGGGACAGCAGCGGTAAAGGGGGAGCCGCTGCCGATGGACGCGCCTTCGCCGCGGGCGCGGCCGCCGCCGCCGCCGCTGCCGGCGGCGCTGGTGCCCAAGAAGGAAGAGGTAGAGGTAGAGGAGGGAGAGCTTTGAGCGGCCCGTGATGGCTACGTTTAGTGCTGGCGGAGGCAGCGGCGCCGCGCGGTTGTTGCCGGTGACTGGGTGTCCCCCTGTCACGCGTCGGGCCTGCAGCAGTGCTCATCTGCAGATGCTTCGGATGCGGAGGACGTTGAGCTGCTGGCTTGCGTCGCGGCTGTAGCAACAGCACTGGTGACACCTCTGGTGCCAAGCAGCAGACGGCTCCTGCCATCGCTGCTGCTGGTGGTGGTGGTGGTGGTGCCGCCGCTGCTCTGCTGCTGGTTGGTGGTGGTGCCGCTGCTGCTGCTGCTGCTGGTGGTGCTGCTGCTGGTGGTGGCGGTGTCGCTGCTGCTGCTGCTGCTGGTGGTGGTACTGCTGCTGCTGCTGCTGCTGCTGCTGCTGCTGGTGGTGGTGGTACCGCTGCTGCTGCTGCTGCTGCTCCTGCCGCCACCCCCCCTCTGCTACGCCATGGGCCCACGACACGGTCGGCAGCGGAAGGCAAGCTGCGCTGGAGGTGCATCGGGCTGCAGGCGAGGGTGACACCTGGCACTGCATGGCTTACTGGCTTGCTGAGCACTGCCACTGCAAAGCGAAACAGCCTCCGCCGCCCCAGTCGCTGGCTGCGCTGCTGGCATCCGGACAGCTGCTGATAGCGCCAGTGACCCAACTGTTAAGCATCGCCACCGCGGCGGCCCTGCGCCAATGCCGTCAGACCTGCAGTGCAGTCCCCGCGAATTGTGTCACGTTTCACGCGTACACATGAGGCATCGGTGCTCGGCAGCAAAGCTGTGATTTCAGCTTAGCGCCCAAGCGTGGACACCTACGGTGCCAACGCGGGAACGAGCCATGTAGCTTGCTGGTCCACAGAAGGGGACCTGCCAAGCTCACGGCATGGTGTATCTGTACAGATGATGGCAGCCTTGTCTGCGGAGACAAGGGGGCCCGGAGATGTGGGGAGGCGGGGAGCAGGGCACAGAGAAGTGCTGCTTATGCTGAGCTGTGTGCTTCACATAGCCTGTGTGCAGCGTTGGCAGGTTCAGGTCGAGCACTGCGCTTGACGGAGAGTGCTATTGCTGTAGTTGATGTCATGTCTCGAGCACGCTCTTGCTTGGCATGTGTGTACGCCTCGCTCACATGCTGGTAGTAGCATGGTAAAAGCAGTGTGTGTGTCTCTGTCCGGTCAGGATAGGCACGTTGTTGGTGCTGTGCTCAGCAGCAAGTAGAGGTGCAGGATGCTTCACCTTGCTGCTCAGCATGGACACCAAGCGCGCCCTATCGTAACACACAGCGCGTGCTCCACCAAAGCAGATCAACTAATGCGCACACGGGTGCACTTCTGGGAGATGATGCACATCTTGCTCTTGTCCTCAAATCGGCAGGGCACACCTGCCGCTACACACATATGCATCAAACACCTGCATCGCAACGAAGATTGTAATAATAGTGTGTCACACACTTAACATGATTGTGATTGTCATGTGTTTCGATGCTTCTAAGCTGACACCTCTGCTTGTTCACACGTGTACAGCCGCAATGCTGGCAAGCATGCATGTCCACATTGCATGATTGATATCTGAACATGTGGTGACGCCCACACCTTGATCAGGGCCACAAATGGATATGGTATGGGCCTGTAGAGTGGTGCAAGACAACGTAGCAGCTCCTTCTTGGTTGCTTCTGCTTGAAGCGCAAGCACCCAAGACTTCATCACACTGCTTGGAACAAGCGAGATCCATGTCTTCAGCAAATGACACAACGCTTTATGGAGTGTCATGAATCGTCACAACACCGACAGGCAATCAAAATCAAAGGCACCTTGCATACAGCACGTTCACTCGAATACAAATTTGTTTACAAAGCAAACAAATCTGAGTCTAGAATCGCCGAAAACATACCGCCTCGAAACTTTCCGAGTCGGAAGTTTCGACCTGAAACTCGCGAGCGATCATTCACACACACACACACACACCCTCTGCTTCACATAGAGTAATATGGCGATCAAGGCTCTGCTCCTGCTTGTGTGCACCGCCCTCCTGGGCGCCGTATCAGCTTTCGTCGGGACGGCGCTGCCTTCTGTGGTTCGCGCGCCATCGTCACTTTACATGGTGAGCGTCTACAGTAGGAATGCATCTGCGAAACATGCTCATGTGCGCTGGAATCAAAGATAACGACAGGGTGTTCAATGCCTCGCTGGCCCCTGTCGTGCTTATTGAGGCGCTCAGCGTTGAGTTGCAAGTATGTTGAACAGCGTCTGCAACGTACGTCAGCCTCTACTGCACATTGCCTAGCAGCTTTTTGTGCGGTACGGCTGTACAGGTTGTGTCCGCAGTGCCTGATTGATCATCTACCTCGACGCCACATCAAGCATCCTCGGGTCAAGGACGTACATTTCAAAGTTGTTTCAGTTGGATCACAGCTTGCCTCCAAGTAATGTAAAAAAAGTTGGTTTCTCTGATGCACACTCTCGAGGAAGTGATGTTGGGTCGGCGAACTCTGTTGACGTTGTCGCTACAAGAACGCTCACTCAAATAGTTAGCATGACTCTGGTCGGTGCTTGTCATTGGCTTCAATGTCAAGTCACATTCCTTAACCAGACCTTTTGCTGCCCAAATTCTGCAGGCCCAATGTATATTCCCAGGGGGCAAGAAGGCAGAGGGGAAGCCAGGGGAGGCGCTCAAGGCGGTGGTGGCCAAGGCCAAGTATGACGCTCCCTACGGCTGTGAGGAGGGGAAGTGCGGATCCTGCGAGCACAAGGTCGGGGGGAAGAAGGTGAGAAGCACAAGGATTCCTAATGCAGTTCTTTGGCCACAGCACCGTGTGCGCACTGGGGGCAGGCTTTCAAGTTGACCGCCAGTTTTTGAAGCAGCACTCGTTGACCGCTACTTTTTGGAGCAGCACTCGCGCGGGTTGGCAGGTGCGCTGCTCTTGACAGTCGCAGCAGATGTCACGACTGTGGTCTGCCGTTTTATAGCGGCTCAGCATCACTCCCATGCAGCTCTCGCGTTGGGGCTCGTCGGAGGCTTTGGGCCACCTACTGGTCATGGCCACGCGTAGACGAGCGTCCGCAGCAGGTGCTGCCATGCCGCAGCATACGCTAGATTGCTGACCTGGTGATGCTCGTGATGGAAAAAAAAAAAAATTGTTGTGTACGACACTGTAGTCGCCCTGTACAGTACTCGTGTAACGGCACAACCGACGATTTGACACATAGTACCTGCACGCCATTGTTGAGCATCCCCTGCCCGGCAGGGCCTGCCGTAGTGTAAGACAAGCTTGTTGCCTGACGGCATGCAGCGTTTCACCTGTCAAAGAGCGATGAAGAGCAAGTGTATACCCAGTGCTGTAGGAGGAGCATGCCCCTCTGCTAAGCGAACTCCCTCCCCACTTGTGCCTTGGCGGTGTAGTGCTATGCAGTGTCGTACATGAAGCATGCCCTGCACAGACACCGCGCTTTGCATTGACAAAGACTCCATACCTCAGTCACAAGCTAGCATCCCCCCTTCACCTAGGACAGTGTGGTGCTTGCCGTCTTCACCAATGGGTACCCGCCATGCTGTTCAGAAAGGGGAGGGGGGGTGTTCCGGCGCACAGTGCCTGAATATGATTATGATGTTCGCAGTACTCTGCTCCACAAAACGCATTACGATAACAACGGCGTGCACCGAACAACACAAGCCGCCACTGTCATGGGTGAGGATAGTGTAGTTGGGATGCAGCGCTCGCTAACTTTTCAGTGAGCGCCGCTCAGCAGGATCTGTTGCTGAGCACTGCCAACGGCCTCATAGGAGGTGTTGCGGGCTGCCGCATGCTGCTTCCGGTGCCAGGACTACTTGCTGGCATAGGGCTGCTACGGTGCTTCTGATTCCACTGCAACGCCGCTATGTCGCCAAGTACTGCTACTCACCCCCCCCTAACAACTGGTTAGTAACCAGATGTCGTCTGTTGTGCTCACATGCGCTGCTCTACAATGCAAGCTTAAACTTGAGAGAGTGTCAGCAGCATCAGACACAGCCACCAGCGATATGACTGAAGAAGTCCGTACAGGATATTGTACTGTATCAGGTGGAGTAAGCAGCGGTATGCGCGAAATCACTGACCCATCAAACTCCGTAGCATTGCGCATCTGCTCATTGGCCCTCGGCTCACTGACTGTTGCTCTGACAGGTTTGTGCAGGGTCGTACTGGCCGCAGGTCTGCCTACACGACAGATTGCACTTGTGAACTACCTCTTTCGCAAGTGCCATGCACACATTGCCACCTGTCGACGCGCTGCTTTTGATACTGTCTGGGTTTTTTTAAATGTAGTGCATCCTCCGCCGTGCTTCGTTGCAGGTGCGCCTCTGCATCGGCAAGGTACCCCCTGGCAACGGCCCCCACACCTTCACCCAGTAAAATGGCGACTAGTGGAACCCCCCCTGGAGCCTCTTGAGTGTAGCTGTCCGCAAGTTATAAAACATCATGATGTACATCATGATCATTCTGTGTGATCTGCCGCATTAGAGGCATCCGACTGTAAAGCTGCGCCGTGTGCGCTACGGGTGCACATATTACAATACATGGTTTGTAGCACTTGTACAACAGCAGGTATGAATGGCAGTTCTCTTGTTTTTGTTGCATTGCAGCTGCAACACTTGCCATGCAGCAACAAGCGCTTGCATGACAATGTATGCATGTGCTGCGTCACATTTGACACACTCGACAGCGTCAAAGCATTCGTAATATGGTCATTTGTGATATATGTCTTTGTTCTCAGCAAGGTGTTTTTTCAGCACCAGCCCGCAAACTGCAACTTCAAGTTGATCTTGAACATTGTGTGCAAGCCATTGAGGAGCCTTGCGCCGGATCGCAGAATTGTAGAGAGGAAGGGCCTGGCAGTCTGCTGTTCCAGCAACCACCTTGTTGGGCATTGGCGACAAGAGGTGTGCCGGGCACGACACGCAGCTAGGATCTCGGAATGTCTGTGCGTAGGATCCTCTCATTGATCCTCTGCGGCTGTGTTCCAATGGCGACTCACGCATTTGCGGCAGCCTCTGTCGCGCGCAAGGTCTTGTGTCTGGATCCTGTATCAACAGCAGGGCAAAAGGTGAGCCAATGCGCTTTGGCGTTCACTGCAGGCTCAGGAAGTGTGTGCCATAAGTGCGGGTGCCTGTTATCAGTAGGCAAGACTAGTTGATCATTGTGCTGGTGCTCATTACTGGTAGGAACAAGAGTTGAGCTGGCAAGCATTTGCTGCAGAAACAGTTGCTGTATACCGCTTTTGAGCGAGTCAGGAGGTTTTTTGTTGCAACTTCAAACAGGCTCGAACACTCCGGACGAGAACGAGTCGCAGCTGCAAAGCGGTGCATACATTGATGGTGCCAACAACGGCTGCAAGGCATGCCTCAGTCCTGCGAGGCAGCTTTGCATTCACGCCAGAGCTTGCGGCAGTGTGCGAGACACTCCTTTCACAGTCAAATGCACCAAATTTGACTTCAAGCTTGCAACCAAACTGCCTCGCAGGAGCTGCAAGATGGCGGCTACGTGGTAGACTCGCGCAAAGCCGTTTCCAACGAGGAGATGGACGCGCTGCTTGCGTCGGGCGACTACTGCAGCGTCATCGTCAGGGCCGCCAACACGGTGCGCGCCGACACATTTGACGGCGCGAAGGGGAGCCTGGTGGTCGTCGGCCGCGCGGGGGTAGGTGAGCGCTGCTGCTGAGCAATGTTGCACCCTCGCGCTGCCGACGAGGCCTGCGGTGACAGAGCGCATATATGTCTGTATGTGTGGGGATGATGGTGTAGCAGCCGCTACGGCGCTGCGCCGTGTCTGGAGCCATGTTGCCGAGGCGGTGGGAACCATACCCATATGGTGTTGCTCTCGCTCCAAGGCAGCATGAATGAATGAGTGAAGTCAACGCTGCTTTGATGTCAGTGCCGGCTCCAATGCCAGCATCCACTCAGTGTCGCCGTATTCTCCGATATCAGCATGACCGCATTTTTCCCCAGCACTACGCTCAGCTTGCCTGTTGCGCCTGTGTATGTATGTATGCGCAGGCGTGGACAACATAGACCTGGAGGCGGCCAAACGCGCTGGGGTCACCGTCGTGAACGCGCCAAACGGCAACACGGGTGCCGTCGCGGAGCTCACGTTTGGCCTGCTAATAGCACAGGTGCTAGGCCACAAATGCTGTTCGCTGGTTGTCAGTAGTGTTTCATCCATTGTAGATGCTGTTGCGCGGCACGCTCCGCAATTGTTGCAGGGTCATTTGGTTACGATGTGGCTGTATTTCAATCACCGAGCAACGTGTGTGCATTCTGCTGACCGCATCTGGCGAGCCGGCCTGCATACAACCTCGACGCTGGAGCGCTGTTGAAGTTGAAGTTTGAGACTCCACTAAGAAGAGCGTGCACACAGACATGAACGAAATACTCATACTCAGATCCACATCTATCAATGAGGCAGTTGCCGCGGCGCCGATGAAGGTCACCTCACGCCCAGATCTACCGTCACACATGCAGGCCTTGCTTGCGTAGCCTCGACGCGCTAGAGCACTGTTGAACCGCGTAGCGCCAACATCAACTTCACTCCACTACTCATGAACGAAAGACTCAGACCCAGACCTAGACCTAGGACCCAGACGACATGAGCTACTTGACGACCGTGCCACAACGCCCCTGCGCAGCCTTCTCATTGATCACGGCGAGCTGAACCGCTGCTTGTTTCCTTACAGGCAAGAAACATAATCGCGGCGCACAGGAGCATAGCAGAGGGGAAGTGGGACAAGAGCGCACTGCTGGGGCACAGCTTACAGGGGAAGACCCTGAGCATCGTCGGCATGGGGGGCATTGGCAGGGGGGTGGCGTCGCGTGCGCTGGCGTTCGGCATGAAGGTTGTCACGCCGCAGCGAAAGAGCGGGAGCAAAGCGCCAGGCAAGTCCGCGGCGAGTCCCTGTGCCCCGGCTCAACTTCAAGCAGTAATGTAACTGCCTCAAACGGTTGAAGTTAGGCCCCGAACCGCATTGACAACGAGTTGCGATGTAACTGCCACAGGGGACTGACGGGGCCATTAACGATGTGCATGACGAGACTCTATTTGCAGATCTCAAAGGTCAAGCGATTTTGACAGAAGTGCTGTAACTCAGCCTGTGAGCGCGGGACTCGTGCTTCGTCAGCTGCAGCTGCCACCGCTGCGGCACTGCGGGGCGGTGGCATGGCGGCAGCGCTCGAAGCGGTGCTCAGCGCGTAAAAGTGCGCACCGACAGCATGGATTTTTAACAAGTGATTTGTGGCTGCAACAGCAGATAGTAAATCGCATCAGCCTTGGTGTAAGAAAAAGGGTCAGGATCGGGGTCGAGGGCAGAGTGAGGATGACGGCTAGTTCAAGGGTTAGGGTAAGGGTGAGCCTAACCCTAACCCTAACCCTAAGCTTAGGGTGAGCCTGCAGCCGGACTGTGATAAGATGCCGTGGGGTGTATTCTACTCGAGCTCAGTTTGAAGTGCACTGATAAGGGCATCTGGAGTGCACTAATAAGGGCATGCCGCCCCACAAACCGCCGTACTCATCGTGCCCGGGGCAGCTGCAGAGGCCTCGCACCCGTTCATGTGGTCCTAGCACTCTGCGCATCTGCTGCTGAGCATGCCATTACAAAACGACCTGACACGGAGGTAATGTTCTGGTCGCCTGCTCTTGCGTACTCGCCATACTTGAGGTACAGTGCTCCAGCAAAAGCTCAAGATTCCTGCACGAACGTCCCTCCGTGACATGTCCGACATGCGTGCGGATTCATCGCAACTAAGTCGTGCCAGTCTGACGATCGGCATGATCATACCCATGTATCGTCTTGTCATATGCAATTGATGGCGTGCGGGTAGTGGCAGCGCTCGATGACGTGCTCGCGGCGTACGCCTACCTGACGCTCATACCTACGTACCCCCTCGTCACATGCAGTCAACGGCGTACAGGTGGTGGCAGCACTCGACGACTCGCAGTGTGAGACTACCTGACACTCATACCTACATACCCTCTCATCATACCTACGTACCTTCTTGTCACGCGCAGTCGACGGCGTGCAGGTGATGGCATCGCTCGACGACGTGCTCGCTTCGTGCGATTACCTGACGCTGCACGTGCCGCTGTCGGACAGCACGCGCGACATGATAGGGCGCGACCAGCTGGCCAAGATGAAGAGGACGGCAGTGCTCATCAACGCCGCGCGGGGGGGTGTGGTTGACGAGACAGGTGCAGTTTCAACCTCAACTTTGAAGTATTAGTGCACCGCGCCCTGAGCTGGTGTCGTGGCAGGCAGATAGATGTATGAGTCAGCAGCCGTCCGCGGCATTTGTGTGTGGGGTGTCAGGAGGCGCTGTTGCCACTGCTAACATGCGCGCAGCATTTGCTGTTTGAAGCTGTTGCTGCCTCAGAGGCAAATTGGCAGAACTGTGTCCACTACATAATGTGCATGACCGCTACCTAAACTGTCTCCATCAGTGCCCTCCTGTAGGCATGATTGCACATGAGCGTGTCTCCAGTTAGACGACAGGTACATCAAATTGACCATGAGGTGGTCGCCGTCCCTCCCTCATGTCCCTCGTGTCGCTGATATGAAAGTCAGTCTGCATGTGCAGGCATTAGCAGCGAAGGCCGCATTCACATCCACAATGTACGCACATGCGCATTGCTGCACCACGCGCCGCAAGCGTGTGTGCGCCAGGGCCACTGACGTTGAACGGCTATGTTGCATTTCAGAAATGTACAACACAGGGTTCAGCGCAACACGCACGGCATGCTGTATAGGTACACACACGCGGCGGCACCCCGCGCCCGCTTCGCTTATACTTTCAAGTTCTTGTGTATGCGCACTTGCATATGTATACCCTCTTGACTACATGCGTATACGCTGCCCCGTTTTGCCCCCAGCTGGGCCAAGCGTCTGGCATTGCTCAGACTAGGCATGAACTGAAGCTCAGTGCATCTCCGCTGCTCACTCCCCGCCACCGCCACCAGCACTGCTCGAAGCGCTAGAAGGCGGGCGATTAGGGGGAGCAGCGCTAGATGTCTTCACCAATGAGGGGGCACCTCTAGACCCAATAGTGCAGAAGCTGGCTTTACATCCACGAGTGGTATGCACGCCACACCTGGTAAGCCATGCATATGGGGCTCGCGAGAGGCTGCAGAAATTTTGTGACGTGACTAGCTCGCGCGCTTGCCCGCATATATATCCTGACTGCGACTTCAGCCTCCAGTGACATTATCACAGATTGCGTGCGCATACAAATCGATGATGATAGAAGCATGTGGCAGGGCATTGTTGCTACAGTGGGTTGCAACCCAAAATGCACAAGCCTTTCCTGTACTTCTACAGTCAGAATGACACTGGTGGAATGCAAATTGATTGTATTGTCAACACCTTAGTTTTCAAAAGTGTCAGCGCACCTCTTTTTTCTGTGCAGAACAGTATGTACGCACGTAAAGCCCACGTGCGCCGCCTGCTTGCTGTGAATCCCAGTATGGCCGTACCGTCGTGATGTGGCATTATCTTTTAGGACTCTACATCTTGCTCTGCACTGCACAGGGCGCAGCAACGGCGGAGGCGGGCGATCTCGTCATGAGCGAGGTCTGCAATGCCGTCAAGGCAGTGCTCGACGGGCAAGACCCGGGAGAGTGTCTGGTGCAAGGCACATAGCCGCGAGCGTTGCGTGGTGTACATACCTAGACTTTAACCCTACAATTCCAATCTAAGACTGGAGGCAGAGTCTGGTGCACAGGGTTTAAATCCGGGCTTACGTGTGCTTTTTCAGTGTATACTTTGGCTGGCGTCGCTGCCAGCATGTGCGCATCGTTTGCTTCCCAAGGCCAAGTGGCAACTCACAATACATACAGTACATGGTTATCGTACATTTGCACCTCTTCAGACAAGATGTGCACTGCTCTTGTGATGCCACTGTCTGCACCTTTGCTCGTCATGGCCATGTGAAACCGCGTGCCATTCCAGCAATCATGTGCTCCAGTTGTATGAACAGCTAGTTGTGCCTGCAAGCCGATTGATGTGGCGTTACTACATCAAAGCACACGTTTGGTCGCCAAATGTCCCTAGCCAAATGTCCCTAGCCCATGCCAATGTTGCTCAGCTGTTCAACAGCACACGTCACAACATGATGTGCTCTACGTCCTTGACAAGCATTATGCGGTATACCCTACCGACGTGATAATACAAGCGTGGTCACCACAAGATCTCAGGTGCATGCCAACGTTACGTTGCGCATGCATACTTATTCACTTCCGCTTGAGGGGCAGCAACATTTGTACTTGAATCCCAGACGTCAAGGCATGTTGGATTGCCAACCTTCACAGCACTGCCTTGACTCACAATCTCTAAGCATGCGTCGCAAGTCTTGCATTGCGACTGCGCGCATTAGTATGATCTACTTCCGCGTACAGCCAGCGACTCATCTGTACATCGCAACTGGTGAGTCGAAGTGATGCACCGCTGCATGCGTTGCAGTCCCTGCCACCTACAGTGCTTCTCTAATCACAGCTCAGTCATGTTGCTTATTGTGAATAACCTGCAATGATCACATCAGATAATGTGTGGCGTGTGCGCACCGCTGTAGAAGTAGTTGTGTGCAGGGCACTGTAGTTGTGTCGGGCTGCAAACCAAAATCACCGGCGATGCTCTTGCTAATGCACATTTTTTCAATCAGATTGGATGCCAATCAACTGCATTGTAAGCACAGGCCAGCACGCTTGCTTAGTCGGGAATGCTGTGTCGAACATGAGAATGAATGCAGACAAGCCTGTGTGTGCCCTGGTTGCTGTGAAACCCAGTATGGTCATAGCGTATTAAACTGACACACATACCATTATACACATATGTTGCCATGCACTGCACAGGGCGCGGCAACGGCAGAGGCAGGTGATCTCGTCATGAGCGAGGTCTGCAACGCGGTAAAGGCAGTGCTCGACGGGCAAGACCCGGGAGAGTGCCTGGTGCAAGGCACATAGCCGCGAGCGTTGCGTGGTGTACATACCTAGACCCTTGCCCTAACCCTAATCTCAGACTGGCAGCACAGTCTGGTGCGCAGGTTTAAATCCGGCCTTACGTGTGCTTTTACAGTATATATTTCGGTCGCCGGCGCTGCCGGCATCGGCTCATTGTTGCTACGCGGCTGCCCTGATTCGCTTCCCACGGCCAAGTGGCAACTTACACTACATACAATACATGGTGATTGTACATGCGCACCTCTTCAGAACAGGATGTGCACTGCTCTCGCAATGCCACCGTCTGCGTCTTGCTCGTCATGGCGCTGAAATCTCAGGAATTCCAACAATGATGTGCTCCAGGTGTACAACAAGCTGGTCGTGCCTGCAGGCCGGCCGATGTGGTGCAACTACATCAACGCACATGCCTGGTCAGCATTGTCCCCTGGCACATGGCACTGTTGCTTGGCCGTACTTCGACTGCACACGTCACGATATGATGTGCTCTATGTCCTGGACAAGTTGATCATGTCGGAAACCCAACGACATAGTAATACAAAGCGTGGTCACATGATATCAGGTGCATGTGCATGCCAACGTTGCGCATTTGTGCGTGAACCCCACACCTCACGGAATGTTTGATTTGCCAATCTTCTGAGCGCTGCCTTAACTCACCTCTCTTTAGAAAATGTGCTGCAAGTCTCGTATTGTGACTGCGCGCATGAGTGCAATCTGCATCCGTGTACAGCCAATGGCTCATGTGTACATTGCGAGTTGAAGTGACGCACTGTTGCAGGCATTGCATGCAATCTGCGCCATTGGTATGCCACAGGTCCAGCAGCTGAATTATCCACCACTCTACTGCAGTGCCAAATGTGCACAGTCAAGCAGCAGCAGCAGCGTGCTCTTGCTGCTCTGCTCACAGCAGCGACAACACGCAAACACTTGCTGCACAACCTCGCTAACAGGTGACACAGCGTGATGACGCATGCACACGTTTTCATGCGTCTACAAGGGCGATGTGCAGGCCACGCAAGCACAGCAGCAGCAGAATCAAGAACCAAGAGTCGTCAGTAGCTAGACACGCGTACTTGACTATTGCGCAGTGGTACATGCGAGGACGCTATTGTTTTGGCTTCCGCGGCGTCGTGTGGTGCGGATTTGAGAACTGCCGCCCCGTCACCTGCGAGTACTTGTTGTCCAGGTTGCGCAGGTAGTAGATCTTGGAGGGACGCACCCTCTTCCCCTCCTGCTTCCCCTCGTAGATGGCCCTCCGCTTGAGCACCGTTATGGACTTGAGCAGCGGCGAGTACAGCGGCACGCGCCGCTCTATCGCCTCGTCATACAGCACGTCTCTCACGATGAAGCTGGAGGCGATGCCCCGCTTGAACCTCCCCAGGACTATGCCCCTCACCGGCTCCGCCTTGGGTGCCGTCATGTACGGCAGCATCTGGCACTCGATGGCGTCTCCAGTCTTGAAGTCCGGAAAGTCCAGCGGCCTGGCTGCTATGGCCTCCTTCTGCACGAACCCCAGTAACATGGAGGCCCGCTTCTCAGGGATTTTGTGCTTGATGCGCCGCTGCGGCTGCTGCTGCTGCTGGAAGCCCTCATGCTGCTCTGTTGACGATTGTGCAGTGCTCTGAGAGCTGAGCCGACGTAGCCCTCTGTACGCAGCCCCCCTGCACGACGCCAGCGGCTGCGCCAGAGCTCTCAAGCTGGACAAGCTCATCGCTGCTGTGGTTGCTATCGCCAAGTCTCAAACTCGCCTTCCGTCGAGCGGAGTCCGCTGCTGAGCGAAGCCAGTACTGTTTTGAAGTGCACGTGGTCTAGAGATCTCTGTTCGCGCTGCCAAACACTTCCAAGACGGATTGAAGTTGTGAGAAGTTGGTGCTGAAGTTGTGGGAAGTTGGCTGAGCTGACGAGAGGACACACCCGACAGCCGAAGATATGATGTTGCGTGCTGTACTGCGCAATCGGCGCGCAGTGGTCAGATTGGCTGCTGCTCCATTGCAAGGGCAGCAACAACGAAATGTGCAGGGTGCTACCGCTGCGTACGTAGCGCAGCACCGATGGAGAGACAACAACAACAGTGGTAGCTGGCATGATTACATGCCTTTGGCTGTGACAGCAGTGGGTGCAGCTGGGGCTGCTGCTGCCTGTTCAGCGGATACATCGGAGGATGTTGAGAACTGGAGCAGCACACACAAGGTCACAACCAAGCTGTACTTGAAGCCGGAGTCCACTGAAGAGGCAAGTGACATTTGCTGTGTGATGTGTCGCTCGGTGCTCACAAGAGTTGCAGGTGTCGTGTGTGAGTGTCGCTGTGTAAAGGAGCATCAGTGTAGTAAGCTCACGGTCATCGAATCCTGTGTCTTTTCGCTCTGACATGCCTCAGTATCCTGCAGATGCGCCAGCCCCTACTGTGTTCAGCAGGCATCACCAGTATCATTGCCGTCATCCCCTTTGTGCTTGTGCTCATCATCCACAGGTGGAGCAGATCATTGCCGGTGCTCACAAGGCGGGAACGAAAGTGAGAGTCGTTGGTAACGCGCTCTCACCCAACGCCATAGGCCTCAGCACGGACACCATGCTGACGCTGGCACTGTGCGATAAGGTGCTGTCGGTGGACCCCATGCGCAAGACCGTGCGGGTGCAGGCGGGGGCGCGCGTGCAGCAAGTGGTGGACGCGCTGACGCCATACAAGTGAGTAAAACGACTACATACAGTACTCAAGTAACCAATAGAGCAGTGAGTTGAGTATCCATTCACATCTGACTTCCGGAAGAGGTAGTGCTGGCCAGCAGGCATTTGGTTTGCGGACTGCTAGACATCGTACGAGGCGGCTGAGTGCTTGACGCATCCCATGCGGCGCTGCGGCGTACAGGTATTGGCCCTGCTGCCGAGTCGCTGCCTGTTGACGCCAGCCGCACCACCATGAGTGTAGTGGCCAGGCACGTATGTATGAATGTATGCATCACGCAGCAGTGAATGCGTTGCGCATTGCATGGGCACCTACAAGGGAGCACAGCGTATGCAAAAAGAAGCGCAGCATTTGCACTGCCATATGTCTCAGCCGCAGACCGGGAACTTCGTCTCACGGCCATACACGCATGAAGGCATCAGCTTGCGCGAGCACAGCATGGTCGAGCGCATGATTGTGAGAGCGTACATCTCGTAGTGAAGTGACTGCATCGCGCTCATGATCCTCGATGGCAAAGAGTCAAGCAAAGGTGGCAGACATTCGAGCACGTGTGGTGTGATACTGGTCATATGCTCACAGTGTCCATGTTGAAGTTACGACTTAATTCAGCTTAAGCTGACGGAGTTACAGTTCAGTATGGCGAAGTCTGGCGAATTGATGAGCAGTACAAGCACATTTTTTTTACATGAGGCAGTGGCTGAGCGCTGTCGTTGTTGACAACTGTTCGCTGACACGTTTTGTCTTGTTGTCAGGCACGTACGTGTATGGTATACATGCACACGTGTGCTTTTCCGGCTGAATGGCGCGGACACTGCTCGCAATACCTGACATGCACTCGTTCCCATGGTGCAATGTATACAAACTGTCATTGGCAGCTCACCAGCGTGTGCATGTATGCAGTATCGGCATGTGACTCTCACACTGCTCAGCAGCACCACAGGCCACTACAGTCTGTTCGCGCCCCATTGTTAACTGGCATTATTATTCTTGTTGTGTCCCCTGCAGCCTCACTCTGCAAAACTACGCGTCAATCAGCGAACAGCAGATTGGGGGCTTTCTTCAGGTGGGGGCTCACGGCACGGGTGTCACCATACCCCCCGTGGATGAGCAGATCATCTCTATGCGGCTGGTAACGCCGGGGTTAGGAGCAATAGAGCTGTCAGAGGTGAGCAAAACAGTTGCAAAAGTAGCAGGATACTTCAAGTAGGTGACTTTCCGATGTCGTGTGACTGCAGGCAGTTTGTCGTCCATGACGAAGCCCCTTCGTTCGGCCACCACGTCAGCACACAGAGTCGTGGGCGCAGAGTAGCAATAAGGTTCGGCAAAGAGGGGATCACACATGCGTGGAAAGCTGTGTTGGTGTACTTGAACTGACTCATGCTCTAGAACAAGTCACCACCACGTGGCAAGTCACGTCCGCCACTGCTGGCGAGCCAACGAAGTGAGCATCTCAATAGAACCGTCAGTGCTCACCCTAGTAGAGTACCTGCGAAAGAGTCGTTGTTTTGGATATGCTGTCTACTTTGCCTTCACTGCTAGCTTCAATTTCAGTATCAATTTCAAGCCCATTTTGTACAGCACACGCTGCTGTTCTCACCAACGGCGTCACCCAGTGTCAGGCACTGGTAGACCAACAGGTTCTTGCTCTTAGCGCCGCTTGGAGGTACAGTACGCAGTCAGTACATCGCTGAACTGCTCTGTGCTGACTAAATTGTGCTGTCGCGGCGCACATGACGGCACGTCACTCTTGCGCGCTTGCGCAAATAACGAGGCACCATGTGTCATGGCACGACGCGGAGTTGTAGGCGTTGCAACTTTGGTGAAAATCAGGGTTAGAGCCTCACCACAATGGTCTGCATGCAGTTACTCCGGTGTCAACAACGTTGTCGCGTTCCTCAATGTGGAAGTGCAGGACTTGGACCCGGACCTGTTCAGGCTGGCCAAAGTGGGTCTCGGGGCTCTAGGCGTGGTGACAGAGGTGACCATTCAGTGTGTGCCGAGACACCTTCTCACTGAGAAGACATGGGTCTTGACCAGAGCAGAGGTGAGCGAGCATATGCAAGCTCAGTGTATTTGACAGATGGCATTGTCTTCAGGGCATAATTTAGGTTTTAATCGCAGAGAGTATAGGCTCATGCGCTCTCCTGCTTGCAGCTGCCCGCACTGACGCGTTGTGTAGCGACATACATGCGCAAGCGGCACCATTGTGTGCATTGGTGATGATGAGTCGCTTGTATGCGGACAGTCTAGCTGCAGTCGTCAAGCGATGCATACATCAGACAGCGACTCCGTTGCGGCCTCAAACTTCTATGCTCTTGAAATGGCCGCCACAAAGCGCCAGAGTATGTACGTATGCTGCACATGCATGGTGCAGCAACGCTCAGTCAATGCGTTTGATAAAGTCATGGTGCAATATTGCCGCATGACAGCAGGCCATGTACTCATGCTGCATGTGAATGCCCTGCACACGTGTGGCCAGCCCCATGTAGCCCCCTCACCCCATTCAGCAGAGCACCTTTCCCCCATGCACTATCAGGCAACTGCGCATATACATACATACACCTACATGCTTACCCTTGCAGCGACAATGCCTGGGCACGCTATCCCCCAGGTCAAAGCGCAGCACCGCCGGCTACTAAAGGAGAACCGGCACATTCGGTACATGTGGATACCCTACACGGACGCGGTGGTGGTGGTGGCGTGCAACCCCGCAGAGCCAGGCGCATACGCAGGGGCGCAGTCGGCCAGC
The DNA here is from genome assembly GCA_017506865.1 of Tribonema minus. NCBI lineage: Eukaryota > Xanthophyceae > Tribonematales > Tribonemataceae > Tribonema > Tribonema minus. The sequence goes on from JAFCMP010000044.1 coordinate 281,408, forward strand.
AGCGGTGACAGCGGCGTGGACGAAGCGAAGCCGCTGGTGGATCTGCTGCTGTCGTGCCCGGGGCAGGATGCCGAGCAGGTGCGGCGTACTTCAACTTGAAGTAACTGTCGTCGGAACGACGACTGATGCGTGCGGGTAGCCATGACCGTCGCAACAACGAAGCGAAAACTCGTTCTGTTGCTATTGCTATGCTTCTCTTCGAAGGTCGGCACTAAGATGCTGTTGCTGCGCTGCTTTGTCAAGAGGCATTGTTGAAGGTGGCGCTGGATGGTCTCGGTGCCGGTTTTGCTGTTGCAAGAGCCACTCGGGCAGAGCATGAGGCTGGGCGCCTTACGCCCTACAGCGTTTCAGCGTATGTTTCACAACGACCGTTTAACATAGCTCTTTGAATGGTATGCACATGTCTTGCGGTCCCCCTTCCTTGTGCATCCCCCCCCACACACATTTCCTCCTTTTCAGCAGCCCCCCCCCCCCCCCCCCTTCCCTTCTCAACAAACCCCCACACCTGCCCTCTACTGGCTGATTACACCCCCATCACCGTCTCCCATCTCACCACACCCGCCGCCGCCGCCGCCGCCGCCGCTGCTGCCGCGCCAGGTGCGCGGCATGGGGTTCGGCGAGCTGCGCGACAAGCTCCTAGCTGCGGACCCGCTGAACGCCGCGTGGGTCGCGCGCGTCAACGCCGCCGAGGCCACCTTCTGGCACCAGCGCTCGGGCACGCGCACCGACTACTCCGATCGCGTCCTCGGCTTTGACTGCGGGGGGCAGCAGTGGGTCAACGAGGTCGCGCTGCCGGCGCGTGAGGCCGCGGACTTGAACTACGTACTTGAAGTTCTGGCGCTCATCGAGGAGGGCAACGTTCCCGCGCCGGCGCCCATAGAACAGCGCTGGACGGCGCCGAGCGCGGCGCGCATGAGCCCCGCACGCGTGGCGGGGGGCGTGGCGAGCTGGGTAGGTATCATCATGTACCTGCCGAGCGATGAGGCACGGCAGCGCTCCGACATCACGCGCGCGTTCTTCGAGTACCGCGACCTGTGCAAGGAGAAGCTGTGGGACAGGTGCGGCGTGCGGAACGTCTGCGTGTGTGGCGGTGACGTCACGTGATGAGGTTGTCATGTGCAGCAGCTTCAAGTACTGTAGTGGGCAGTGGTATATTGGTCAGTGATGGTGGGTTTGCTAAACGCGGCGCCATTGTTTTTCTGGTTGCGTGATCAGAGGCAATTTGAGCAGCTCGGCTATGCAAACTTCGCTGCTCATTGCTTCAGCCGCAAAGTAACAATGCTGGCACCTTTGCGTGACTGCATGCTTCGAAGTATACTGTTGTGACAGTATTATCACATGTGCTGCCATGGAGCCTCGAGACCTCACACGCCTTGCCTATTGTGCAAACTGACTGTCAGGTACGAGTGCACTGAGCACTGGGCCAAGATTGAGAAGCCTGACACGCCCGAGGAAGCAGCATCACTACAGGCGCGACTGAGGCGCCACTACCCTGTGAACGCGTTCAATGCCGCGCGACGCAAGCTGGACCCACAAAACATAATGGCAAACGATCACATAGATGCGCTGTTTGGCACAGGACGCTGGACGCCGCAGCAGCAATAGCACAAGTTGTAGTGATGGTTTTCCATTTTGGTGGCGAGGTCGCTGACTACGGCAGCACGATTCAGCAGGGGCAGCCAGGCGCATGCCATGTCTGCATTCGCAGCAGGGGGCGCATGGGAGCTGGCGCTTCATTTGTAGAAACGCACGCACACACTCAGCGAGTCAGCACATGTGGGTCAATAATCATGACAAGGATCATTGTATGCAACACACACGACACCCTCAATTGTGTGCAGCTGCTGGGGATAGTGTTGTATATCATTACAGTATATGCATTGGATGTGTCGTCAGGCATGCATGTGCATAGAACCTCTAAACGTATGAGTATGGTGGCATACAGTTTTCAGGCGTCTGTGATGTTTTTATCATGAAACGAACGTCTGCAGGTATGAGTATGGCTGCAGATCCAACTGAGGTGACACACACAAGACACAATGTGCGAGCATTTTATCCACCCCCCTTAAGGGCCACCCTGGGCACCCCCCCAACCCTGCAATTTTGTGACTGGGGGGGCAGGCTGGCACGATGGACGCATGGCATGCCCGAGCCATTTTTTTTCTGTGCCTCAGGTCAGAGCACCCAGTGGGTCTGTGTGTGGCCATTGGACCATGTGCCACACCATCGAATGGTGCGTCAATCGATTGCGCCACCTCGGGCAACGCAGTCCTGATTTGCCAAGTCTCACCAAGCATGGTCATACCTAAAGGTGCCTCGGCCCTGCATGCCCGTGGCCTGTGCAACAGAAACAAACACCACGAATCATCATCCATCACGCAAGGTCCAGCCCCCTCAGCAGGGGGTCTGAGACTCTTCAAACAACTCAACCTTCGCTGCTGCTCAACTCGCATGTTGTCGCTGCTGCTCAACTCGCATGTTGTCGCTGCTGCTCAGCCAGCAACATGCGAGTTGAGCAGCAGCAAGCAGCAGCAGCCTTGGCAACCCTGGAACAACCCGTAACACAGACTTTTCCGCAAGCCAATGGGTGTGGGTGGTCCCGTGCGGTGTTCAACTTTAAGCCAAGGCACACTTCAAATGTGAAGTTTTTTTCCGGTGTGCTCGTGCTGTTCTGTTCTGCTTTTGCTGAGGGTGGGCATCTGGTGAGGTTATCTACAGCAGTGAGCCTTGATACCTATTGCTGGCGGTAAGACTCCTGGTCTGGGGACTTCAAGCAGGTACACCCAGACTCGGCAAGACGCAGTTGTAGGTTTTTAGTGATCTCGTCGGGAGCAGCAGCAGCAGCAGCAGCAGCAGCAGGAGGCAGCAGCAGCACCACCAGGCAGCATGACCGAAGACAATCAACACCACCAGGTGAGCGTGCTCTTGCTGGTTGCACTAGGAAACGCCCCCTTCTAATCTTGCAGTGGGAGACTTTTGTTTTGCTGGCCTGCCTGGCGGCTGCAGCAGCTGCCCCGACACGCCATGCGTGGCGCTTTGTCGTTAGGACTCTTGACGAAGCAGCGATGCAGCACTGCAGCACAGTCACCCTGGCAACCATCTTTCAGGCGCTTTACAGAGCGGTCATCGAATTCGACCATTTGTGGCTGCTGCTGGGGATGTCTTGGCGGTCCCGCTGCCGCTGTCGTCGCCCCCACATCGCTTTCAATGTGTGTTCGCCACCCCCGCTGCGCCTCCTCACCACCGGCGCACTTTACACCGTTGCTTGTCGCCTGCAGCCCATGGATGCACAGGGGTTGCCGCCTTTGGTCCGGTTGCTTGCGGTCAGGGTGGCTCGGGATAGCGTGTGCGCCTGCCTGGACGCCGAGTCCTTGGAAGCCCTCTCCTCCATCTCCGTCGAAGTCGAGTTCTGGCTTGAAGAGCAGGCCGAGATAGACCAGCTCTGGCAGGACGAGATGGCGGAGCTGGATCAGCTCAATGGGAACCTTGCTGTGTGAACCTTGCTGTGGACATGTGTTGGGTACCGGTGCTAGGGCATGTCCAGTTGTAGAGGGTGTTGCGTCACCGTATTTGATGTCACTTTGAAAGTTGTCCGTGTTGTTGCCTGCTTTGTGTGCATTGAGTGTGCTTCTACTTTTGTTGCTGCACCGCAGCGACGCCTTGTTGCTGGCATTGCGGGGAAGCTGAATGTGCTCTTGCCAGGTGACTGTGTGCACAAAAGTGCTGTGCTGGCGTTCTTAAGTGTGATCCTTGGCGGGAGCACTGCTCAATATTGAGACGTGCTGCCATGCGACCTTGCATGCATATAATGAGCCACACTCGTCGACAATCACCACAGCACTGGCCCTGTGCCCTCACCAGATAGTGACGGCCAATGCCATATGCTGTGCCTGTTGCACCCCGCGCAGGTCGCTTCCCGGGCAGCGATGGGCGAGTCGCCAGGCGGGAAGGAGAAGCCGGTGATGGCTGCGCGCCTCTATAGCCTGTACAAGGCGTCTCAGAGCAGCTCAGTGCAGACTGGCCCTCAGCACCGCCACGTCGTACTGCGCGAGCTGCACCTGGTCCCTGTGGGAGTAGCGGATGCCTAGGCGACCGATCCTCGTAGACTGCAGAATTATACTGTCTGCCCATCTTGGCACCCTCCCTTCATGGTCGAGCACTAGACAGCTGGGGCCGGCCATGGCATTCGCATGCTTATCGGACACTGTGATGATACTTGGACTACCAAAGGCACATGATGATAAGTTCGAGAAAGTGTGATGCAGGCCGGAACTCGACATCCCTGAGCGCGGCATCCCCGTTGGCAGGGGTTTTGAGCTACAACGTAATACTATCACAGGTGGCGCACACCAGCAGTGCTGTCGCCCGTAGATTGCGTGAGCTGGCACTTGCGTCAAGCAACACAACACGCATTGGGGATTGTGCTCGCAGTTTACGCTGTGACAGTTTTGTGGCATTCCCAATGCAGATTTGTGCACATAGAGATGCATCACAGGGGGACGCTACACTGGGGGACCCTTCACAGGGGGGTGCTTCACAGGGGGGCAATAACAAGTGCGTGGTTTACTCTTATTTCTGACTTTCTATTATTGCTTGCAGTGCATTGCTGTGCCTTTGTTGGTGTGCACCGTCTTGTGTTCGCAGTGGTGGGGTTCCAGTCCATGAACTGCAGAGATCAAGCAGGATTGTTCATAGGCAGCCTATCTGCCTGCCGTCTTACCCTTGTGCCAGCCAAGGTCGCACTGTGTCTGCTTCCAAGCAGGTAGGTTGTACAAGTGATAGTGTAGTGGCGCAGTGGTCAGCAATGCATGAAGGGGATGAGCAGCAGAAAACTGAGATGATCAGGTCAAGAGACATCTGTGAATATTAAGCATGCCATGTGCAGTGAGTGTGTGAGCGTAAATCCTTTTATCATCATGCTAGTATGCTTTTCAGGCCAACACAAAACAAGGAATGTTGGCTGAACACACTGCGCTGGCAAAACGCATGCATGTCAATGGCACAAACGCAGATGCGCTGAAGCTGTATGCGCCAGGCGTTCAATAGTGTATGGTGCAGTGCGTGAACCAATGTAGCGTATCTGATGACAACTGTTGCCATGCTGGCTGCTCATCCTACACTGTTCACATAGACGTCCATATGCCGGACTTCTGGTTTTGAGGAGTCCGGCATACGTACTGTTGCGTACTGCTGTGTACCCAGCAGCAGAGAGGCGGCAGCAGCAGCAGCGGTAGTGGCTAGCGGATACTGGCTATCCATGTCAGAAGCAGCGCGCAGCGCAGCAGCAGCAGCAGCGGCAACAGCCACAGCAGCATCAGGAAGCATCGCAGCAGCAGCAGCAGTGCTTCAGCAGCAGGTAGCATCGCGGCAGCAGCAACAGCAGCAGCGCCATCAGCAACTTTTCCTCAGCAACTTCGGTTTTCCTCAGCAACTTCAATGGTTGAAGTTTGATTCCTCTGTGTATTTGTGTGTGTTCTGGTCGATCTACAGCGTGCAGCTGCCACGTGCCGCAGCAATGGCTTCGGCAGCGCCAGTCGCTCCTGCTGCGGACAGGAGGCTCAAGGTGCTGCTGTTCGGCACTTCCGGCAATCCACCCACAGGGAGAGGAGGCCACGGTGGCATAGTGCACTACTTCTGCGAGTCAGGTACTGCTGCTCTCATTGTGCAAGCAATTCCGTCCATATGGGCCTTCATTTGCTGCAGCGTCGCGCCTGTTGTGGTTTAAGACCGAGTTGGTGCATGAACTGCTCATGTCGGCGACTCATGTTTGGCACTGTTATGTGCCAAGGTCTCCCATCTAACGTGGGGCTTGCGTCTACACCTTGGAGAATCACAGAGTCGATGGGCTGTTGCAAACCGTGCTATTGCTCAGTGCTGCTCAGTGTGTCTTGGCATGTGCGTATTGGCATGATGTTCTGATGTGTCGCTTGCTCTGTGTGCCGCACGCATCTCAGGCCTGTACGACGAGATCTGGATCATGCCAGTGTACCGCCATATGTTTTCTCACAAGCGCACATCCATGTCGCAGCCAGGCGCCGCCACGTTCGACCAGAGATTAGAGATGTGCAAGTGAGTACCTACCGCGCAACATTCCGACTCTGCCCTGCCAGGTGCTGCATTATCAACTCAGCATGCTGCATGATTGCCACCAACTTCAACTGATTGAGGTCTGCTCTTTTGCGAACACATACATTAGTCCTCCTCCTTGAGTCAATGATGACACGCATGCAATGCTCTCGAATCACTTGCTCACATGTCTTAGCTTTCCATCATGTGTGACTCTGCCCCCAGCAGAGTGCACTGCCCTTGCCGCTCTTCATGGGTCCTGTGAGGTTGGTCTGCTGGCTGTAATGTGCCAGTGGACGTGCGCGCCTATTGCTCGCTACTGCAGGTTAGCCTTTGAACAAGAGAGCTGCGATACTTGCTGCGTAAAGGCGCTACCCACAGAGCGGGAGGTGTTCGATATGCTGGCCGCTGCCGATCCGGATCCGCATGCTGTGGAGAGGATCCGTGTGTGCACATACGATGTGCTGAAGTATCTACGGAAGCAGCACCCTGATGCGGAGGTGGGTGAGCGCTGCTGCCGGCACCTGCAGTGCACTGCACTACGCTTGAACTTGAAATGCACACTGACGAATATGATGTGCGCTATATGTAGCGGAATGTGTGTGTACACCAGCGCAACCGCCACTGCCGCTGCCAGCAAGAGTGTTTTGGTTGGTCTCAACATGTGCCCCTTTGCTGCGTCACGACGGGCATGGGCAGCATGCACGTGCAAGCAGCTGCACAGGAGCCACATGTGTGGCGGTGCTGCTGTGCAGCATTCATGTTGCTGTCTGCGCAGCGAGCAACACCACCGCTGTTGCTCCAAATACACAATCAACAAATTGCTTGCCCCACGCCACTTGACCCGCAACATCTCCAGCTCTCAATGTACATGTCGGCAACCACTACACGGTGCCCATCCCTGTTCCGCTTCGTTTGCCGTTCGTCTCGCATGTCGCAGTTCTCCTTTGTGCTGGGCATGGACGCGTATGTGGACCTGCTGAAAGGAAAGTGGGCGCACAGCAAGGAGCTGCTGGACGAAACGGAGTTTGTGGTCGTGGACAGTAAGTGATACATACCCATACCCTCTTGTAGGTATACATACCTACACCCCGCATCATCATTGCTGTTTCGGGTCGTCTGTCGTGACGTGCTGTGAATCCTGCCAGCGGAAGTGGATCTGAGACTTGCGCATGCACACGGGACGAGTGCATTGCAGAGCGTGTAGTGCGCAGCGACAGCAGTGGGCGGCTGTGCAGAGGCAGCCGTTGCAAACAGCTGTTGTAATATTTTGCGGGGCTGCCAACACATGCATCATCCTTGTGTTTGGTGGAGCATAAAGTTTTAGTGTTTGGCGCCCTCGCGTTCTGCGCCCGCCAGCGTATGCTCAATGCTTCCGCATCGCCACGCCGCACTGCAGTGCTGTATTCCGATGCCACGCCAAGTATCGCGCTCTTCCAACGCCTCATACCTTCGCACGCACCCCCATACCTCCCTCCGCGAAATCGCTCCCGAAACGCCATGCCATGCACTGAACCCCCCCCCTCCCCCCCGCCCACCCCCTGTACGCCCCTCCGCTGAACTGCGCAGGGCGTGGTGTAATGCCGCACCACGACGCCGTGCCGCACGGCACGCACATCCACCACGTGGGCGACCTGACGGCGGTCTCGTCGTCCGCAGTGCGCGCCTCCGACGACCTCGCATTCCTGCAAGACCCCACAGCGCTACACCACGCAGTTTACAGTTACATGCAGGCGCACGGACTGTACGCGTTTGGGCGGCGGCGTGCGGCGCGGCGACAGCGCGCCGCGGCGGCGGCGGCGGCGGCGGTGGCGCTTGGCGTGGTTGGCGCGTGGGCGTATCGGCGATGGGGCGCCAGGCCCGCGTCCCGATGACACTGCGTGCGTTACAGGGTTTGTGCTGCTCACAGCTAAAGTGGGGAGGGGCAAAGCTGTGCGCAAGGGGAGGGAGGTGGTGTGAGTTTATATCAGAGTGATGGCGGTGATGGCGCTTGCTGGAGGCTACAGAAGCGCTGGCGCCACTGGTCTGGCCGCTTATGTGGCAGTGCTCAACAGGACGGCAGCACCGCTCAGCAATGCTGCGCCCGGCCAACTGCTGAGCACTGCTGCAGCTGTATGGCATGGAGCGGCTGGAGCATCGACAAGCAGGGGTGGGGATGGCAGGAGCGCTAGAGACAACGTAGTTTGGCGGCCACCGGTCACCTCTCTGCTCATGTGGGCTGCAGGGGTGCTGTGTGTGGGTTTCCTGCGTGTGTCTGGTTGCAGAACCCCGAGGCTTCGAGCGGGGTTTGGTGCTCTGCTGGGGACGATGGCATTGCCAATTGCAGCATGCGCTGCGGTCCTGTAACTGCGTGTTGTTTTTCAAAATAGTCATATTTTAATTAACTCTGTGTCCAGTCCTGCTTGCGATTCGTTGCCGCCTATTGCCGTGTGTGCAGTGCAACTTCAATTGAATATATTGCCTCGTCAGGCTATGCTTAATCGTCATGTCCGGTGCTGCGTGTTTTGCTATACCTTCACCGCATTCGCATCTCGACTGTCACTGTTGACATTCATGTAGGCCCCTGGATAACGCGAGGAGGCGCGCCGTGTGTACCCCTCATAATGGCGTCACAGCAGGCTGCGGTTCTTGCTCTCCCTCCCTACTAAACGGACCATATTACTGTCACAGGCCACAACTTGGGAATCTTCTTCATCGAAGTTGAAGTTGTTCAAGTTGAAAATGTGACCCACCGAGGCCCCGAGCTGTATTGTCCAACTGATCGTTGCAGCACGCCGTCGCCGACAGTATGACGGCGCCATGGCCATCGTAGCACTACCCGATCCAGGGCCAGGAGACTGCTCGGAGCTACAATGAATTTGAGCAAGAAGCTTGCCAACGTGTTGGCTCGCACCTTGGGAGAGTATGTCCAGAATGTGGACGAGGACAGCCTGCAGGTTGGTCTATGGGCTGGCGATCTGCAGCTCAAGAACCTGGAACTGCGGCCCGATGCTCTGCGCAAGGCCGAGCTGCCGGTGGTGCTCAGGTCCGGGTCTGTCGGCACTGTCAGGCTCAAAGTGCCGTGGAAGAGCTTCGGCAGCGGTGGAGTTGCGTTGGTGGTGTCCGATCTGAAGGTCGTTCTGGAGCCCGTGAGCAGTGTATTCTATGACGAGGATGTGGAGGAAGCCATCAGGCTGGCAGGCAGCGCGCACAAGCAGACACTGCTTGCGGAGGCGGAGAGGCTCGTTGCCGGAGGGCGCCGGAGGGGAGGGAGGGGAGGCCTCTTTGCGAGGCTGCTGAACGGCCTGGCGGGCTCCTTTGTCGCGCGCGCAATCAAGGGCCTGACAGTGAAAATAGAGAATGTGGAAATAGCGTGGCACGTCGCCGCCTGCAGCGACGACAACCAGCCCATGACGTCCATCTGCTTCCGCCTCTCGACGTTCGTGTTGGCGCCCCTGGAGAAGAGCGCGCAGGCAGCGGCGGCAGCGGCGACGGCCTCGGCGGCAGCCGTCGCCGGCGAGAAGCCGTCGCCGCCCTCCGCCATAGCGGAAAAGCAGGTCGTCTGCAGCGGCATGTGCATCTACATTCTGGAGGAGCAGGCGGTGGCCAGCGTGGGCCAGCTGCTGCCCGCCGCCGGCACGCAGCCGTACGTCGCGAGGCGCGAGGAGTACCTGCTGCAGCCCGTCGTCGCGGCGGGCACCTTCTCCAGCCGCCTGGCGGCGGCAGCAGCGCCGAGCGCGCCCGCTGCGCAGGCGGCCCCCTGGCTCACAGCAGCGCTCACCATCAACAGCGTCAACGCGTTGCTGAGCACGTCCACGTGCAGCGTGCTGTGCGACGCGCACGCCGAGTTCGCCATGGCGAGCCGCCGCTTCCGCTTCCGGCGCGCGCGCCCGACGGTCCCGATCCTGGACGATCCCGCTGCGTGGTGGCAGTTTGCGATCCTGTCCGTGCGCGCGGAGCTGCGCGAACACGCCCCCGGCAACTGCTCCCTGTCCTGGGTCAGCGTGATTCGTCGCGAGCGCCGGCGCAAGGCGTACATGGCGCTGTATCGGCGCCTGCTGCTCTTCGGGCTCGCGGACACAAAGCCCGCTGCCGCCGGCGCCGCCGCCCGTACCGCCGCTGCTGCGGAGCCACCGCTGCCGCCGAAAGGCGGCAAGGCGGATGCGGGGGGGGGGCGCACTCCAACATCAGCGATGGCAGCGGCGGCGGCAGCGGCGGACCAGCTGGCGGGGCGGGATATGAGCACTCTGGCAGCTCAGATGCGCGGCGCGATACCGCGGGCGACGGCGGCGGCGGCAGCAGCGCAGGCGGTCGCGGTGGCGCCGGCGGCGCCGCGCGGCATCGCGGTCTCCGACCTCGCGGCGCTGCTCGCCGTGGAGGACGACCTGACGGTGTCGGAGGTGCTGCTGTTCAGGGGCGTGGCGCGCGCGCGCATCGCTCAGGAGGCGGCGGACGCGCGCGCGGCGAACCGCGGCGTCATCGGGCGCGCGTACGGCTGGCTGATGGGGTCGGACCAGCAGAAGTCCCCAGGGGGCGGGGGTGGGGGGGGAGGGGAGCGGCGCGCATCGGGAGGGTCGCCGTCGCGCGTGCGGACGCCGCCGCGCACGCCGCCCGGCGGCGCGCCGACGCACGCGAACGGCACTGCTGCTGCCACCGCCGCCGCCGCTCTGGGCAATGGCGCCGGTGAGGAGCCGGACTGGATGGGCATAGGCGACGACGAGTTTGAGCACGTGGCGGCGGTGATCTCGGAGACGCTCGGCAACGACGGCAGCGGCGGCGGCAGCGGCGGCGGCAGAGCGCGCGCGTACGACGGCGCACCGCTCTTCCGCCTGTCCGTCTCGCTGGAGGACGCCGTCGCCGCGCTGCGCGACGACGCGCGCGCGCAGGAGGTGCTCTCGCTGCGCCTGCGCGGCGTCGCCACCAGCGCGTGCTCTTGGAGCGGCGGCGCGCTGGAGCTCAGCGCGTCCGTCGCGGGCGTCGCCGTGCGCGGCGTCGCCGGCCACCGCTTCCTCGACGCGCCCGGCGGCGCGACTGTGAAGCTGCGCCGCCGCTGGGTCGAGCCCGCGGACGCCGCCGCCGATGCCGCTGATGCGACGCTGTCGGACGACGGCGGCGGCGGCGGCGCGCAGCCGCACCTGGACGTCACCGCGGCGCTGTCGCCGCTGCAGCTGCACCTCGACGCGGCGGCGGGCGTCGCGGTGTGCGGCTGCGTGGAGGCGGTGCTGCGGCGCTGGCCGCGCGAGGGCGTCGGCGCGTTCGTCCCCGCGCCGCCCGCCGCGCACGAGGCGCTGCGCGCGCTCGCGGCGGCGCGGCGCGCGTGCGGCACGCCCGGCCACAGCGAGCTCGTGCGGCGCGACCGCGATGTCCTCAGCCTCGACTGCCGCTGCGACGGCGCGGCGCTGCTCGTGAGCTGCGAGGCGGCTGCGGCGCGCGCGCTGCGCCTCGACGTCGGCGCGCTCGCCGCGCGGCGCGGCCCGCCGCTCGCGGACTTTTTGGCGCAGGAGCCGGACGCGGTGGCGGACGAGGGCGTGCGGCGGCTGGCGGGCGGCGTGCCGCACGCGCTGGTGGAGACGACGCTGCTGCAGGTGCGCGGCGTCGCGCTCAACCTGGTGAGGCTGTGGCCGCCGCCGCCCGCGCCGCCGCCGCCGCAGCAGCAGCAGCAGCGCGCGCAGCGGCGCTCGTCGGCGGTGTCCATCGCGTCAGACGCCTTCGTGGCGGTCGCGCCGCTGGCGCCGCCGTCGCCGCCCGCGTCGCCGCGGCGCGACGCAGCGCGCGGTGACGATGACCCGGACGGCGACGAGCGCGCGTCAGAGGGCTTTGGCAGTCCGGGCGCGGGCAGCGACGCTGAAGTTGACTCGCCGCGCAGCGCTGCTGCTGCTGCCGCCGCGCGCGGCTTCGGCGCCGCGGGCGCGACGCCCGTCACGGCGCAGGCGGCGCCCTGGTCCGGCGACGTCCTGCTGTCGCAGTGCGTCGTGCTGGGGCACCCCGCGCACCCCGCGCTGCGCGTGGACGGCGCGCTGTCGCCGGTCGCGCTGCACGTCTCCGACGCCTTCATGCTCACGCTCGTGCAGCTGCGCACGGCGTTCGCGGCGGAGGCCGTCGCGAGCGCCGCCGCCGCCGCGACGGAGGCGGTCGTCGGCCGCCACCGCCACGCGGGCGACGCCGTGGTCGCGCGGAACGTTCCCGTACCGCGCCTCGCGCTGGTGAGTCCCCTGGTAAAGTTGCAGGTGGCGATGAGTTTGGCGTCGCTGGAGATACAGATGCTGGAGTGCGGCAGCGGCGATGCAGGCGGCAACGGCGGCGGCGCGGCACCTGACGCGTCATCGCCGGCGGAGGCGCGGTTGATGGAAGAGACACGGCGCTGCCTGCAGCAGGTGCGCTTGGATGTTCATGTAGCGGCTTGAAATGGTGTCAGGGTTTGGGGCTTGTGTGATGCCATTTATGCATGGCTTCTCTGTATATTCACTGAATTCAATTTTTTTCAAATCAGCTGGTCCTGAGAGCAGGCTCCAAGCGCGTGATCACCTTCAAAGAAGTTGTGGTATGCAGTTGATGGCCACTCGCACAATGCCACGAGTGCAACTGGTTTCAGCCATGAGCTGAGCACATCACACAAAGGTAATCGACCTGCTGTGGCCTACGTGACAACAAGTTCTCCCTCGGTGATTGTTTTCATGCTCACAGAAGTGAGGTCAGGGTCAGGGCAAGGGGGCCATTGGGACAAGGGCACTTGGGATTGTAGAACTGGGGTTAGGCTTCCTGGTCCGCCTTCATACAGGCAGCTCTCTCAGGCAGCTGAGTATACCTCCTCCAAACCCCCAATGCATGCATTTCTTCAGCAGTTGCTTGTGGGGCCCCCTTTGCACAGCCGTGCGTCGCTCTCCGGGAGCCTTAGTCAACGCCACCGCCCGCACCCCCCCCCCATCTCGCTTCTCATCATCACAACCCCGACCCCCATCAGATCACGGCGAGCCTGCTGGAGTACGGCGACGCCGACGCCTCCGGCTTTGCGCACGCGCGCGCCCTGTTCCTGGATCAAGCCACAGCGCTCGGCCACACCGCGGACGCCGCCGCCGCCGCGCTCGCGCCGCTCGTCAGCCAGGTCGCCGAGCAGTGGGAGCTCGGGGGCCCCGGCAGCAGGCAGCCCTCCGACGCGCGCAGCGGTAGCACCGCCGCGGACGGCGGCGGTGGCGGCGGCAGCAGCGCGTTCAAGAAGAAGGCGGGGGGGTCGCCGCTGCGCAGCCGCTCGGCGTCCCCCATGCGCCCCCCCTCGCCGTCGCCCACGGACCTGCACGACATGATCGAGCGCGTGGTGGCGCGCCTGTGCGCGGCGGCGCCGCCGCAGCAGCAGCAGCGCGCGCCGCCGCCGCCCGCGCTCATCGCGCTGCGGCTGCGCGGCGCGTCGGCGTCGCTCGTGCAGCTCACGTACGACGTGCGCGCCGCCGTGTCGCTGGAGGAGGCAGTGCTCAGCGACAGGACCGGCGTCTCCGTGCTGCGCATCGCGACGGCGGCGCCGCCGCCGCCGCCGCTGGAGCCCGCCGCCGCTGCGCCCGCCGCGGACGACTCCGAGCAGGGGCGCAAGCAGCGGCGCATGACGCGAGCGGCGGGGCAGCGCGCCAAAGACGCAGCCGCCGCCGCTGCCTCCGCCGCTGCGGAGGCGGCGGCGGGCAGGGGGGCGGAGTCGGCGGGGGGGCGCAAGGGGCGCGCGAGAGGGTGGAGGCGGCGGTGGCCAAGGCGACGGAGAAGGCGGGAGCGACGGCGGCGCTGACGGTGAACATTTCGCAGCAGGACGTGCGCTACGTGTGGGGGCAGGGGGGGAGGGGCCTGCGGCGCTGGCAGCGGCAACGGCGCTGGCGACGGCGGTGATTGCGGAGGCGCCGCGGCGCGCGCTGGCGGAGGCGCTGAGGCGTGACCGCGAGGCGCACGTGACTGTCGCCGCGGAGCGCTTGCAGGTGAGCGCTGCACGCGCCTTTGGGTCGGTGTAGATGCAGAGTACTACACTGGGGATGTAGCTGGGGTGATTGCCAGCCAACAGAGGTGGATGCTCCACGCCACCTGGAGTGCAGTGTACATGAGACGTTTGTGTGCTAATTCACTGCAAGGGTAGGGTGTTGATGTCGGCTACAGAGCTGTGCTGGTGATGATGCGCTTCGCCGTCATCATGGCACTCTGTTGTCACACATGTACGTATTGCTGCATTGATCACAATGATCACGTGCATCACGTCAGCTGTGAATAGTGTAGGCGCACGGTCCGCCACAGCATGCATATTGTAATACAACTGGCGCTGCCAGCCACTTGGCGGTACCAGAGATCCATCATGCGTATACCTCGCCACGTGGCAGCGCTCCAACTGCAACTATGTAAACACAATGATAGTGCATGATCATGCAACGATCTCTTCTCCTGCGTTACACACATGCGCCTGACAGCGGGCAGCCGCTGTCTCACCACCACACATGGCATCGTGCCTATGTCGGATGCTTGTCAAACTGGTCCGTACATACGTACCTACCCCTTTGCGTGCACCGCGCGCGCGCAGGTCTGCCTGGACTCCGGCGGGCTGCACGCGTCGCTGGTGGGCCTGTACGACTTTGTCCAGCGCGTGCGCACGTCCGTGCCGCCCAAGGACACCATCACCGCGAACGTCGCGCACGCGTGGGCTGCGGCGGAGGAGGCGGCGGCGGCGCCGCCGGAGTTCCTGGTGGGCCTGCCCGTGCCGTCGCTGCAGCTCAGCCTCACGGTCCGCGTGGCGGCGCTGGAGGCGCTGCTGTCGCTGCGGTGGCGGCCGCTCGCGCACGTGTGCCTGCGCGGCGCGTCGCTGACCACGTCGCAGCTGCGGCAGTGGGTGAGCGAGGGCGGCAGCGGCAGCGGCGGCGGCGGCGGCGGCGGCGCGCTGCGGGGTCACTGGCACTCGGGCCTGCGCTACGCGCGCGGCGGCCTCGCGTCCATGCTCATGCTGGACCTCACGCCGGACGGGCAGCGTCACGAGGAGGTCATCACGTGCGCCGCGCTGCACACTGAGCACGCCGCGGCTGCGGCGCCGCATGCAGCGGCTACGGCGGCGGCGGCGGCAGCGGCGACGCCGCCGCGCTTCGCGGCGTTCGCGCTGGACGCCGCGCCCGCGGGCAGCAGCGCCCCCACGCTCTTGACGGTTCAGCTGCACGGCCTGCGCGTGTGCTTCCTGGGGCGCTTCACCATAGAGCTGCGCGAGTACCTGGGCCAGTCGGGCCTGGCGCCGATCGCGGCGCTCGCAAAGTCCGTGGCGGAGGACGCGCGCGCCGCGGTACCGGCGACGGCGCCGCCGCCGCCGCCGGCCGGCAGCGGCGCCGGCCAGGACGTCAGAGACGCTGCCGACGCGAAGGCGGGCGGCGGCGCGGGCGCGGCAGCGGCGGGCGGCGCGGCACAGCGCGGGGGCGGCCTCGCCGTGCGCGTGGGCATCCAGGACCTGGTGGTGGTGTGCCCGCGCAACACGGGCTCCGCGGAGTGCGCGGGCCTCGCGGTGGCGTCCGCGGTGCTCGACGTCGGCCGCCGCGCCACCACGTGGGCGCTGCCGAAGGACGACACGCAGCCGAGCCGCAGGCCGCGCCACGCCCCTGCTGCCGCCACCGCCGCTGCCGCCGCAGAGCCGAGCCCGCTGTCGTCGTCGCGGTTCTCCGCGGCGTCCGACCGTGCGGCAGCGGCCAGCGGCGACAGCGGCAGCGGCGGCGGCGGCGGCGCTTTGGACAGGCCGCCTTCGATCGCGCGCCGCCCGCCGCCGCTGGTCATCCCGCCCCCCCCCGGCGGCAGTTTCGCGACGACGGCCGCAGCAGAGGAGCCCTCCAGCATCCACCTCGACACGGGCAGGCGCATCACCGCCGACGGCGGGCGGCTCACGCGGCAGGTGGGTTTCGCGGACGCGGTGCGCGCGGCGAACGCGGCGGAGCTGTCGCGGCGCGCGAGCGGCGCGAGCGACGCGGCGTACACGACGGACCATGACGAGTTCTTCGACGCAGCGGATGGCGAGGGCGCGGCGGCGTGGGCGGACGCGCTGGGCTCCAGCAGCGCGTTCGACCTCGACATGTTTGAGATGGCGCGCGAGTACTCGGCGGCGGGGGTGGAGGAGGACGCGGCGCCGCCGCTGCTGCTGCTGCTGCCGCACGAGCACGCCGGCGTGCGCGACGTGCCGCAGGCCTGGGCCGCAACGGAGGTGGCTCCCGCCGCTGCTGACGGCGGCAGCGGCGAAGACGATGGGGACGGGGATGGCGATGGCGGCAGCGGCAGCGCGCCCGCCGCTGTCGTGAACCGCGTGGGCATCTCGCTGGGCGGCGCGCACCTGTTCTGCGCGCTGCTGCCGCAGCTGGACGACGGCCAGGACCGCGGCGACGACGACGCCGCCGCAAGCGCGCTGCTGCCGCCCGCGCACGCGCCGCAGTCGTGGCGCCTCGCGGAGGGCGCGCCCGCGTACGCCGCGGCGGCAGCGGCGACCAGCAGCAGCGCCGCTGGCAGCAGCAGCAGCGCGCAGCCACTGGCGTGGACGGAGGTGACGGAGGAGCCGCTGGACCTCGTACTGTACGTAGACACATGCGCCAGCCAGCCGCCGCGCATCCTCTTGGCGATGCCGGAGTACGAGACGGATGCGGAATTGGCCGCCGCCGCCACCACCGCTGCCGCCGCCGCCGCCCCCAAACGCCGCCCCCCAGGCTTCTACCTGCGCCCTTCGATGAGTGCGTACTGCCTGTGCCTCAGCGTCTACTTCGACAACTACTGCGAGCTCCCCCTGTTCCTCAGCCCGCTGGCGCCGGCGGTCGACAACGACGGCAGCGCTCCACTGCCGGCACCCCCAGATGACTGGCCGCCGTACGGGTCCGCTGCGATGGTCGACCGCGTCCTCGCCGAGACCGCCAACTGGCAGTTTGCGGTGTCCGTGCCCGTGCTCGAGGCAGCGCTCTACGTCGACACGGGCTACTTTGAGCGCCCGATGGAGAGCGCGTGGATGGCGCAGCCGCCGCCGTCGCACGTCGCGCAGCAGCAGCAGCAGCAGCAGCGCGCCGCCGCCGCCGCGCCGCAGCGCAGCGCCGCGCCCGCCGCCGCCCCCGCGTGCCGCGTGCGCCTCACCAACGCCGTGGTGGACATAGCCGGCGGCCCCGCAGTCATGACCCTGAGCGCTGGCGCGGGCGACATTGTTGTCATGGATACGCGCGAGCCGCGGCGCACGGTGCACCCCATCGTGCTGCACGCCGGCGCCGCGCCGACGCGCGTGGCGGGCGGCAGCAGCGGCGGCGGCGGCAGCGGCGGCGCTGCGCAGTTGGCCCCCATGGATCCCATGGTCACGCGGCAGGGGTTTGCAGACCCCGAGTTTGGCTACAGGCTGGACCGGCGCAGCGCGATCAACGGCGCACTGGCGCTGCCGCTGCAGGTGAGCGAGCGCCGCTGTGTGCTGCTGGTCGCTGCTGCATGCGCGCATGAGCTGGTGCCGGTGCTGTACACTTCGGGTTGGGATTAGGGTTAAGGTTAGGGATAGCTAACCTCGGTGGTCGTGCTGCAGCGTGCACGTTAGCGCGAGCTGTGTTTAGCAAAATGGTCGGGGCGAGGGCTGGGGCCACGGTCAGGGGAAGGATGCCAACACATAGACTCCGCACCTGTTGTTGTCGTCAGTGAAACAGCACACACAAAGTGCTGGAAGTGCACGCCGCCAATGGTACTGTTCAGGATTGCGCATTTGACCATGACCCTTGGCTCATGCCCTGAGTCCTGGCTCATCCCCTATCATGCTGAGCCGCACTCTCAACTCATTGGACATTCAGATACGCATGAAGTTGCTGTGCACACTTCTTGCGCAGCTCAGCATCAGGCGGCTGCTCGCCGGTCAGAATGTGTGACCCCCTCATGGACCAACACCAACCCTAGTGCCAACACGCATTACGGTGGAGACAAACGCTAGGCACTCCCGCTAACTCGAAGCAGCGCCACCCCTTTGCCGCGCCTCTCACGCGCGCCCTCCGCCGCCGCTGCCGCCGCCGCTGCTGCCGCGCCAGGTGTCGCTGCTCATGACGCACGCAGACCACTGGGTCGCGGTCAACGTGGGCGTCAACGCACCCGACATCAACGCCAAGGACCTCGCGCCCGTCTGGCTCCTGGTCGACTTCTTCTCCCTCTACCACCGCTTCGAGGAGTACGGCTGCCCCTTCTACCCGTGCGCCGCCGCTGCGGACGAGTCGGAGTCCGAGTCGGGTCCCGACGACGGCGGCGGCGGCGGCGGCTCGGACAGCGACGACTCCGACGCCAGCACGAAGCGCGCTCTGAGCGCTGCTGCGCGTGATCTGAGGAAGCTGCATGTCGGGATTGCGGTGTCGCCGCCGCCGGATATGGCCACGTCCATGGCGGCGGCGGGCGACGCGGCGGCAGCAGCGGCGGCGGAGGTGAGTGACTCGTCTGTGAGCGATGCGCGAGTGCTGTGTTGTAGTGCTGTGCGGCTGCCGATCAGCGCGCTGCCCACACATGAGTGCGCCATTGCCCCCGCAAAATCGCCCGTTGATGCCGCAGCTCGTGGCAGCGCTCAATCGATGCCACATACCAACCCTGTGCACACCCCTTCAAACCGTACAGTCAGGGTTTGCTGCATGCCGTGCATGTGGACCCTGTATGAACATGAGGAGTAATTATGCCCATGCATACTGCCTAATTGCTGCATGTCGACCCTGCATGTACTTCTACATACATACGCCCAAGCCCACTGCTGCCCCTGACTCACGCCCCCCCTGCCGCGCCGCCCGCACAGGAGGACCCCGCGGCGGCGGTCGGGCGCAGCATCGACGTGCGTGTGTGGGTCTCGCAGCCGCACGTGGCGGTGCTCGAGCAGCCGCTGGCGGCGCGCACGGCGGCGCTCATCATGGAGGCGCGCGGCGTACACTACCGCTGGCAGTGGCTCAACGCGCCGGAGCGCGTGCACATGGAGGCGGCGCTCGGCGGGCTCGCGGCGGTGGCGGTGAACAGCTACGCGGGCGTCGCGCGCGCGCGCGCGGCGTGCGCGGCACCGCCGGCAGCGGGCGCGGCGTGCGCACGCTCGTGGAGCGCCTGTCGCTCGGCTTCTGGCTCGACCAGTGGTTCATCGAGAACCGCCTCGACGTCCACGTCGCGCTGCCGCTGCCGGACGACGACGACGACAGGCTCAGCCGCGGCAGCAGCGGCGGCGGCGGCCTCGGCGCGTCCGCTGCGCTGCGCGGCTACGGCTTTGACCCGCCGCCGCCGGACCTGCCCATGGCGGACCTCTGCTACCCGGAACCCACCGTCATAGGCACGTCATGGGGGACGCAGGCGCAGACCATGGACGTCAACGCCGCACGCGCCGGGGACATTGTCACGTCGTACGAGGACCTGCTCTTTGCCGCGGCGTCGCTCATTGTGTTCCTGGGGCCGGAGCCGCCGCCGGCGCCGCCAGCGGCAGCAGCGGCGGCGGCAGCGCCGCTGCCGCCGGCAGCAGCGCTCGCGCGCATGGACAGCATGGCCACGTTCACGCCCGCGCGCGCCGGCGCGCTGCGCGTCGACGGAGGCGGCAGCAGCGGCGGCGGGGAGTGGCGCGATGACGCGATGCTGCGGGCGAGCATCGCCATGCTGCCGGCGGCGGAGGCGCCCGCGGGCGGCGGCGGCGGCTGGCACAGGAAGGCGCTGCGGTCGGAGGGGTGCATTGTGGAGGAGGACGAGGACGGCGAAGAGGAGGTGACTGACGCGTTGCGTGTTGCCGTGCGCAGTGACTGCCGTTGAGAGCAGATTCGGCAGGTGACTGACGCGTCAAGCGTTGCCGTGCGCAGTGACTGCCATCGAGAGCAGGTTGCGACGCTGTGAGAAGTTGAAGTTTCATGGTGTAAGTTGCGTTTACGACGACTCACACGCATACAACGTGCATGCAACGTTGACAACATTTGCATCTTACTGACGTGTGCTTCATGTCTTGTAAGCCTCTTTGCAGCTGCCAGACTTGACGGCGAGTGAGCGCCACGGGTAGGTCGGTATGACCAACATAGCAGCGAGCTCAGCCGGCCTGTGATCGTGCAGTTGTCTCTCAATGAGGCAGTGCTGAACAAAACACAGCACACACAGCTTCACTGTCAGTGCAGATGCGCTGTGCTCATCCCGTCGCCTCGCGTCCGTCCGCCTGCTCACCGCAGGAGGAGAGCGACGCGGACGGCGCGGGCGCAGCATCGCTCAGCATCCCCGGCTCCCCCCTCTCCACCGCCGCACTGGACCGCAGCAGCCCC
This sequence comes from Tribonema minus, assembly GCA_017506865.1. Taxonomy (NCBI): domain Eukaryota; class Xanthophyceae; order Tribonematales; family Tribonemataceae; genus Tribonema; species Tribonema minus. The sequence goes on from JAFCMP010000044.1 coordinate 301,690, forward strand.
ACTTACTGGGAAGGCGGCAGCAGCATGTCGCCGCGCGCCGCAGAGCCATCTGCGGCAACGGCGACCGCGTCCGCGCTGTCGGCGACCATGGCGGCAGCGGAAGCAGCCACCGCCGCCGCCGCCGCGGCGCCGCCGTTCACCATGACGGCGGTGGTGCTGCTGAGCGGGCTACGCGTCGTCGTCGCGGACCACGTCCTCGGCATGCACCTGCCCATCGTCAAGCTGTGCGTCGGCACGCTCACGCTCGTCTGGGAGAACCGCCTGCAGTCCGTGGAGCGCGAGTTCTACCGCGCGATCGAGGCGGCCAACGGCGGACCCGTCGCCGCCGCTGCCGCCGCCGCGCCGCCGCCCGCGTCGCCCGTTGACCGCAACAGCAGCAGCCGCCCCGCCGCCGCCACCGCCGCCACCAACAACCGCGGCTCTACGGCATCCAGCACTGCTGCCGCGGATGGCCCGGCTCGGCCCAAGACGGTGCGCTTCACGCGCGGCAGAACGTACCACGGGACGCCGCCGTCGCGCCGCCGCCACCAGCGTCGCCGCGGCCGCCGAGCAATCGGCCGCAGGCAGGCGCGCGCGGACCCGCGCGCCCGTCACCGTCGTCGTGGCCGCGCAGACGCGGCTGTGGGCGGAGTACTTCAACAACACGCTGAAGTGCTGGGAGGGGCTGGTGGACCCGTGGCACGGGTGGGCGCTGGCGGAGGCGGGCGGCGCGCGCGGCGCGGGCGCGAGCGTGCGCGCCGCGGCGCCGCTGCGGCTCAACGTCACCGGCGCGCTGCTCGACACGCTCGTCGACGTGCAGCACCGCATGGCCACCTCGCGCCGCTCGTGACGCCGGGGCACTTCCAGCGCTGCGTGGACGCCATGCGCGCGGCGGCGGCTTTCGCGCCGCCGCCGCCGTCGTCCGCGGACTCCTCCTCCGGCGCGCCGCCGCCGCCGCCGCACCGCCCCGCGTCGGCGGACATCCTGCGCAGCGGCGCGCCGCCGCCGCCGCTGCTGCTGCCGCGCGCGGCGAGGAGGTGCGCGAGTGGTTTAAGGCGGGGGGGGACGAGAGGGGGGATGAGTCCATGGGGGACGGGGGCTGGGGGTAGGGGGGGGCAGCAGGGGGTCGTCGCTGAGCCCCGCGCGGCGGCGCCACCTGCGGGACCTGCGGAGCGTTGCCGTGGGGCGCGTGCCGCTGACGCACCAGTTCCTGGAGCCGCACGACGTGGAGGCGTCGACGGCGTTCACCATACTCAACCTGACGGGGCAGCGCGTGCGCTTCTTCCAGCCGCGCGTCAACGACCCCACGCGGCGCCTGCAGGTGAGGCGCCGCGCTGCGAGCGGTAGGTACACATGTATTGATGCGGCGAGGGATAGGTATGTATTGATGGGTTATGCATCGCTAGAAGACGTGGTGATGCTACGTGCAGCCGCGTCGGCGGCCCCACGCGGCCCCCGCAGATGAGACGCGCTGCGAGGGGTAGGTGTGCATGCATCCTCGGTGTGCATGCATCCTCGTCCTTCACTTGGAGATGGAGTGCCATGCACAGTGCCCAGCGCCGCGATTGCCTGGTCAGCCACGCACACCTGCTGGCGTGCAGTCGCACTGCCCCCGCGTGCGCCACGCAGTGACCATGGCATGCCCTTCCGATCCCCTGCTAGCGCACGCAGCCTGGACGAGGCCGGAAGCATTCCACAACTTCAACTTACCCCCCCCCCCCCCCCCCCCCCCCCCCCGGCCCCCCTCAGTACCTGCGCCACGCCGACCGCGGCACCCTCCTCTTCGGCGCGACCATCACCGTCATCCGCAACGGCCGCGTGTGCGAGGCGCCCTTCGACGTGCAGCACGAGGTCATCTGCGCCGGCGAGCCCGGCGTGACGATCCCCTCCGCGAACCCCGCCGCGTCCCCCGGCGGCGGCGGCGGCGGCGGCGGCGCGCGCAACTTCAACTCCACGGGCCACACCGTCGCCGTGCAGGTGTCGGGGTACCGCTGGCTGCCGCAGCTCGGGGCGGACCGCCTGGGCGCGCGCGCGCTGCCGCTGCAGGCGCTGATAGGGCAGGTCGCGGCGCGCGCCGTGTGCGCCGACGCGCGCCTGCAGCGCGCGCTGTCGCTCGTCTCGGAGGTCGCGCCCATGGACGGCGGCCGCCAGGTGGGCGCCGCGTGGGTGTGGAGCGCTGCTGCTGCACGTGTCTGCACGTGCACGCACGCACGTCGTTGTTGGGATGCCGCCACCGCATGCTCGGGGTTGCCGACTCGCTGTACCTGCGATGCGCAACTTCTAGTGTTGAAGTTTCTTTTCCTGAACCACTGTGCAGTGCCGTCGCCATGCTCTCGCTTTTATCTTGCATGAGTGCGCCGCCCCCGCGTGATGTGCGTCCTGCTGCATCCCCCCCCCCCCTCATCCCCCTCGTGTCCGCTGCTGACCTCACACTCAACCACCCGGCTTGTCCCCCCCCCCCCGCCGCGCCCCTGCCTCTCCACTCAACAGGTGACGCTCCGCAGCGTGTTTACCATCAAGAACTGCACGGACCACCCCCTCTACATGCTCGCGCACCCGGACAGGAACTACGCCCCCCCCACCTACGCCCACGGCAGGGCCCCCGACCCCGCCGTCAAAGACTGGGTGGGGGGGGACCACATGGGGGGGGGCGGCGGGGGGGCATCCCTTCCCTCATCGCCACGTGGCGCCGGCTCTGCACGGTGGCGCACTGAGTACGTGTCGGTGGAGCCCGGGCGCGCGTACAACCTGCCGGTGCTGCTGCTGCAGCGCGCCGTGGAGCTGGAGCGCGGCGCGGCGCTGGGGTATGTATGGCTGCGGCCGGCGGCGGCGGCGGCGCAGCACCAGCAGGTGAGCGGCGCACAAATGTGAATTATCAGCAGTGGCTGTGGGGGAGTGTTTTGTTGTTTTTTTGAGAGGGTACAGTAGCCATGCAGTTATAACCTGAGAGCTGCTCACATGTGCTTTGTTGAAGGGGCTACATAGCTGGCAACGAGGTGAGCAGGGCGGCGCACGGGTGCGAATCCACAGCGGTGGCAACTGTGCAGGTGCTTGGTTTGGGAAAGAAGTTCATAGGGGTGTTTCCATCGTCGCCTGCGTGCTGCTCACAGGTGCTTTGTCGAGGGGGGGGGGCTGGCGGCCGCTCCTCCATGGCCGCGCGGTCATATCTCAGGTCTACTTGCACGCACAAAAGTGTGTCATGCCGCATGCTTCCGAGCATCCTTGCAACTGATTGCAGGTGCAACACTTCAACTCAGCATTGTGGCCCTGCTGCCTCTCCCCCCCCCCCTCCCCTCCATCCCCTGACACCCAATCAACTTCTTAACTGGCACAGGCGCAGGCGGCAGCGCTGGCGGCGGCAGAGGCTGGCAAAGGCGCAGGGACAGGGGCGAAGGCGCCCGATGCGAGGGGGGCGGGGCGCAGGCACAGCGCGACCACTTCTCGGCGGCGGCGACAGCAGTTGCTGGAGGCAAGCACCCCGTGGCAGGCTAGCTTTGAAGCAACAGGCTCATCCATGACGAGCCGGAAGTACATTGCTTTGCCGAGACCGCATGCTTGGCACCTGGTACACTTCATGCAGTGTCAGCATCAGCTGAAGCGACTCATGATGTTGACTCGTGACTCATTCGATGCAGATCTGTGCTTCACTGGTGGGATGTGTTACCGTTGTGAGCTGGACTGCCGGCGGTGCAGGTTAACCCTAACCCTACGTGTCGCAGCTGCAGCGCTCACACCCTCGCTCCCCCCCCTCCCCCCACATCCCACCCCCGCGCGCAGGCGCAGCAGCCCGAGTTCGGCTACTGCACCAAGCCCCTACAGTTACACCAGCTCGTAACCGACACGCGCGCCGACGAGTGCAGCCCCCCCATCCACATCAGCTGCCCCGTCACGCACCAGCCTGCGGACTCCCCCCCCCTCCCCCCCCTGAGCTACTGCCTCGAGGTGCGGCGCCGCTGCCTGGATGAGGACAGTGCGGGACTGCCAACGCCCGCGGAGTCGGCGGCGGCGATTGCGCGCTCGGAGCCGGTGCCGCTGGCTGTTGCGGCGCTCGCGCAGTCGCAGGGGGCGTCTGCTACGGGCCTGTCGCCGACAGGTGCGATCGCAGTCGCTTGCTGTGCACTCCCGACTCATGACGCAACAGAGACCCTGTCTTACAGTGTATGTACGTTACATGGTAGACAGTGTACTGGTACACGCGTGGGCGCCACATGTTGCCATTGCAGTACTGCCGCCAGCAACGGCAGCGGAGCAAGCACAGACGCGCGCACTGCGGCGCCCGCCTGCAGCTCTGGCGCGCACGCCAACAACGACGCCATGTCCTCTCTGCCGCAACTGCTTTTGACGGCAGCGTCTGCTCGTTTCAACCCTGTCGTTTCAACCCTGTCTTTGACCATTTCTGCGCAGGCGCGCGCCGAGCATCGCTGCTGGACACGACGCGCAGCCTGCTGGCGCGCGCCGGCGTCGACAGCGCCGCGCGCAGCACGCGCGCCGCCGCCGCCGCCGCGGACGCCGGCCGCGCCGCCCCCGCGCCCCTCCCCCCCGCCTACGAGTACACGGTCGTCGTGCACCCGCCGCTGGTCGTGGAGAACCTGCTGCCGCACGAGGGGACGTTCGAGCTGGCGGACGAGGGGCGCAACCCGCTGTGGGCGGCGCGCCTCGAGCCGGGGACGTCCGTCGGCGTCTACTCCGTGGGCATGGACGTGCCGCTGCTGCTGCTGCTGAACCTCGGCTTCTGCAGGAACATGGACGGCGTGCACGTGCACGACGGGCTGCGCGGCGGCGGCGGCGGCGGCGGCGCGCGCGAGGACGGCGGCGACGAGTGCGCGAGCGGCATCACGCTCACGGACGCCGTCGGCCAGCGCATCGCGCTGCGCGTGGAGAACCGGCGCGGCGGCGGCGGGCAGCGCCACGTCACCGTGTACGCGCCGTACTGGATGGTCAACACGTCGCACTACCGCATGCGCTTCCGCCAGGACGGCTCCAAGGCGCTGCCGGCGGGCACCGTGAGCGGCGCCGGCGACGGCTCCCGCGTCATCGGGCCCAGCGAGGACAACGCCGCGCTGTCGCCGTTCCCGTCGGCGTACAAGACAAGTACAGTGTACGGGGCGTCGGGGCTGCTGGGGGACAGCTCGTTTGCGGGGGCGCGCGCGGGGGGGGCGGGGGGTGCCGAGCGGCTCAGGCCGCGCCGCATCTTCCCCGGCACACCGGGCGCGATGCGCGAGGCCGCCGTCGCGGGTGAGGGTTGTGTTTGAGAGGGTGTGTGTGTATGTCGCTTGTTGAAGTCGGTGTTGTAGTTCCAAAGCGCATTCGATGATTGGCTGTTACAGCGTGTGTACAGGGTAGGTATGGAAAAGCGCGCAGCGTATGTACTGGGTATGTATGTCGAAGCGCGCAGCTGCTCGTCACGGCACCTGGCCCCGCCACGGTGCCCTCTGTTTTCAGGGAGTGCTGCGCATGAACCGCGTGCACTGCAGGCACACCACCTGCTCAAGATGACTCAGCTCAGTAACGCGCGGTGTGTCTCGACATTCACGTGCCTCACCACCCTCCCATACACCCCCCACAGAACCCACCCGCCCGCTACCGTCCGTTGCTTCCCTGCACCTATCTATACCCATACCCATACCCCTCACATACCTACCCACCCCCCCCACGCAGGCGGCGTGGCACCGCTCAGCCCTCCTCGCCCCGACAGCGGCGGCGGGGGTACGAGCATGGGGTCGGGGGGTGCCGCCCTGGGGGAGGCGTTCTTGCGCGAGGAGCTGTGCCTGCAGGAGCTGACGGACCTGGCGTGCATGTTCAGCTTCAACGACAACACGCTGCTGGGGTTCGGGGAGAAGCGCGTGTGCGTGCAGGTGGAGGACTCGGAGTGGAGCAAGCCCTTCAGTCCGGACACGCTGGGGATCGGTCAGGTGCGGTTAGGGTCAGGGTTAGGGGTAGGGTTAGGGCTAGGGTCAGGGTTAGGGTGGGAGCTAGGTGGAGGATTTGGAGCAAGCCCTTCAGTGCGGACACGCTAGGAATTGGTCAGGTGCGCTCAGGATTTAGGTTAGGGCTAGTGTTAGGGGCAGAGTTGGGGGTAGGGTTAGGGCTAGGGCTAGGGTTAAGGTTAGGGTTGGGGGAAGGGGTAGGGGTAGAGGAATGGACGGGTAAGGGGCAAGGGCAGGGTTGGGGGTAGGGTTAGGGTGAGGAGCGCACGCAACGTGTGCTCCAGCTACGCCTGCGCGGATTATCTGGCGTGGTTCGTGTATGCTGCGTCGCGCCGTGCCTTGCCATGCGTCAGCAGTGCTCTGCGCAGTGTCACGCGACGTGGTCGCTGTTTAGTGAGAGTTCAGGCGAGTCAAGTGCTAACCCTAACCCTTGCTGCGCCGCCACCGGCGCCTGAAGGTTGGGGGCCGCAGCTCCTCTTCTGCACCCCACTATTAAAAACCACACACCACACACGCAGCTATCATTAAACAAGCTGTCCCTTCAAAAAAGGAACCGCCCCAAACCGCCAAATATCCCCCGCCGCGCGGCCGCAGGTCCTGTCGGTGCGCCACCGCGGCACCGCGGACATGAACCCCGTGCTCGGCACCCTCATGGGCAGCAGCACACGCAGCGCGCACGGCGGCAGCGGCGCCGCCGACGCCGCCTTCCACATGGACGCCTGCAACCTGGAGCTGGGGTTCAACGTGACGGTGCCGCCCGGGCGCCTCGCGCACTTCACCAAAGTCGTGCAGTTCTGGCCGCGTTTTCTGGTGGTCAGCCGCCTCGACGTGCCGCTGGTGCTGGAGCAGTACGCGCCGCTGCGGCGGACGCGCACGCGCGTGGCCAAGGTGCCGCCGGGCGCCAAGGCGCCGTTCCACCTGCCGCAGGCGAGTGCTAGAGTGGGGTTGCACTATGTAGGGTTGCAGTATGCGGAGTGAGGGGTCTGTTGTGCTGTGGCAACGCGCATTAATAGCTGCAGCCGTTCCACCTGCCGTAGGCGAGTGCTGACGTAGGGCTGCGGTGCGCAGGATTGCAGTGCATGTGCATTGGGGGTCTGTCGTGGAAACTGTCCAGGAGGTTGTGCTGTGGCGCCGCACGCGCGCAGTAGCCGTTCCATCTGCTACCTTTTGTCGATACTGACCCTGATGGCTGCTCCGCGCGTGCAGAGGGACGGCGAGCGCCAGACGCGCCTTGAGTCTACCCTAACCCCAAATGGCCGTTGCACAAACACCCGCATGAGCATTATTCCGACCTATGCCTGACCCTGTCCACACCGCTGCCCCTAACCCTAACCCTAACTGCGCAGAAGGACGGCGAGCGCCAGCTGCGCCTGCGCGTGAGCGGGCGCTGGCACCACAGCACGTCGTTCCCGGTGGACGGCGCGGGGGAGTACACGCTGCGGCTGCGGCGCCGCGTGGACTGGCAGCTGCTCAACCACCTCAGCACGCGCGAGGCGGCAGAGTACACCGTCACGGTAAATAAATAACGAACTTGTCTCTTCCACTTATGGGTTGGGTCGAGGCAACGGGCGAGGGCTTCACTTGTTCGCCGTGTTGTTGTGCTGCGACGTTGGCGCGCACGCAGGCCAGGGGGCCCTAGCTAGCATCAGTGCTTTGAGCGAGGATGTCAATGCCTTACTGATAGTGGCGATGCTTCAAGGCGCATGAAGGCCACTCACTGTCATACAGGGCGTAGGTCTATGTTCAGCACCGCCCGCAGGGAGGCACAGGCACCTCTTTCATGCCGCAGTTGAAGTCTGCGAACTACACAAGTCATGAAGACAAACGTGAAGCGCCAGCGCCGCGTGCCTGTGTTGCCTCCACAATCTATGGCCGTTCTCACTCCGCCCCCCCCCCCCCTCCCCCGCCCCCCCCCCAGATCCCCCCCAACGAGACCGACGAGCTGGGCCTGTGGCTGGAGACCGACTGGTACCAGACGCAGGTCGTCGTGCGCGAGGTCAAGAAGGACTCCTTCCTGTACCACCACTCCGACGTGCAGGCGGGCGACGTGCTGCTTGCCGTCAACGGCGCGCCGACGCTGGGGCGCGCGTTCGATGACGTCATCGCCTCCGTGCGCGCCGCCGTTGCGCGCGGCGACGCCGCGGAGCTGCGCTTCCGCACCATGGAGGAGCGCTACCGCCTGCTGCGCGAGCGCGCGCTCGGGCGGCAGCGCCTGCGCGCGCAGCAGGAGCAGCAGCAGCAGCAGGCGCGCAGCGGCGCGGCGGCAGCATCGGTTGGCGGCGGTGGCAGCGCAGGTCCTCCGTCGCAGTGGACGGATGGGCCTTCGGAGGGGGAGGGGTGGCGCGCGTCGCAGGTGGGGGCTTTGACTTCACGTGATGATTTAAACTTCAAGTGAACTTGTCCAAGTTCTCAAGTATGAACTTCAAGTGTCAATCTTGAAGTGACCTACATAAATCTCTGCACTGAGCTGGCTGCAAGAGCAGCTGTGATGCGGTGCCAGCAGCGCTTCCCTGCATGCGCACCATGGAGCTTGTGACTCGGCATCCCTGTAAGCGAATGAGTGAGTGCTGGCTCGTGATCCCCGCGCACTTCCATCAGTACTGGCACCCTCTCATTCGCCACCGAGCTGGACATCCCGCTTTAGAGTCAGGGTGACGGCACCTGCACTCACTCGTGCGCTAGACATGGCGCACCACCGCCGCCAGCGCACCACACACCGCTCTTGGAAGCGGCGTCCATCACATCTCCCACCCGCGCACCTGTTCCCTGTGCTCGTGATCGTCGCACATGTACTTGCAGTTGTGCTTCCGGGCATGGTGCGCATCGCTCCGCTGACATTGCGTGCACGGCACTGCGCCCCTCTCGCCCCACGCAGCACGACGCCGCCGTCCACCACCGCGCCTCCGCCGCGCCGTGCACGCCGTACCACGGCCGCGGCAGCGCCGCCGCCGCAGAGGCAGACGGCGGCCTCGCCAGCGGCTCCGACGAGGAGGCCGATGACCTACTTATGGACGAACTGGAGAGGGCTTCGGGAGGCACGCACGCGGGCCCTGCGGAGGAGGAGCTGTTTATCAAGGTGGAGCTGCGGCCGATGGCGGCGAGCACCGTGCTGGTGGTGTCCAAGCTGGAGCCGCAGCACGCGCCGTACATTGTGGAGAACATCGACATGCACTCGCGCGTGTACTTCCGCCAGAAGTGAGTTGCTAATTAGGGTTAGGGTTAACGTGACGTGCGCATCGCTCGAGGACTTCCTCCAGGAATGAGCTGTCCTACAAAAAGCTTGAGCCGCAGCATGCGCTGTACATTGTGGAGAATGTTGACATGCACTCGCGCGTGTACTTCCGCCAGAAGTGAGTTCTGCGATGGCTATGGTTGCTGTATGATGTGCACATCGCATGTGTACTTTATGATAGACTGAGTTTCGTGGGTTGAAATTAGGGTCAGGCCTTCCCCTATGCCAGGTGCGCCGTGCATTGGCGCGCATGAAAGCATGCTGATGTCAGCATGTTTATAAATAACGTTGTCGGCGGCAGCATTGAGCGTTTCCTCTTATAACGCCAATGTGCAACTACACTAGGGATTGCCGTGGTTGAGAAAGGTGGCGACACTTTCTGAGCGATGACAGCGGAGGCCACTGTGATCTGCAGTGACAAGAATATTGTGGTGTCAGTATGCGGCACCTGACTGTCTGTTTTTTTTGTTTTTGGGGATAAAACGAGGGTTACAGACAGGCTTGACCTATCCCCCAACCTTCACCCTAACCCTGACCCTTCATTGTTCACCAAGGCATGCCACATGTCTCACCTTGCTGCCGCCACCCATGCCCCCCTTGTGCCCTGCCTCGTGCACGCTCTTGTCGCCACCGGCTCGCGCGTTTAGGGGCTGCGTCAGCCTGACGTTGCTTCAGTACTCACCATAGCGTGCCACTTATTGCACCCTTCTGCCACCACCCGTGCCCTGTCTCGTGCAGAGGAGCGGACTGGCACCCCTGGAATGTCGTGGGGCCTGGAGGCAAGGCCAGCTACACCTGGGAAGAGCCTATGCTGGCACACAAGCTAGTGGTAGGTCTCGTAAACCCTGTGCACCTGGCACTGCGCTGGCTTCTTTAGGGTTATATTCACGGTTACGGTTCAGGAACGTATTTCTTATCAATTAGGTCTCGTAACCCCTGTGAACCTGGTAATGGTGCTCAATGGAGCACGAGGGCCCGTTTCTTGCCATTAAGCAGGGAGATAGTGGCGGGCACTGCAGCCCGCCAAGCCCATGCAGTACACTTGCATATGCACTGAGCTGATGCATTGAGGGGAGTTCATGCTGCGGTCTGCTTGTCTGCGCAAAGACCCTTGAGCGCCAGGAATTGGTTTGAGGCCCAGGGTCAGGGGGTCTAAAATGGACGAGGGTGATGCTGGCACCAGTATGCACTGATTGACAAAGCAAACGCATGTCCCAGACGACAGTATGCACTGATTGAATGATGCAGGTGTATGTCCCAGCCCACACGTCGCTTGCCATGCGGTACGGCCCTGTAACGCGACGCTTCAGCGCTGATGCAGCATTGTATGCGCCGAGCGCCAATGCAGTGGACACTGGCGCAGCATTGCGTCATGTAACAATGCATGCGTACACGTGTGCAGATAATACGTAGCATGTACCATGTATGCATACTGGTGGCAGCGCTTCGTCGACATCACACGTGTCAACAACATCACGTCAATATCTGTCTCAACATCTCTCTCAACTTCACGTCACCTCAACAATGCCAAATCTCTACAACCGTGCTCGCACTGTGTGTAACTGCTGTAACCGCCAGGTCCGCGCCAGCCCCGACAACACGTCCCTCGGCGCCGGCGGCGTCCTCTACGGCCCGTACGGCGCTACCACTGAGCACTGGCGCAGCGTTGCAGCAGTGCCCGTGGGGCTCCACCGCTGGGGGGTGGGCAAGGTGGTCAATGAGTCCAGAGGGACGGGCTCCGGGCCCGCGTGCGTCATGAAGGTAATGGTGACGCGCCGCAGAGAGCGAAATTCAAACTTGAAGTTGTCATAGCAGTGCAGGGTCAGAGCCCCCTGAATGATCATGCTGAGGGTCCATGGGGTCGCATTACGCTCGCCAACCCTATCCCTAGTTATTTCCAGCTGTAAACCTCAGAGCGGGGTCGGGGGCAGTTCCTCAGACCCTGCGCCAACCGGAGACCTGAACTAAACGCATTGTCGCATCTGGTGCCCGCGTGCGTCAAAAGGTGACGGTGACGCGCCGCAGAGAAGCGAAGTTCAAAAGTTGAATTTGTCGTTGCAGTGCAGGGACAAAGCCCCCTGGGTGAGGGGTAGCTGATGCCTTCATGCCCATCTGTTTACGTGTGACGACGAGCACATTGCCTGCATTGCTTTCCTTGCACATATGCCAGTGACACAGTATATGGCGCTTTCATGTGCGCCTTCCGGAAACAAAAGGATAGGATGCACGTGCCAACATATCATCACGGATGCATCTGCACCAGTGACTTGCGTGTGTCAATTTACTCCCACGCTAACGTGTCTCAGTCTGCACCTGAGCTGGCCCCTCCCGCCCCAACCTGCCATGGTGACAGCTGCATATTACGCCGCGCCATAAGACCTGCTTACCACATCGGACAGCGCTGGCGGGCGGTGCGGATGAGTGCGCCGCATGCAGCTTCAACATCGACCACAACTGTGCTGCCCTGTTGATATTGCGCTTGCAGTTTGATGAGGTTGGACTGGAAGAGAAGCTCAGCGTCCCAGACGAGTTCCTGCCCGCGGACGTTCAGCTGCAAATGCGCAGCATCAACTTCAACTTCAGTATTGACCATATCGTGTTCCCCTGCTGGTGTCGCGCTTGCAGTTTGACGAAGTCGGACTGGAGGAGAAGCTCAGCGTTCCCGACGAGTTCCTGCATGTACTTCAACTTCAATGTTAACCAATGTCGCTCTGATGCTCATGTTGCGCTTGCAGTTTGACGAGGTTGGACTGGAAGAGAAGCTCAGCGTCCCAGACGAGTTTCGCTGCGGATGGCACGGATGACCCACAGATGCAGTATGTCCTTTAACTTCAACTTCAATATTGACCGCATCGTGTGCTCCTCTGCTGATATCGCGCTTGCAGTTTGACGAAGTCGGACTGGAAGAGAAGCTCAACGTGCCAGACGAGTTCCTGCCCGCGGATGGCACGGACGAGCCGCAGATGCGCAGCATGTACGCGCGCATCGTGGCGGAGGGCCCGCAGCGCATCCTCATGATCTCCTCCCATAAGCACATCAACTCCATCATCAAGGCGCTGCAGGTGCGCACGCGCATGCATACATAACTATATTATACATGTACGTATATACTTCGAAGTATGGTTGTAACCACATGCTTACGCGTTGTATGCACATGTCAATGTAATTGTTTATACATCGAAGTAAGTGCGTGCGCATCACGCGCCCCTGGTGTTATGACTGACGTGGCAGACTGTTCTGTAACTGATCTGCCGGATGGGCATGCGCATGGTGTTCAGTGTTGTCCAGTGTGCCCGGCCTCGCTGGAGCTGAGCGTGCGACGCTGCAATGCGTATCTCGGTGGCGGGCTGCGTGGCAATCTGCGTAGGTATATAGGCATTTGCTGCTGCTGCTAGACATATCTATACCTACTCACTTGCATGACATGTACATGTGGGGCATACACACAGTGTGAGCGTTGTCACCCCGCAATGATTCCCATGTCAAATCATTGCAGGAGTAACTAACAAAGTGGTCTATGTATAAGCGCAGAATCTTGTTGTTGCAATGAGGTTCAAGCCTCATGCAGATTGAGTAGCATGCTCACCTGCAAGGATTATTACACAGCGCTTCAAGGAATGCATGAATAGGTATTGGCACCACATCAAGTTCGTATGCCCTCATTACCGCAGAATGGCATGCTTTTACAGTACACACAAAGATGATGATGTTATCCATGCAAGAAACTCATGACGGAGTTCTTCTGTTGTCTACAATCATCCGCTTGCCTTGCTCACATGGCCAAGAAGCTGCCAATACCAGCAGCACTGCGCGCAAGCCACCAACGCATGTTAGCAATGGACCACTCTGAAACCTTCATTCCCAAGCAAAACCAGCACATGTGACCCCCCCCCCCCCCCCTCCCTCCCCTCCCCGCCCCCCTCTCCCACTCAGGAACGGAGAACGGAACTCTCTGCGCAAGCGGAAGCCGCCACCGTCGTGCGCCGCAAGTACGAGCGCCTCGCGGCGATGGCGGCCAACATGGATCTGGTGTCGCAGGAGAACGCCGCGGAGGAGCGCGCGCGCCGCCGCAGCACGTTTGCGGAAGGCGACGCGGGCGAAGCGACGGTGGAGAACGGCGCCGGCGCCAGCGCCAACGGCGGCGGCAGCAGCGGCGGCGCCGCCGCCGCCGCCGCCGCCGCTGCCGCCGTCGCTGCCGCCGCCACGGACCGCGGCAGCGGCGGCCCCGCCATCAAGCGCTGGCGCGGCATACGGAAGAAGAGCAGCGGGGCTGGCGAGGGTGTTGTTGCCGGCACGGTGGCGGGAGCCATTGCCGGCGCTGCTGCCGGCGCTGCGTCCGGCGGCAGCGCCTCCGCGGGCGCCGCCGCCGCCGGCGCCGCTGCCGCGCTCGCGGCGCTGGGCGGCGCTCCTGCTGGTGAGCGCCGTGATCGCGTGCGCGCCGCCGCTGCGTGATGCTGTCTGTCGCGCTCACCTCGCAACGATGCTCTGCAAATATGGCAATGGCGGCAGCGGCGGCGGCAGTGATATCATGCATACATGCTTAGAATAAGACGCGGCTGCTCATCCCGCCTCGCCCCCTCCCCCTTCCGCGCTGCGCGTGTCCACCGCCGCCGCCGCAGCAGCAGCTGCAAACGGCGCCGCCCCAGCAGCAGCCCACGCCGCCGCCGCCGGCGACGCTGCCGCGCCCGAGGCGGCTCGCTCTTCTGTACGGAAGTCGCGGCTGCGGCGGCGCAAGTCGCCCGCGCTGACGAACGTGCCGGCGGCGGCGTTGCAGATGTCGTCGTTCCAGGCGCAGCTGTCGCTGGAGACCATGGTGCTGAGCGACCGCGCGCTGCTCAATCCGCAGCTGGCGGAGGCGGAGGCGCGCGCGGAGGCGCTGCTCGCGCGCGAGCGCTGGGACGCGGTGGACCTGAACGCCGTGCACCAGGTATGTATATTGGTATCTCGCCGCTTGCCACCCTTCACCTACGCAGAAAAGCCAACAGTGCCTGCTGTTCAGTGTGGACATTGCGATATACATGCCCTTGTCTCCCTAGAAAGCGCGCATGGAGGCACCGCTGGGGCACGAGCGCTGGGATGCGGTGGACCTAAATGCCGTGCACCAGGTGCGTGCAGCCTTGCCGCGATGCTGTTGTGCAGTTGTTGTTACAAAACGGGTTGCCTGTGTTCTTCTGCCGCACCTCTTCAGCAGTGCACTCGATGAGCACATACAGCACATAATCTCGTATAAAAAACATCAAGAGGGTCGTTACCTTCACAGCACCACCTGTGCGGATCATCACGCTCCTTCACTCTGCGTATGCTGACTGTCGTTGATCCATTGCTGCTACTGTCAGGTGCTTGTGGAAGTGCTGGCGGCACGTGGCTTGCGCGGCACGGACCTGCAGGGTTACGCCAACCCATACTGCATCATCTACCTCAAGGCAAGTTACGACCGCGCGTATAGGGTCAGGGTTAGGGCTAGGTTTTAATTTCTATGCCTGCATGCGTAGGGTACGGTTAGGGTTCGAGGTTAGTTGCACATACAGCATCCGCTCATGTTGCGATGCGCGCGGTTCGTTGCATTTGCAAGACGGTACTACATTGGCTCTACGCATGCACGGCCTGCAGGGCTACGCCAACCCATGCTGCATCATCTACCTCAAGGCAAGAGATGGTCGCGCGCGTGTAGGGTTAGGGTTAGGGCTACGCTGATTGTGTAGGGTTAGGGTTAGAGCTAGGCTAATACTATATACATGCGTAGGATCAGGGTTAGAGTTAAGCTAACACCATTTGGGTAAGGGTTAGGCTAACACCATTTGCACTGTCCGTGTGCATCGGTAGGTGTCTTGCTGCTGGTTTCAATTGTGCCCCCCAACTTATGTCAAACCGTACTGCATGATGCATGTGCCTCAGACGGCTGCTTGCTTGGGGTTAGGGTCAGCGCTACCTCAATGGCCTTCAACCTTGTGCATCACCGCCTTGCTATGGCATTGAGTGGTGACTGGTGCTGTCATAACTGCACAGTGCAAGGTGCTGAAACCTCGTATGTTGTGAACAGCCGCGTCCCTCAGGATTAGGGTTGGGGTTGTGTCTGAGCAGTTTAGCGGAAAATGTGCATTGGCATGTCTTTACTTCGAATCAATAGTGTCTGCAAGCAGCAGTATTGACAACGCATCAGTCTGTGTGCCACTAGAGGATGGCGCCTATGACAGTGGCATGCTTGTAAAGCTGTCAATCAATTGCCGACCATACCGAGCCCCATTTACGTTTTGATCGTAGCGACTCGCCAACGTTATGAACTGTGGAATAACATCGCGTGGTATCACAACAGGGCTGCTGCAGATGCAGTACCGCCTGTCGCAGGAGCTCCTGCAGTAGGTGCTGCACGACAGGAGCAGCTGGTGAACGCCCCCCCCTGTGCGGGTGACACACAGCACATCTTCAACTGATCCATCTTCAAAGGTTTCGTCTAGCTTTCGTCTGTCCAGGCCTATGACGCTCAGAGCCACCTGAACAGGCCACCAGGCAGCACAGCACACCACGCGCTTCCTCGCCACCCCTATCAAGCCCTAGCACCTCACCACAGTCAGTGGCACCCTGCCTGTCCCCTACCTCCTCCCGCCCCCTTCCCTTACCCCCCCCCCAACCGCCGCAACTGCCACGTAACTGCCCATGCAGATGCCCTACGAGGCCAAGGGCGTCGCCTCCCTGCGCAGCCTGCACCGCAGCCCCGCCGCCGCCTCCGCAGCACCCGCAGCAGCACCGGCGGCGCCGCGCACGTCCACGCGGACGCCGCGGCGGCGGCGGCAGCGGCGCGGCGGCGGCGGCGGCAGCGCCCGCGCGGCGCCACGTACTTCTGCGAGAAGACGGTGTGCCCCAAGTGGGTCGACCAGCGCCTCGTGTTCACGGTGCCGGCGGCGGCGGCGCGCAGCCAGCGCGGCTACTCGCTGCGCGTGATGATCCTCTCGCGCGACTTCCTGCGCCCTAACGACCTCCTGGGGCAGGCGGCGGTGCCCCTGGACCTGCTGCTCGATCAGCGCGAGCACGTGGGGTGGTTCCCGCTGAACCAGCGCGCGTCGCGCCTCATGGCGCTGTCGCAGATGGACAAGCCCGGCGGCTGCGGCTCCGTGCAGCTGCGCCTGCAGTGGGTGCACACCAAGACGGCGCTGCTGGGTGAGCGCTGCTGCTGCTGCTGCGCGCTTGCGGGGCCGTATCGCGCGTTTCTCTCTTTTAATTTTTGCCCTCTGTTGTTGCTGCTGCGCGCATGCGGGGCTGTCTCGCGCGTCTCTTCTTCCGCCCTCTATTTGTTGCAGCAGCGCTCAGAGTCAGGCTTTGCCGACAGAGCACCGAGCGGAGTTTCTGCTTGGGTTGTAGGTGACACTCCATGTGCACAGCAACCTCAACTTGAATTTTGGTCCGCTGCTGATTCCTTGCCTATCTGCTGCCTCTGACAGAGCACCGCGCGGAGTTTCTGTGCGGTCTGGAGGTGACGCTCCATGCACACAGATAGTTCAACTTGAACCCTGCTTCTCCCTTACCCCACCGCTCATTCCCTGCCTTCTGTTCATCCCAACAGAGCACCGCGCGGAATTCCTGCGCGGGCTGGAGGTGACACTCCACGCGCGCGTGCGGCGCGCTGACGAGCTGCTGGAGCACCTGCAGAGGGAGCAGGCGCGCACCAGCAAGCAGAGGCGCCTCGGCGTGCAGGCGAGTGCCCCAGACATCATAGTGACAGCGTGCGTTGTCTGTGTTGAGAACGCGGCCTACGTGTCCTTTACCCCCACCCCACGCATGTGCCGTGAGCATCATAATGACAGCGTGCGTGGTCTGTGTCGAGAATGCTGCCGACCTGTCCTTGACCCTGTCCTGAACCCTGTTCCGGACCCTGACCCTATCCCCAGGGCTTCGAGTAGGGGGACACTAAGCGATTCTCTTATTACGGAGAAGTTGCCTGCGTGGCATGCAGCAAACTCAACAGAAGGTGATCTGGTCAACGCGCCACCACGTCGGCAGTTTCACATTCCGTAACCGTCACTGCGCGTCATCGTGCGCCGCTGCCGCCGCAGCACCCCTCCCTTCCCTCACCCGCACTCACACAAATGATGCCTTTCCTTTGACCAGGCGGTGCGGCGCAACGGCGGCACGTCCACCGGCGTGGCGCGCTTCAAGCGGCGCTTGATGGGCGTCGCGCAGTCGATGCAGCCCGCGGCCACCAAGCCAAAGCCGGCGACGCCGCGCGTCGGCGCGGGCGGCGCCGGCGGCGACGGCAAGCGCAAGTCCAGCACCACCTCGGGGGGCATGCAGCGGCGGCCAGTGAGGTGAGGCCACCCCGAAGGGTTTGTAGGATATGAGCACATGTGGAGTGCATGCAGCGGCGGCCATTGAGGTGAGGCCACCCTAGAGGGTATGAAGGGTGTTGACGACATGTGCAGTATGGCGTCATTTTTGCAGCGGCGGCAGGCATGCGACCTCGGGGCCGCGCAGCGACGGGAGTTGAGGCGCTGGCAGGGGGATGTGGGTGTTGAGCACCCGTGAAGGATGACGGTGCCTTGTCGATTCAGGGCATGTAGTAGATTGGCTTCTTCTTGCAGTGCTTCCACGCTTGATGAACAGTGTCGTGCCACTTTCACAAAGTTTTGGTGTGCAGTTGGTGTGCAGTTGTGACAGTCGCAGGGCAGGAAAGCAGGTGAACAACAAGCTGCAGGGCATTGGCTAAGGCATCACCGATGCACCTCATACACCGCCCCCCCCCTCCCCCCCACACCCAACACACACACATACACACACACACACACACACACACACACGCCCCCCCCCCCTCGTCGCTTACCCCAGCGCTCATCCCCGCTCGACATCGCTCCTCGAATGCAGGGGCAGCATCGCGGCCGACGCCGCGGCGGTGCGGCGGCGCATGCACGCCAAGAGCCTCTCGCGCTTCAGCGAAGTGGGGTCGGGGGACATGAGCAGCTCCGCCGCCGTGAGGGGGGATGGGGGGGGGGGGCTGGGGGGCTTTGGCGTGAACTCCGCAGGGTCGCGCAACAGCGGCAGGAGCAACACCAACAGCGGGCGGCTGTCGCCGACGCAGGCGCGCGCCCTGGCAGGCGAGTCTGCACAGGCAGTTACACATGGTTGTGGCAGTTACATGGTGGCAGTTACGGGAGCGGAGAGCGGGAGGTTGAGTGGCAGGGCGGCACTGCATCGTGTTCGAGAGGCGGTCAAGGTTGCTGGCGTTGACCTGATGGCTTCTGCGGGTCTTCGATGCAATACACATGCGCAGCGCGTCAGGAGGGCTTTAGGGTTTGAGTTAGCGGGTAAGGATGAGGGGGGGGGGGGGGGGGGGGGGTAGCGTGCACCACGCGCTTGATGCTGCCATGTCAACGCGAGTGCCAGCGGCGCTGCCCAGGGCCATCCGCCAGTCACGGCCGCGCTGTGAATGCGCAGACGGGAGGCGCTTCAATGTTTCCAACCCTTGAATCAATCGTAGCCGATACGCAGGTAATTGCATGCTGTTCACACAAACGGCCGCGTGCTGGAGGTTTGCTGAAAAGCAGTACCGCGGTCGTGAACCCCATTGAGCGCACTGGATCCTGTTGAAGATGTGCCTCCTGGCTGCAAACGCCGCAGCCCAACGGTCCGAAAGCGTATTTGCACGCGGTCTAACAAGGTCCCCATGTCTCTGCTGTTATCATCAGGCGCCGGCGGCGGCGCGTACAACCCGCGTGACCGCATCGTGTCGCTCACGCTGTCCCACCCGCGGCGCCCGAGCCACATGCCGCGCGACAGCCACCACGCACGCGGGCTGACGTACGGGCGCGCCGGCAGCCTGTCGCAGCACAACGCGTCCGGCGACCCGCTCGCCCCGTACCGGTAAGGGGTAGGGGTAGGGTTAGGGGTTTTAGGTTAGGGTCAGGGGCAGGGTTAGGGCAAAGGGGTTTGGGGGTAGGGTCAGGCTTGGGGTAAGGTTAGCGCTGCCGCTGCCGAGCACTGCTGCTGCGTAATGGCGACAGAGCCTGCGCTTCTCTCTGCGTGACATTTGTAATTGATGCCCCCAGTTTTAGCGCTGAGGGGGCACGCCAGGGCGCCTGGTGCGGCACGACTGGCGCAAATAAACTGCTAGTTGAGCGCCGGTGATTGGAGGAGGACAAGTGTAGCTACATGGGGCTCATTCGCGGCTGTACTGGCCGGCAGCACAAATTTCAAGTTATAAATCCGTGGCCAATGTGGTCTGCTGACACGCCACCGCTCGTGCACAGTGGCAAGCTCAAAATGGCACGCGCATGCACACGCACATCGAAGCCATGGCGCTTGATGATCATGCTCGGTGGCTGATGATCCCATGCCGCGTATCCACAAAGTCGTCGCCGCAGAAGTGCCACGCGCCGTTCACATTGCTTTGACCTTACACTCACTTTGAACGCTGCACGTCATACCTACATACCCCACGCGCAGGGGCCTGGCGCTGATGCGTCGGCCCAGCCTCCGCGAAGCCCTCGCGCCCTGCCGCATGACCCTGATGGGCGAGATCGACCTCAGCCACAAGTCGGCCCGACGGACGGGGGGTACGCTGCGGCTGCGGCCGCTGCAGGCCTTCAACCTGACCATGAAGGAGGGGGCCAGGAGGGTGTATGTGGTGGTGCGCACGCACCTCCAGCAGGTGAATTCATGAACGCGCAATCGGTGAATTCATGATGGCGCCGTAGGTGGTCTCATGCAGGCGTGATTGGGGGTGTGCCTGCGTGATCCCGAAATGCACTGCTGCTTTTTGAATAGAAGATGCTGATCTGAGGAATGGTGCAGTGCGGATACTGCGACACTCTGTGGCAGTGCAGCAGCAGCGGGCCCCATCATCCAAGGGTGTCACGTCAACAAATACCGCTTGCAACAACCAGGCGCATGTATGCTCATAGCTACGTGCATGCACGCAAGCTCCAGCAGACGGGCGGAGGGGTAAGAATCAGAATCAGGTAGAGTAAGGTGGGAGACCTGACTTCACAGTCCCCTCGCAGCTGCATGTCTGCTACTCTGATGCTGTGCCGCTTGCTGCTTTGCGTACACATGAACCTCCAGCGGATGCAGCGCTTTGGGTTAGCTAGAGTCAGGATTTGGTGCATGAATCTCTGGCGCTTTACAACCGCAATCGTGCTACTGTGGGTGCTACATATGCTTGCAGAATTGTATAGGTGGGGCTTGCCATCGATCCCTTGCACCTCCGGTCTACAAACACGACAAGAATGATATGCGCACAGCTCTCCACTTCCGGTGCTTGGAAAGTCGCGTCAACATCGCCCGCGCGCGACGCGCCGTGCCATGCCACTAATAATACTTCAAAGTACAAGTAATCGAAGTATACAACTTCAACTTAATGTGTGCCCTCGGCCCTTTCGCACGGTCTCGTGAGGTGGCAGAGCCAGCGCGCCGCGTCGTCGATATCGCCCATGTGTGCCATGCGCGACGCGGCTAGTGATCATACCACTTCAACTTGATAACTTCAACTTGGTGTTTTCCTGCTCTTGCCCACAGGGCCTCGTGAGGTGGCAGAGCCAGCGCGCCGCGTCGGCGATATCGCCCATGTGGGACACGCGCGACGCGCCGTGCGAGTTCCCCGTGGAGGCCCTGGAGACCAGCGGCACGCTGCTGCTGGAGGTGTTTGCGGAGGTGCGTGCAGCAGCGCTCAGCATGGGGCAGTACTTGTGACATGAGATGCTTGCTACTTCGCTTGCGGTCGCCCGGTGTTAAGTTGGTACCGGACTGAGTAGTTGCAAAGAGCATGTTTCGGCTGCACTACAAGCTGCGTGGTCTTGTCGTGTATGGCAATCAAATGTCTAGTTACGTACGAGCGCGGTGGCTTCAACCCAGTCATACCCCAATTCCTGTATGCTTCCCCATTCCCCTATTGTTGCCCCTGCAGCCGCCAAGACCACAATCTGCATGCTGCGCTCCAATTGTGACCCCACACTCAACCACCCCCTGTACCTAGCCCTACCAATAGCCTTCATCACCGCCTCACTCACCAGCATATCCATACATACCCCCCCCCCCTCCCCCCCCTCCCCACCCCCCCTACCACCCCCCCCCCAGGCCGGCGTCCGCGACCTCCACTCCGACGTGTGCCTCGGCACCCTGGAACTCCCCCTGGGGCGCCTGGTGGACTGCTGCACGTTCAAGGCGCGCCGCGAGTACCGGCGCTGGTTCCCGCTGAATGTTCCTGAGGAGGAACCCGACTTCCTGGGGCACGCGCAGAGCGGCGGCGGCCGCGGCGGCGGCCGCGGCGGCGGCAGCGGCGGCGGCGGCGACGGCAGCGCCGGCCTTACGGAGCAGCGCAGCCTCAGCGGCGTCCCGAACCACCGCCCGGTGATTCAGATCAGCGCGCAGTGGCTGCCGAGCGTTGAGGCGGAGGCGGAGGCGACGCGGTTCTATCTGTGCGTGAGGATGGCGGGGGTGCAGGCGAGCCTGGTGGACAGCCGGCGCGCGCAGGAGCTGCTGCACCTGACCATCGGCCAGGCGGACGTCATGTGGGCGGAGGTGAGGGGGCTCTGTGTGTAGGGGGGGGGGGTATGGAGGTATGGGTGTAAGTTGGGTACAGGGTGAGTCTGCGTGAAGGGGGTGGGGTGTGTGGTGGGAGTTTGGGTATGGTATGGCTATAGGTTGTGTAAGGGCATAGGTTGGGCATAAGGTCTACGCGACTCTGGCGTGATAGACAGCAGCAAAGCGCTGGGCTAACCTCGCATTCATATATGTGTATGTCTGACGTGCTGTCTGATACATTGTAGTAGCTGTGGGTGCATAATGTGCCTTTAGTACACCTTCAGTGCCGGTGTACTGCGATCAGAGATGCATGTATACATCGGCTGACAGCGGGGCACAGGTGTATACTCGGAACAAAGTGCACTGGACAACCAGTACGGCGCAATGCATCGTGCATGCATATATGCCTCGCAACCGGCGGAGTACACGCGGCAGATGTGTATCGTGAATTGGCTACAGGTGGAGCCAGCACCCTTCAACTGTATTGAGCATATATGTATGTATGCATGTCTGTATATGCAGACTGTGGAGTACACGCGGCAGACGCTGTACTCTGAACTGGGTACCATGTACTGCCACTGTACTGAGCACGCCTGTACGTATCTACGTGTCACTCGCAGACGGCGGAGTACACGCGGCAGACGTGTACCGTGAACTGGATCCAGCTGGACAACCAGACGCTGCAGCCGCACGCCCCCGTCATGCTGTCGCCGACGCCAATGGTCAACCCGAGGCCCACGCTGCAGGTGTCGGTGGTGCGCAACAACGCCAAGAGCCACGCGCGCCTGAGCCACATTGAGTACGTGGAGCTGCTGCTGCAGGTGAGCTGCTGACGCGCGGAGGTTGCAGCGCTCAGGCATGTCACAGTTGCTCAGTAGGTTGGTGCCACAGCGAGCACGCAGAACTGCAGTTGAGTCTCCGAGCAAGTCAGGCCGTTTCAGATGGCTATGATACTTGCACCTGGCAATATGAGCTGAGCTGACAATTGGCGTTGGCCTTTGAAAGCGTCTTTTCAAGGGCATTCTGATCACCACCTCTTGCGGCCAGGTGGCATCCTCCGTGGCTGTGCCGGCCGTCGCCGAGCGCTGCGCACGGCTAACCCTAGCCAAACGTTAACCCAAAGAGTAACCTCTACTCCTAGCTCTGCAGCGGATGGACACGTGTGTGCGTAACCCTAGCCCTAATAACCTCAACCCTACCCCCCTGTGCCCCCCCCCTCCCCCCACTCCTCAGGAGTTGGATGTGCGCCTCGAGCAGGCCATCATCACGGACCTCTTCCGCTTTGCCATCGACCGTGTCGTGCACGTCAAGCGCGGCGGCGCGGCCATGCGCTACGGCCACCGCCCACAACCCCCGGACAACCCGCCCCCCCTCGCCTCTGCCGCCGCTACCACCTCCATGTCGGGGGCGACCAAGCTGGTGGAGACGGCGCTGGCATCGCCGGCATCAGTGGCTCAGCAGGGGGGGGGGCAGGGGGGAGGGGCGGGGGGCGGGGCCGGTGTCGCGACGGATGCGCTGGCGGCGGGCGACAGGGAGCCGTATCTGTACATTGAGACGCTGCAGCTGCACCCCATCAAGGTGCGCCAGCGGCGCAAGTCATTAGGGGAGACGTGTCTAAAACGGCACACTGGTGTGTAAGGTGTTTGCTACGGTAGTTGTCTGTATGGATTGCACTTTCAAGCAGGCTGTTAAGATGTGACAGGCGATCTCTGACGACAGGGGACTGCATGCGTGCGCTGGCGCTAGCATAAGCGCATGCGGTAGCAGCCCAACGAATCTTCTCCTGGGACGATATGCGGTTGAAAGCCAGCTGTAGCAGCGCCCAGTGAACACAGAGATGGCTCATGTGACTCTCCCTCGCTTCACTCCCCCCCCCGGCCCCCCTTCGCAGCTGAACCTGAGCTTCACCAAGAACGCGGACCTGAAGGAGGTCTTCAAGCTCCTGAGCCAGCACGAGACGGACCAGGTGCAGTGGGAGTGGGAGCAGGCAGAGGGCACCAGCAGCGCCGCGCCGACCGTGAGCTACTCGCTCGCGTCCAACTTCCCGCGCCTCCTCGCGCAGTTTGTCATCAACCTCACCAACGACATCAGCCCGAGCCCCGTGAAGCTCAACGGCATGGCGATCGCGCACCTGTGCAAGACGCGCTCACAGCTCGTGCGCACGCTGCAGGGGCACTACATCGGCGCGCTGCTGCGCCAGCTGTACAAGATCGTCGGCTCCTTCGACTTCCTCGGCGACCCCATCGGCGCGCTCAGGTGAACTTCAACTGTGAAGTTGGGCCTCGCTGAGAGTACTGACACGTGCTCTGCTTCCGCTGTTGCTCTAAGTAGCTGTATAGGAGGCAGGTTTATCTCGGCTGCCGTGCACATGCATGTGCTCTGTGAGTGAAGTGACCCTGGCCCTGACCCTGACTCTTGAGTGCTTCATAGCCTTTACAAGGGACCCTGCCTGGAACCCCTAGCCAACCTCTTACCTTAAGCTCTAGAACCATGTTACGAGCCTGCAACAACCCGACACTTTAAACACGGACCTCTGACTCCCTCTGTACGGTGCCCTGGGTAGAAGGGCGTGCACGCAGACCGATGGAGACACAGTGTACACAGTACAGATGCAGCACATATGCAGTACATTTGCAGGCCACATGCTCATTGTGTGTTTGTCGCTTGTACGAGCAGCGCTGCCGCCACATTCTCTCTGAGCATTTGATGCTCCAGCCCTCTCATCTCAAGCTTGCGATTCCTGCATGCCTGCCTTGCCGTTTTTGCGTGCTTGCGGTTGGTCACAGTCAACTGGGCACTGGCGTGCGCGACTTCTTCTACGAGCCAGCTGAGGGACTGATGCAGGTGCAGTGCTCACGTGTAACTATAACGTAACTGCCTTGTTGACCATTCTCAACTGAGGCTGTTACAAGTCATGGTACAAATCTATTCTGGACCCCTAGAGTCAGGGTCAGCATAAGAGGCAAGGCTGGCCGGAATCATAAAAAAGGCTGCTGTGGGACTGATGCAGGTGCAGTGCTCAGCGCAATGCAACTGTAACTTCAACTGCTTTGATGGCCATTCCTGACTGAGACTGCCACAAGCCTTGGAATACATCATGAAATGCTAGAGTTAGGGGCAGCTGCATATCAAGAGTCAAGGCAGCCCGTCAATAAATACAAACAGGTGCTCCATATATGCACCATTTGTGTGGTTAGTGCTGCTGCTTGTAGCGCTGTTGCCTATCAGCGTATGCGTGCGGCAACTTACAAGCATACATACAGCTCATGGCACAACAGCTCCAGTTTATAAAACATCGATCGTTACTGCACCATGCCACTGCCTGCAAGTTGTGCAGTCCGCAGTGTGGCGCTGGCTGCTGTATCAGTGCCTTCGCTGATGTAGAGCACCATGACCATGCCCCTATGACCAGTGAGCGCATAAACCATTTGTAAGCACGCACTTGGAATAACGCTTGTGCCATATGGACTGCACACCAGCTGTGCAGCACGTTTTCAACAAGGACATTCGGTGGCCATGCTTTTGCTTTCCTACCTGTGCTTGTAATTTACCGGCCGCAGTGAAACGCTCACTCAATTGTCAGCATCGTTCGCTGATGTCAATCTATGCTGGCTGCTCTGGAACGTGTCATTCATTTGCAGAGTCCGTCTGCGTTTGGCCGTGGCGTAGCCAAGGGCACACTTTCTCTGGTCGGCCACACCACCAGCGGCGTCCTGGGC
Source organism: Tribonema minus (assembly GCA_017506865.1). Classification (NCBI taxonomy): domain Eukaryota; class Xanthophyceae; order Tribonematales; family Tribonemataceae; genus Tribonema; species Tribonema minus. The sequence continues at coordinate 327,054 of JAFCMP010000044.1, forward strand.
TTCACAACCAAGGCAAGTCACCTCCATGGAAGTTAACGAGTGCATGGTTTGTGATGTGTGAGCATTGCTCTGGCGTCTTGTGTGCAGAAATTGCCTATTAGCAAGTGTGTCATATGGCAGTGTTCATTGTCCATGGCCACCTTTGCGCAAGAGAAGTTATAACGCCAAGTGACCATGTTGCTGCATGGAAGTATCATATGCCAGAAGCCATGCTTGAGTACTGCTAGATACAGTGCCTGCATGACAGGCGGCATTCGCAGTGGTGATAGCCGTGCTCCACCAGTGCCGCATGCCGGCGATTGCGCTATACGCCACGCTGACAGTACAGGTTACAATACTTTGAGGTACATGAAGCGGCGTCGCAGCGCTCGGCAGCCTGCATCACCTGCGTCATGCGCCACTGCGACTAGATTGCAGCGTTCCCGCAACTTCAACATCGACACCCCCATGGCCCACGCACCTCATCTAGACGCAAACCCATGCCGCAGCCGTTGACGCAGCGCCACCACCTTCACTCTCTCAGCAGTGCACCACAGCCGGCAAAAATTTGCCACTGTCGTCATCGTTGTTCGCAGCCGTTGACCTAGCGCCACTACCTTCACTCTCTCAGCAGTGCGCCACAGCCGTTGACGCAGCGCCACTGTCGCCGTTGTTGTGATCAGATCACGCGCTCCGTGGGCGGCGGCGTGGCGGCGCTCAGCATGGACCAGGAGTTCCAGCGGCGCCGCATCGAGCGTAACCGCCGCCGCGAGGGGGGCTACGCGGGGCCGCGCGGCGTCGGCAGGGGGGACAGGGGCAGCGCTGCGCGGCTGCTGGGGCTTGCGGGGCGCGATATGGCGGGGGGGCTGTGGGCGGGGGTCACTGGCATCATTGTGGAGCCCGTGAGGGGGGTGTTTGATAACGGCGCACGGGGGTTCGCCATCGGCGTCGTGCACGGTTTTGCGGGGGTGCTGACTAAGGTGACTACGGGTATGTTTGATGTGTTTTACTGTGCTGATGGGGCTGTGGGTATTGAGGGGGGATGCGTGCAATGCTTGATGTTGTATGTGTATGGTGTGTGAGATGCGCGTGTGGGTATGTGTGGCATTGGCGCTGAGCTCTCTGTGACTTGTTGCAAGGCATCTGTTGAACTTTGATGCTGCTGATTCACCACATTGAGCTACTCGATAGGTGTAAGCCAATTCTGCCTTGCGAGCTACTCGATAGTTGTAAGCCACTTCTGCCTTGCTAGTGACCCTCCTGCATTCACGTACTGGCTGCGATTCAGTGGCCTGCAAGCATCACCAGAAATCGACAAACACTAAGCCGAACCCTTCTTTCACCCACCTCACGCCACAACTTCACCGTGATTCCAATACAAACCCGGACTGTGCCCTGCCCCGTCCCTCCTTGCACCCCCCAGCTGATGGCCCGGACTGTGCCCTGCCCCGTCCTTCCTTGCACCCCCCAGCTGATGGTCAGATGCCTTGACGCACACAGGCCAAACAAGCCCTCACTCCAACCTAACATCACCCCTACCTTTAACTCTACCCCCCCACCCCCTCCCCGCTCCCCCCGACCTCCCCTCAGCCAATGGTCGGCTGCCTCGACGCGGTGACGCACACGGGCGAGGCGGTGCGCGAGATGGCGGGGGGTCTCACTGTGGGGGACCCCCTGCCCGAGGTGCGGCGCGCGCGGCAGGGGCAGGTGTTTGGCCTCGACGGACGCCTCATGCGCTTCACGCGCGAGACGTCGCGCGGCGCGGCGCTGCTGGCGCAGTTCCCGCCGCGCGCGCCCGTGTACGCGCGCGCGTTCACGACCACCACGGAGTACGTGCGCGAGTCGCAGGAGGGCGTCATGGGCGAGGTCGCGCAGGTATATACATATGGCTGCTGTGCGTGTGTTGGCTGTTGTTTTTGGGGGAAGAAGAGGGGGGGGGGGGTATGCAGGGGCGGTCACGCTGTAGGCGAGTCCGTCCTGCCAGTCTCATCGCTCTGACCACTCCTGTACTGAGCGCATACATTGTGACCCCCCCTATATGTTGTGAAGGGGCTCAAAGGGGGTGAGGCGAGTGCTGCATGCACGAGGAGCCCAAATTGGAAGGGGGGGTGCGGCTAGCATCAACGCGCTTATCCGGCCACAGAGCGTCTCCTCACATCTCCCGCATATAGGTCACGCGCAGACACACGCACTCCATGCGACTAAAACTGTCACATATCATGACCCCCTTGCGCCTCTGCAGGGCATCGGTGACGTCGCCCACGGCATCGGCGAGGTCGCCAACGAGATCCGCACGGCGTTTGCAGCGTCCGTGCCGCTGTTTTCCGATGGCGCGAGCGACGACGAGAGGGACGAGGGGCTGGGCGGCGTGCTGGCGTCGCCGCCGCCGGTCTCCAGGAGCGGCGGCGTTGCAGGTATGTATGTTGCCTGTGTGAACATCCCAATCATAACCTACTCCTAACCCTAACTCAAACCCCTGACCCTGTGTCCTACCTCTAGCCCTGAAATGTGGGGGTGAGGGAGGGGGGGCACTCGTGAGCATCAGGTTGAAGCGGGGCCGCTTGCGCCGTAGCAGACGTAGCAGGATCACCAAAACGTCCACGTTGCAACACGTTTGCTGCGAGCTCCGCCGTGTATGTAGTGGAGTGAGAGTGTTGAGAGGCGGTGCGATGTGCGCATAAAACGTTTGGCGTGCCAGCAGGGCGCACTGTTGTGTATCAGCGGTGCCTGCGGTAAGTCTATCCCTGACCTTATGACGGGGGTAAGATTACCCCCTTGCTCTCACCCTTAGCCCCAGCCCACGGATGAGGGAATGTGGCTTCGTTCTGATGAATCTGTAGCGTTGCTCAGCAGGTGAGGTGGCCGTGCAGGTTTGTTCACGACCTGTGCATGATGTTCAGCTTTGCATTCCTGCGTGCAACAGACAAGCGTGCTATGAATTCATGTCTTGCGCTGTGTGACAAGCGTTACCGGCTATGTATGTATGTATATGCATAGCTGTTGATGACGCATCGAGCATATTGCGCTGTCGTTGCATAAGCGGCTTGCTAAGTAGCGTAGCTGTGACTGTGCGCATCCCATGCACCGTGATCAACGTGAGGATTGGGGTCAGATGTCAGCAGGTATGCCTCAACGTCCCCTCCACAGCCCGAGGTGTCAATTTTACACATTCACTGACATGCACTGCTGATACATACCGTTGCTGCCAAGCAGGGCTCATGGGGGCGGAAAGCAGTACCGTAAAGCAGTCATCCAGCAAGAAGGCGCGCGGCGCCCGCGGCGGCGGCGGCGGAGGCGGCGGCGGTGGCGGCGGCGGCGGCAGCGGCGGCGGCGGCTCGCGGCGGCGCGCGGCGGCGCCGGCGCGCGACCACGTCGTCATGGTGGAGGTCCTGCGGCACTGCCCGCAGCGCGGCCGCGCGACGATCCTGGTGGTGAGCAACGCGCGCGTGCTGTGCGTGCAGGCGTCCGCGGACGGCCCGTCGCGCTACCACTTCAGCCTGGAGTGGGAGGTGTTCTACGAGGCGCTGTCGGGCGCGCCGCGCCTCGAGCCCAACGCCGGCTCCGGCCTCACGCTCACGCTCTCCACGGCGTCGACGAACCTCGGCACGAGCCGCCGCGGCGGCCTGCTCGGGCTGAGCCGCCCCGCTCGGCGCCAGAGCTACACGGCGCCCAGCGGCGGTGACGGCGGCAGCGGCGCGGCGGCGGCGGCGATGCTCAGCATGAGCTACAGCGGCGGCGGCGGCGGCACGGCGCCGGCGGCGGGGCTGAACGCGGGGTCGCTGCACCAGCCGCGCTCTTCGCCGGGCGGCGTCGCGCGCGCGCTAGGCGGGCTGCTGAGCCTGGATCGCTCGCCGACGGTGCGCGTGAGCGGCGACTACAGCCACCGCGGCGCGCTGGAGAGGGTGTACAACGCGGTCGTGTGCCTGCTGCAGATGCCCACGCAGGCAGTGCCAGCGGGCGCGCAGGGCATCGTCGCGGGCGCGGAGCCGGCGTCCGCGGGGTTCTTCGCGTTCAACGGCTGGGAGTTCGGCGACGAAGGTGGGCGGCCGCCTGTGACGATGGTATGCGTTGCTGGCGTGTGTGGATGGAGGCTGCTGCTGCATGGGGCATGGCGGCTACTGCAGTGCCATGCGCATGATGAACGCGACTCATATTGCGGCGACCCATGTGCGCACTACAAAGTACAGCACCACTCAGCAGCATGACTGACCTATCGCCTGTGCCATGTTGCCGCACCCCACCGCGTTTCCGCGTCCCTCCGCTGCAGCCGCGGCGCCCGCGGAGTGGTCCTGGAGCGCCATGGCTGACGGCAACGGCAACGGCGCGCTCGCCGCGCCCGCGTCGCCGCGCAGCAGCGGGGCCGCCGAGCAGGCGCAGGTGTGGGCGCTGCTGCGCTACGTGCCGCAGCGCGCCGGCAGCGGTGCGCTTTTGGCGAGCCCGCCCGCCGCCGCCGCTGCCGCTGCCGCCGCGCCGCACGCGCGCGCGCGCCAGGCGCAGACGTCGCCGCTCGTCTTCGAGATGGACGCGGTAGCGTGGCGCGATGGGCCGTGGGCGCCCGCCGCCGCCGACGCGCGCTGCGCCGCGTGGCTCGCCGCGGCGCACGCGGAGGCGCTGGAGGCGGGGCGCCACGTGCGCACGCTCGTCGCCGAGTCGGAGCCCATGTCGGGCGACACGGCGGCGCTGGCGGAGGCCAAGGAGGCGCTGCGCGCGGGGCGCGCCGCGCGCATGCACTTCTGCCGCGTGCTCAAGCGCGAGTGCGAGCGCACTGAGGCCGCCGCCGCTGCCGCTGCCGCCGCCGCCGCCGCTGCTGCGGCGCAGGCGCCCGCGGCGCGCGCCCCGCAGGCATCTTCAGCTTCAGCAGCAGCAGCAGCGCTGCCGTTGGATGGCGAGATAAGCGATGCTGCGAGCTTGACGTCGCGCGCGCAGTCCGACGCGGACTCGTTTACGGGCGCGCGCAGGGGGGGCGCGGGGGGGGACGAGCGCGGTGGCGGCAGCGGCAGTCACGGCCGCAGCAGCATGGCGCGCGCAGGTGAGTTGCTGGTCGCGCGGCGGCGTGCTCAGGCGATACAAGCCATCCATGGGTCATTATCAATGCACAACTGCTCGACTGTGAGGGGAACGCAGCGCGTGAGCTGCAACCCTAACCCTAATAGCGGGGTGGTCCTGTTGCAGGCAGGAGTCTGCAGCCACGGTCTGCACCATGTAGTAACGTCATAGTAACGTGCATGGGTGCCCACTTGGAGGCTTGCGCGCCGTGTGGCCTGATCCGATACTTTTTATAATTGACGATCTTTGGTGCATTCCATTCGTCAACGACACTCGGCCACCTTGTCGAGCACACAAACCTTCAGAAATCCTGCGCCGCATCTGTGCATCAATATGCACACTGCACACTTGGCACACGTCGTCTTAGGTCGTGATGGTGACTGTGTCTGCATCTGACCCCCCCCCCCCCCCCCCTGCTCTCTAAATTACCATCTACACAATCGCGCGCAGGCAAAGCAAACACGCAACGCTGGACCACGCTCAAGACGCGCTTGCCGTTTGGCGGTACCAGCTCTGCCCTGCTGTCCAACAGCTCCGTCGGGTCGGATGGGCCGAGCCCCGTGCGCAAGGTAGCATTCACTGCACCAGCGCATAGCGTCAACTGGCAACAGTGCCACTTGATACTTCAAGTACGATACTTCATCTATGTAGGTCCGCAGGGGCATGTATCAGCTGTAGGGCTCGTGAAGGCGGCAGCGTGGCCGTGACGCAGGGGTTATCACGACTCCTCATTATCTGTACGACTCCGACTCCGCTCCGCGGAGCTGTGACTCATTTGCCTACGACTCCGACTCCGCTCCGGGGAGCTGGCACCCCATCGCTGTCCGACTCCGACTCCGACTCCGAGGAGCAAAGCTATGGCCCGAACGACTCCGACTCCGCTCCGGCCGGAGCGGAGTCGAAGCGGAGTCAGCGACGACTCCGGTGCGACTCCGACCCTGCCTTTTAGCAGCCATCTCCTCCTCAAAGTAGATATTGCCTGTCTCTGGGCCACTTGGAGCCACAGCCCAGCACTGCGTTGTACCGCATGCACCGAAATATGCTGCACAACGCGTGCTCAACTAGAGGACTCGGGGCCCTTCGGAGCAACTGTACGACTCCGCTCCGACTCCGGCCGGAGCAACTTGCTCGGTGAACGACTCCGACTCCGACTCCGCGGAGCAATGAGATATGCCGAACGACTCCGACCTCGCTCCGGCCGGAGCGGAGTCGGAGCGGAGTCGTTGGCCGACTCCGGGGGTGGAGTCGTGATAACCCCTGGTGACGGTGGCCTACTAGAGTTGGGCAACAATGAACTGCTGCAAAATGCAGACACATTCGTCCAGCAATAGCAGCACGCAAGGTTTTGGAGTTCACAAGAGTGCTGAACAAACGCAAGGGGTGTGCTGAAATCAACTTGCAAGTGCCGCATGAGCGCCATCTGGGGTCTGGCATGCGCATACACGTCTTCAGAGTATAGAACAATCACAGGCACAGGTTGGTTTGCATCCTGCAGAACTACAGAGGTCAATGGGTTCAGGTGTGGCGAGCTGCCGCCGCATCGCACACAACGGTCACTCCGCTTTCACATCCCACCCCGTGCGCAGCAGGTCCATTGCGGCGTGCTTGCTCCACGCAACAAGCGCGCAACTGCGTCGCACCAGGTGCTCACTGCAGCTCTCACACTGTCTCTCTGACAGGTGCGCGTATCGGAGGAGGGGCCGGCGCGGAGCCGTGATGCAGCTGTAGCCATGCTGGCACCAGCGCCGTCGTTCTCGCAGCAGCCGCAGAAAGCAGCAGCGCCTCATCAGGGGCAGCAGCAGCAGCAGCAGCAGCAGCCGCCGTCGTCTCAAGCCGGGCAGTCCCCACAGCAGCAGCAGCAGCAGCAGCAGCAGCTGCGGCGGCGGTCAGCGGCGGACCTCGTGCTGCCGTCGCAGCTGCTCCAGCAGGGCGCGGCGTACCTTGCCGCGGACTCCGGGTCGCCGTCGCCGCGCTCTGCAGCCAGGGCGATGCTCGAAACCAGCCAGTCCCTCTCGCGCTTCTCGGACGCGCCTGCGGATGATGAGCACAGCGCCGGCGGCAGCAGCCACGGCGGCGGCGGCCGCGGCAGCGGCGGCAGCTCAGCACGGCGGCGGGGCAGCGACGGTTACGATCGGCACAACAGCGGCGGCGCGGGTCGAAATAGCGCTGACGGCAGCGGCGGCGGCGGCGGCGGCGATGACACGCCTGAACTGCTGCAGCGGCACTCTGGCGGATACGGCCGGCTGGCAAGCGGCGGCAGCGGCCCGGCGCAGGGTCACCCGCACGACGGCAAGTATGACTACGACCAGATCTCGTCGGTGTCGGCGCACTCGACCGTCATGACGGACCTCTCGGACCGCCTCGACAAGATTGAGCTGCTGCTGTTGAAGTTGCTTGAGGAGCGTCCCGCCGCAGGCGCAGGTGGAGGTGGCGCTGCCGCCGCCGCTGCGCAGGGCAGTGGCGCACAGATTCCCGCCAGCGTCGCCATCGCGTCGCGCGTTGCAGATTCAACCAGCACGCGGCGTGCCTTGCCTCCGCCCGCTCTGGAGCGATCGTCGAGCGATCAACGGCGGCAGTCTTTGCAGGGCACGCCTGCCGCTGCTGGGCGGACCAGCATTGAAAGCGGCAGCAGCGGCGGCACGCGCGGTGGCACTGGCGGCAACAGCGGCGGCGCCGGCGACAACGCCCCGGCACTTGAGGCCACCGTCAGGGAGTTGGCGGAGGCACGCGCACAGATGGCAGCGCTGGCAGCGCGTCTGCCGCCGGCGGCGGCCGCGGCACCGGATGCTGACCGCAGCGGCAGGCCGGCTGCAGCGGCAGCGGCAGCAGCAGCACCACCTGGCAGCGGCGAGCCTGCGGACCCGAAGCGGCGCGGCTCCACCAGCAGCAGCAAGTCCGGCAAGCTGAGGCTGCGCAGCTTGCTGCACTTGAACCCGGGGGGCAGCGAGAAGCACAGGCGCGTCGCTGACAGCACAGAAACGTCGCCGGCAGGCAGCAGCGCCGGTGGCGGCGGCAGCAGCGCTGGCCGCAGCGGCAGCCACAAGGCAAAGCGTCGCGCGCCCGCTCCGCGTCTTGATGTGGCCCTAGAGCAGACGCAGGGTCCTAACAGTGGAGCACTGCTGCGTACGCAAAGTGACGTCGGACGCGCTGCCGATGCTGGATCTGCCAACGCGCACAGGCCTCGCCACGTTAGCAGCAATAGCGCGGGCGCTGGCAGCAGCGGCACCGGCGCCGCGGGCAATGCGCATGGCAGCGGCAGTGGCAGCGGCGGCGGCGGCGGCGGCGGCGGCGGCGCAGCCAACGACGACCTGCGCCGCCTGAGCACCATTGAGGAGCGGTTCTCCAGCCTCAGCGCATCGGACATGGCGGCAGATGCTGCTGCGGCGTCTCTGGCAGAGAATTTCAGAAGCACCTCATCCTCTGAGCTGGCGGACGTCCACGAGCAGCGCGCGTTCTTCAGCGACGGCGGCGGCAGCGACGTCGGCTCTGACGTTGACAGCGTCACGGGGCAGCTGGTGCCGGCGCGGCCCGCAGTTGCGCAGTACCTGACGGAGTAGCAGGAGGTGCTACTGTGTGTCGTGGCTGCTGTGCGTCAGCAGCAACGGCGGTGGCAGCTGCGGCGGCGGTGCATATGGCTGTACATCAGGTTTATATGTTTGTATGCGAGTTTCATGGGCCCCAATGGGCAGCCAGAGCTAGTGTGCGGGTTTTTGAGCTGGCCGACGGTACGTGTTTATACTGCCCAAGGCCAGGGATGCCGGCAGGGCATCGGCAGAGAAACGCAGGTTGCAGCAGGTGTTGCCTTGTGCCCCTGATTTTGTGCTCTACTAAGAGCTGAGATGCGTAATCCCACACACTTTACAACCCGAGATGAAGCAGCTGCATCAGCCTCTTCCACGCTGTGTCATACTGCCAGCATGCAACTACAATCGTGAGAATTGTGAGCTTGCATCCCTGTGCACACATTGCAATGCACAGGGATGCACACATTGCAATGCAGGGGCGATATTGCCAGCATGCAACTACTCCACTTGATTACTGCCAGCTTGCATGCCTTGCACACAATGGAATGTAGGGGCGATTGCAAATGCGCCCAGTTTAATGGCACAAATACCTGTGTCGGTGCACTTAACACTTCAAGTTGACATGAAAGCAGCTGCGCTGCCGGAGTCCTGGGTCGTGGCCCCCAGACCCAACCCGCGATTGTGCGGCTGAGCAGCGCGCTGCTGTACATCGCGCTTGACTTTGAGGGGCGTATGTAAACAACTGCGTCATGCAGAGCATATGCAATATAGCCACAATATCATTAGCTATGGCTCGTAAACAACTGTGTCATGCAGAGCATATGCAATATAGACACAATATCATTAGCTACGTCCCCAGAGCATACAAGGTGTGCCTAAGCGCATCCCGTTCCCACCCAACTACAGCTACCGCAACGACCACTACATAGTATATACCCTCCCCTGCAGTAGCGGAACTCCCAGCAACTGCTTCACTGTCAAGCTCCAGCACACATGTCCGCCCTCAGCTTGCGGGCGACACTTCAGCGCCATTGTGGTTGCAGCAAGCCCCACAATATGGTGCCATCACAGTTAGGACCGGCGAAGCTGCTGCTGCTGCTGCTGGCAAGCGCGCAGGCTTAACGCGCTCCAGCTCCCCCTTGCATCTTGATACGGGCAACACTCCAAAGGAGTGATTGTAGCAATCGTGGGCGCCATTAATCTATAGGCCCCAAGAAAGTGCCTCTGCAGGTGCAGAACAAATGCAGGTCCTGCTGCTGCTGCTGCTGCTGGTGCCAACGAGTCCACAAGCGCGCTCCAATCCCTAGCGCCGCCCTGAGCGCTGCTGTTGCTAGCAGCAATCCCACAAGCGCGCACCGGCCCCCTGCTCTGTCCTCCACATCTGGGCAACACTCTCGGGGATGTAGCAATCCTGGGCGCCAACAGGATAGTGCCTCTGCAGGCCGCTGCCGACACTCCAAGCGCGCTCCACTTCATAGGTCCATCCTGAGCTGCCAGCGCTGCTGTAACAGCTGGCGTCGATCCCACAACCGCAATCCAGCCACAAGAGCCGTCGTCTGCATGTGAGCAACACACCCGAGGAGTGGATGTAGCAATCCCGAGCGCCATCAGGCCCCAGGATACTGCCTGTGTACGAAGTTATGGCTGTGCTGCTAGTGGTGCTGCTGCTGCTGTTGGTGGTGCTGTCGGTGCTGCTGATGCTGCTCCCGACGCTGCTGGTATTGCTGCTGCGGCTTCTGGCATGGTGCTCCTAACAACCCCGTAAGCGCGCGCCAACCTTCAGCACCTCCTGAGGCTCCACAAACGCGCTCCAGCTCCGAGCTCCGTCCTCCGCATGCAGGCAGCACTGAAGCAGAGTAAACATGGCAATCCTGGGCGCCAACAGACGCCTGCACGGAAATCGGTCACAGGTACCGTACCGTGCTTCCTGTCTTCTAAATGCAGGTGCAGGTCCAGCTTTAGACGATCGCTGTTGCCACCTCGCTTAGCTGCTTTGTGAGCTGCTTCCCGATCTACTGCACACCGTGGCGCTGCTGACGGTGACTGCAAGGCCGGCGAGGCACTGCCAGCGAGTGAGCGAGGCACTCAACGGTGACTGCAAGGCCGGCGAGGCACTGCCAGCGAGTGAGCGAGGCACTCAACTGTACAAAATCGCGGCCGCCGAGCGTGTGACACGTGTTTAATTGACACGTCACCCAGTGATCCGGCTTTTTTTCCCTCGTGCCGAGGCACACGGCCGCCGCAGACGGCGGCGACCCCAGAGAAATTCGTCAGTCCTATAAGCCCTCGCCCAAGCCCCCAGCCGCCAGCGCCTCTCGGCCTGCATCGCCAGATGGAAGCGACCAGGAACCTCAAGTATCAGTTGAACTTCAACGGACCTCATTTGTGCCCAGTCTCGCGGTGTTGATCCCCGTCGAGAATTTACGTTTGCGTACCGGCAAGGATCGAAGCAGCTACCGACAGCAGTCAGTGCCACAATCTGCTTGATGGGGAGCCAAGAATCCTTGATGGGGAGCCAAGAATCGACGTTTGCGTACCGGGAAGGACCGAAGCAGCTACCGACAGCAGTCAGTGCCACAATTTGCTCAATGGGGAAGGCTGATGCGGACGGTCAGTTTGCGGCGGCGTTCGCAGTGCTTGCGGAGAAGCGCGCGCTACCCAAATGCGCCTGGAGCGTGTGCCGGTATACGCATCGCACAGCGCGTCCCTTTGTGCGACTACGCGTGACAGGACCTGTGCCGCCCATCTCAGCGGTGCACGCGTGCATGAACAAGAGGGTACTCTCGCTGGAGCTCAGCGGCTCGTTTGACGTCGATCCTCTTGCCTCCATGGCCGTCGCCTCCCATGCCGGCTGTGCCCGAGACGCCCTCAGAGTCGTGCTTGAACATGCGCGGACCCTTATTCTTAACAGCTTTCAAGGTCCCCTCGCCTACCTGCCGCATACTCTGCAGGTCATGCGTGTCGACGAGTCCGATCTCTCCAGCGTTTCGGCGCTGTCCCTGGGCTCCTCAACTACGCACGCACAGGGACGAGAGCTGACGGCAGCCCCACATGCGGCACTCGCATTGCCGACCGAATCGCCGCGCCCGTCCCTCAGCATCGGCAAGCTGGCACTGCTGACGGAGCTTAAAGTCCACAGCTGCAACACCCTCACCGGCCTGCCAGACAGCATTGGCGAGTTGACATCGCTACGCACGCTGGCAGTGCGGAACTGCGCCAGCCTCAGGAGCCTGCCCGAGAGCATCGGCGACCTTGCAGCGCTGACAACGCTCAACCTGGGCGACTGCCTCCAACTCAGCAGCCTGCCCGAGCGCATCGGCGACTTGAAGGCGCTGTCTACACTTGACCTGTTCTTCTGCTGTGCGCTGCAGAGGCTGCCCGACCGCATTGGCGATCTGGCAGCGCTCACCACGCTCCACGTGAGCTTCTGCGCTGCGCTCACGGAGCTTCCAGAGCGCATCGGCGACCTTGCAGCGCTGACGGACCTCACTATGCACAGCTGCGACGCCCTGGTGACCATTCCGGCGCGCATCGGCCAGCTCGCAGCCTTAACGTTGCTGCGCGTGTCCGGCAGGTGCCTGCGGAGCCTTCCAGACAGCATCTGCGGCATGCCAGCGCTTACAGAGCTTCACATCAGCTCCCGCGCCAGTATGGCGCGTTTGCCGCACCGCATTGGCGACCTACCCGCACTGGTGCACCTGGACGTCCACTTCCACAATGGCATGGAGAGCCTGCCCGACAGCATCGGAGCGCTGTCGCGATTGCAGGAGCTTCAAGTCAGTACCGCAGTCGCAGGCCTGCCGGACAGCATCGGTCGACTCACAGCGCTCACGACGCTCAATCTGCACCACAGCGGCTTCGCCTCGCTGCCCGAGAGCGTTGGCGCTCTCGCCGCGCTGACGCGGCTGGACGTGTGGCTGTGCCAGCGGCTGACGCGCCTGCCGGACTCTATAGGCAGCCTGACAGCGCTCCGCAGGCTCGCTCTCCGCCACTGCAGAGCGCTGACGTGCCTGCCTAACACCATCGCCGGCCTGGCGGCGCTGCAGTCGCTGTGCCTGAGGGGGTGCGTCGCGCTGGCGTGCCTGCCGGACACCATAGGAGCGCTGCAGGCGCTGACAGAGCTCAGCGTCTGCGAAACGGGCCTCACAGCGCTGCCGGGCAGCGTCGGTGGCCTGCGGGCGTTGTGCAAGCTCGACGTGAGCTGGTGCAAGTGGATGGTGGCATTGCCAGTTAGTATCAGTGAGTTGGCAACGCTCAAGACGCTAGACATTAGCAAGAGCGGCATCCATGGCGTGCCTGAGGGTGTGGACGAGCTGCCGCTGCTGAGCATCATCAATGATGCGGGCAGCGAGAGCTGTAACTTCTTCACTTAGAGGCTTTCGCAGGCCACGCAAGGTTCTCTGTAGGAAGTATTCATGAGGCCAGTCCTGCAGCAATTGCGTCGGGCACATGTGACACCTGTTGCAGCTGCAGATCACAGGGTGTTGCTCCTTCCAACAGGGACGGCTGTCCTATTAATATGCATTTCCTGCTCAATATACGTTGCTGTATCCTGATCGAGCTTGGAAATCGACTGCAAAGATTTTGTTTTCCTAGGGACGAAGTCTCTAGGTCTCCATTTGCACATCGTGCATAAGACCCTAAATCGCAATAACTTCTGAGCTAGAACCCTGTTTCTCATCCTGTTTGGTGCATGGTACATGGCATACTGTTCGGTATATGATGCATCTGCAGGAGACCAATTGTGTGATGCTGTGGGTAATTACGCAAATTTTAGCAGTGGGGGTTTGAGGGGGAAAAAAGGAAGAAAGGGGGAAGGAAAGAAGAAAAAGAGGATTTTTTTTGGCTGAACTCGCTGCCGCCGCTGCGGGTGTGCCAGTTGCGCGCAGTGCGGCTGTAAGCTCAATTTTTTATGCGCATCTAATTTGCGAATCTATGAAGATGTGCAGCACAGCCCATGTAACAGCCGTTGCCTGGTCACAGTTGTAGAATTCATGCAAAACCAGCGCCAATCATGCTACATTTGTCCACATTGGTGTTCATTCCGTTGTGAAGCATTTGCGCACAAAACCTTCGATGTGCATTTCTGATTTACACTGCACACCTTAAGCTACAAGAGGCTTGCAGAAGCAGAACGCTCAGCTGCTCAATGTTACTTAGGGCAACTCCCTTGAACCCTCATGCTTGCATTAGAATGGCCCCTACAAGTAGCACATCCGCATTGCTGATCAGAGGCCATAGATCCATATGACACTTGTGAGCAGTGCGATAGACTCAACAAGCTACGCACACCTAGCACTTGCTGCAAAACAGTTGTTGCACCTTGCAAGCTGACATGCATCCCAAGTGCAAGCCAAGCAGCACAGTGTGTGTTGCCGCCCAGGCAAGCAAGGTTTGCTGCCTGTGCGCAGCGTGGCGCCCCGCTACCGGCCACAGGAGGCTGCGAAGAGAGGAAGCTTGCGGGCGCGCTGCAGACACATCTTGCGGAGTGCAAGTGCAACACCGCCGCCAGGTGCCTGGGCAGCGATATGGGCAGCGCTGCGGATGCGTGCCGCGTTGCCAACGGGCAAAGCACTGACGCACACCATATATATGTGCAACACCGCACCTGCACACCGCCACCAGATTTCATGTGCGGCATTGCAGTGCGTGTGCGTGCCAGTGCCAGTCCAAAGGCAGCAACGTGTAACACGTGACCCCCCCGCCCCCCCTGCGTCAACGGGCGGCTGCAATAGCAGTAAAGTGCATGTGCACGTCAACTACACGACTTTCAGCGCACGTACTTCAACCGTGCACTTCAACTTGATATCGCCCGAGGAGGAGAGAGAACAGCCTGAAATGTGTTGATGCTGTGAAAGCTTTAGGCATGAGGTCGTCGCATAGCGCAGCCGCGAATCACTCAGCATAAATCAGCACGAATCACGAATCGAGCTGCTGATTTTACGTTGGGATATCACAACACCACAATGCTGGGCACGTGCTGCCGCTGCGGGGAGGCAGACCTGGTGGATGACCGATACGGTGTCGGTATGGCTCAGAGAGGGGCGGACGAGTCCTTCGTGGTCCTGCCTCCCATGCAGCCCGTGATCTCTGAAAGCTACTTCGGAGCGCCAGCGAGCACCAGCGTGGCCCATGAGCTGGCGATCGCAGGCAGCATGGTGCACATCTCTCACGAGGGACTGAGTCATCACGTGCGCCGGACGACTCGAGTCCATCTGCATGCCTTCGGACCCCGCCTCACCCCCGAGAAGCAGCAGCCGGAGCAGGAGCGGCAGTCGCCGCGGCCCGTGTGCCGGCAGTGCTGCGAGGCCATTCTGAGGCTCATAGACCAGGAGGCGCGCCGCGCGACGGCAGACATCGCGGCGTACCGCATCTTCCAGTCACAGCTGCTCGACACGTGCGCGCTCGCGCCGGGCGAGGGCGCCGCCGCCGCCGCGCTGCGCGGCGAGCTGGCGCTGCTGCGCGAGGCGCTCGCCACCACGCGCCAGGAGCACGACCACCTGGCCGCGCAGCTGCGCAGCCTCGCGGAGCGCGAAGCCGACGCCGCGCGCGAAACGGTTGCGCTGCTGAAGGGCGCGCGCGCGGCGGAGGCGGCGGCGGCGGCGCGCCGCAGCGCCAGCGCGCAGCGGCTGGCGGCGTGCCGGCGCCTGGCAGCGGCAGCGGCGGCGCAGGCCGCGCAGCCGCCGGTCCTGGCCACTGTGTTCCGTATTGTGTGCACGCCGGCGGCGGCGGCGGCGGCGGCGCCGGCAGCGGCGAGCACCAGTGCGCCGCAACGCTTCGGCTTCGGCGGCGCGACCGCGGCGCCCTCCATTAACGGCCTGCGCCTCGCGCGCGAATCCGATGACCGCGTGCATCTGGACTGGGCGGAGCTGGCGGCGGCGTGGGGGCAGGCTGCGCAGGCTGCGGTCGCGATGGCGAACGCCGCGGGCTTCGTGTCGCGCGCGTGGCGCGTGGTGCCGCTCACTGCCGCCGCCCGCATTCTGCGGCTGAAGCCGATCAGCGACGGCAGCAGCGGCGGCAGCAGCAGCGACGCCGTTGATGGCTCTGGCAGCAAGCGTGGCGGCGGCGGCGGCGGAAGCCCCGGCGATGGTGGCGGCACTGCTGGAGGCGGCGGCAGTGGTGGCGGCAGCGGCGGCAGTGCCGCCAGCGCGGGCATCGCGGCAGTGCACGTGCTTGCGTACGACGGCGATCGCACCACCGCGCAGTCGCGCCTGGATGCGGCGATTGCCGCGTTTGCCGCGTGCGCGGGGGAGCTGCTGCAGCACCTGGTCGCGGCGCAGCAGCAGCGGCGCGGCCGCGATGGCGGTCATAGCAGCAGCAGCAGCCCCAGCAGCAGCAGTAGCAGCAGCAGCAGCGGTGCCCATCCGTCGCTGCCGCCACATAAGCTGAGCGGCGATGGCGTGTTGGATGGAATTGCGGCACAGTCGCTCAAGTCCAGGAAGGAGTGGCGTGCGTGGATACGGAAGCTGGCGGCGGTGCTGCAGTGGATGATAGCGCATGCGGCAGCGGAAGTGTGCTTCGCGTAGCGTCCGTGCGTACGCGCACTGCCTATACCAAGTGAACCTGTACATACGTAGAGGTATATGACTGGCATGGACATATGCAGCCAGACGATCTGCAAGGTGCATGATTATGAATGATACGGCATGGAAATGTAGTCAAGTGCAGCCTGCAGTGCTAATGCTGATACTTGGCATGTACTCTAATCTATGCTTGGTATTGTCTCATGGCAATTTGCAAGTGCGTTTCATACCTTTGTGGTTGCAGCACAGCTGTTGTCTCCCATTGGTGGCCCCGGCTTGACGTCGCATATACACGTGGCAGATTTGGATGTGCACTGCTTCGATTCATGTCTGGAGATGCTTGCGCTCTGTGGGGTTGCAAAGGCTGCAATGCATGTCCCACTTGGTCTTAGCTACTTGAGTCAAACTGCATCACCGAACCTCTGTGCATCAGATGAGTGTGCAGTGACAGAAAGGAGCACTCAGCACTGACGAGCACTCTGCAGCTTGTGACGCAAGCAAACAGTAGCTGACAATCCAGCCACTGCACTAGATGCGACAGCCATAGCAGCACGGCGCCGTGTGAGCGCTGCGACATGTCCCCGTGCTGTCGGGGCGTGCAAAAGCATCGACAAGATGGAAAACAAGCCGCAGCAGAAGATCAGGGCTCGATATACATGTATGCTACTTCTGTATGTCTCATTCACTGCAGGGCATCAGCGCGAGTCGCGCCTGCGCGCTTCACTGCCCATAGGCTGACATTGTGGGCGACTGTCTGGCAACTCCACCAAAGCACAAGCCAAAGACAGCGCAGAAAATATCTGCAGTCAAATCGGAAGGGTAGTGCTCCACACACTCATGTAACTGCCACCAACTGCTGCTCAAGGTGACGCGGCTTCTGCGCTCTCTGTGCTCAGTCGGCGATGCACTGCACTGATGAGTGGAAGCTCCTAGTTGAATTGACACCTGACATACACGCATGATCTGGACCAAAATTTTGCTTCCAAGCAGCTGTTGCCAGCTGTCTGGCGGAGTTTCTCATGCACCAAATCCCTGAGGTCTTCACTCTTCCACGTTGAAGTATACACTCTCGCACATAGCGTGTGTGTGACCTACTGAGCCTGGAAGTGGCTACTGCGTCTCACTGCTGATCCCCTCCGTGCTGCCGATGTGGACGCCGCAAATGTGACCGCAATCGCAACAGCGTTTATGCTGCTGCTGCTGCTGCTGCTGCTGTGAGTGCGTGTGGCGCGGTCCGATGCCATGGGCTGGGGTGCCGCACCTCCGTCGCTGTAGAGGATATCTGCCTCAGCAACAGCCATTGCCTGCGCCTGCTGCAGGTGTGCTGGTCGTAAAACCTTCCCTGCCTGCCCCCTTCTGCTCGGGGGAGGGTCTGATGCATCAACTGGCTCGCCAATCAGTTCTTGTCGCTGCTGACCGCCGCCGCTGCCTTGTATGTGTAGCTCTCGGCTGAACAGGCGCAGCGTGTCGTCCAAATTGATGGAGTCGTACTCGCTGGCATCTGCATCTCGGGTCTGGTCTTGGTGCGGTGGCGGCGATGAGGGGTCGAGCCTTGCGCCTTCGGACTGAGCAACCAGCATGGCTGTCGTGACATGATGGTCAACATCCATAGCTGAAGCCGGTTGTCCCAGTGAGTATCCACCAGAGCTGGGCGGAGGCAGAGTAAATTGGGGCTGGCAACTGTGGCCGGCTTGCACGCGATGATACATTCTTGCGTTCTGGTGGGAGCACTGGGCTCGTTGCGGACAGCCAGTGCGTGCTGCTTAACTGGTCCTCATGTAAAATACGGAGGGGCGAAGATCATTCTTGTCTTATACTGCTCTGGGTTGCTGCTGGCTGCACTGGTCCCGCCCGCTTGGTCCTTCAACTTCAACCGATTTATTCTCGAGCGCCAGTTTTTTTTGGCCTCATGGTAGTAGGTTCAGCTCGACGTAACGTGTGATGCCGCCGGGCTCATAATGTGGCCCCGCCTAGACTCACCTAGGACCCAGCGCGATCTTACGGCACCCGTGTTGACAGTCGAGTGAATGGCAGATTTGCAACCACCTTTTGCCATCGTGCTCGTGTGTGTTTTGTAGCATCGGCGTTGCCGATAGTGGTGCGATATCATCATGGACTGGAGAGCTTTCCTGCAAGCACCGATGTCACCGACATGTTCTCTTTTTTCGCTCATGGTGCGGCTACATGTATCAGGGCCAGGCTATGCTGCAACGGCCTACGACGGTTTTTCGGTCGGGCACTTCGTGTACCGTACAAACAGTTCTGAAGTTGAATCTTGGCCAGGGCCAGGCTTAGTTGACACAGTGAGCAAGTTGTGCTCGCTTGAAGGTGCTGGACGTGAATACGTACACCGTTTCGGCCGCTTCAGGCAGTAGAACAATTATGATGCGCCGTTCCCCTTGTTGACTGCATCAACACATCAGAGCCTGCAGCAACAAGGCACGACACAGAGCTGGCCTGCGGTGGTTCATCTTCTCGAAATGCTGCCTTTCGTGATGTTATCTTTAAAAGCGACAATTTGAAGCTGACTCTTTGTGAAGTGCGTAGGTGTTGCCGCTTCTGCACACAACGCAGGCAGTTGTCATCAGCTGAGCAGCTTTGTCATGACATGAGTGCATCAGGGGCAATTGTCATATGAAAGACATCTTCATATGGCTGGAATAGGTTCTGAACCGAAGTTTGAACTTTAATTTACACAGTGAGCAATGCGGCGGCAATCTGCAGATCTGCAAGCAGAATGAGGCATACAGACTGTTTTTGAACAGAAGGGGGTAGCTGAACAATATGACCATGATGGGTTCAAGTATTCGTTAAAGTACAAAAGAGAATTAATAAAAAGTACAAACGTATGGCATACTGCCCTGTGGCGCAAAACCGCTGTAGACCAGGGACGACTTGTACCAGAACCACACAGCTTACGGACTCAAGAAAGAGTCTGGCTTGTCCGCTAGCCCCAAGAAGTGCATTTTGCTAAGCAGTTGCAGTCAATGGAAAGTCGTTCATATGATATCTTGCCTAGAGGGCGTGATCCAGAAGTGTCACCATGGTCCTCAGTTCTGGACACTGTCAAAGGTGACCCTCCAGGGCCTGCATCAATCTCTTCCAAAACGGGGCAAGTGTGCCTCGCGGCTAGGCAACCCTAAGTAGGGTTTGGTGGGTAGTGTGAAGAGAGTGAAGTCTGTTTGCGATCTCTTTGAGAAGGGGTGCAGCATCCAGTGCATTCCAGATGATGGTGGGCTTTTCGCGCCCCATTCAAGGTGGCAAGCGTAATCAACAAAAGTACAGAGCACACCGTCCATATGGGGTCTTCGCGCCCTAAGCAAGTATTGATAAAAAGTACAGACCATTCAGATCAAAAATGCATATAAGTGTAGTGCGCGCGCGCTCACTCGCCCCTCGATAATTTTTCTTCAAGTTTCAAAGGTTGAAGTACGAGTGTAACTGTCAGAAACGGGCCTATTTTTGTGTTGACGTGCTGTGTTGGGTTGCCGAGAGCAGCAACATCAGGAAATGCGAAAGATCGGCTGATCAATTGATCAAACCGGTTATTTCTGCTGGTGGTACATGGTGGCGCGCACAAATGTCTGATTCAGAGAGTTTCAGCAGCTGCAGTAGCGGCGGTACCAGCAGCAGTAAGGAAAGCAACAGCAGCGAAAGCAGACACAGCAGTGACACTGAGGGAGCGCAGCAGCAGCGGCCAGAAGTGGAAGCATTGAGTGATGAAGCTGCCAACGACATATTGCCAGCCTTTGACGAAGCTGACCTGTACCTGAGCCTGAGCGATATAATCCTCGGCGCTCAGATAGGGCAGGGCGCTTTCAGCAAGGTGTACGTTGGCAGATATCAGGGCGAGCTTGTGGCGGTCAAGAAGCAGAAGCGCGCTGACGATGAGCTGGAGACTTACCTGCTAAGGGAGCTGGCGGTGCTGAAACACTTTCAGCATGAGAACATGATCAGGTAGGCGCTTGGTGGTGCACATTCACTAGACAACGCGTGCTGCCTACGCTGCATGCATGTAGTATCATGTAGGGAAGCAGCTGGCTGGACGCTGAGCCCATCAGGTGCCCCTTGTCTGGCTGCAGACAGGCACCAAACGGCTCTGTTTGTGAACAAAGTATTGTCCTACTTCACAGTACGCTGCTGGGTGCAAGTCGCTATTCAAGCTGCCCTTGTCAGGCTGCCAATGCGCCATGCGCCAGGTGTATGAACTGCAGGTGTTGCAGAATCGTTACGCAGTGCTGTGTCAGCGGTGATATTACAAGTGCAACGCCCGCAACGCGTCAACCACTCTGGCATCGCTCGCATGACTAGAGCTGGTGGGGCACATCACCGTACAGGCATGACCATGGTGCACGCGAATGGAATATGGCTGCACAGGAACTCTGCACGACAGACACAACAAATACAGCAGCATTTTTGTCATGCCTAGCATGTCGGCGATACCTGCATGTGGCGTGCGGGCAGGCATTCCCGGTCAACTTTGTCACCTGCTGCTGCCGGCAACGCATCAGGGACGAGGTTGGCACTAGGTCCTTCCTGCTCCAGTGCGCTCAGCGACACGCTCTTTTGACACACAAACACGAGAACGGCATAAAAACCCAGCAAAAGCGCACACGCTGACCGCCTCCGAGCTGGTACAATCGCCGCTGCAATGCGACACTGTAGCACGCCACCGACTCCATCTGCGCAACCCAACACACAGGCTGCAACCCCTCACCGCCCCCGTCCGCCGCTCCCCAGATACGTGGGCGGCACGCAAGTCTGCCAGCCCGACGGCACCGCGCACGTGTACATTGTCACGGAGCTGGCGGAGCACGGAGATGTGCTGGCGCTGCTGCTGTGCGGCGCCGCCATCGGGTGGCGGCTGCGCGCGAGCATCCTGCTCGATGCGACGCGCGCGCTGGAGTACCTGCACGGCAAGCGCCTCATTCACCGCGACATCAAGTCCGCCAACCTGCTGCTGGACAGGAACTTCAACTGCAAGCTGGCAGGCGAGTTTGTCTCGTGTGTTGTGTAGCGTGCGCGCTGCTGCTGGTGGCAAGTGTGCACTGCTGTGGAGTGTCATTTCATTTGCCGACAGCAACGTGAAGTTGCAGCGCACGCGGCGCACGACGCCAGTGTATGTGTTCAAAGCTTGCTGTCACAATGTGCACACCGCAATGTGCACACATGATGCAATGGAGCAATGGCTTGGCCATATGCATCATGCATGTACAGGCTTGTCGCCAAGCCGTTCCTCAAGTGACCACAGCCGAAACCAGTACAGTGCAGGGCTCAACTGCAGCCACAGGCTTTACGCCGCACCAAACACGTTGTCGAGGGCCACAACAACCATTTTACTCCACACTGTCCAGTTTTCAAGGCAGCAGTGCTCATCTCCACGGCAGGCGCATTCAACGTGCCCACTTCCTTCTTGCCAACGCACGCTAGTTCACAACGTTGATTCACAGAACTTGACCCTCTTGCGCGCTCAAGCCATCGCCTGCATCTCCTATTCACATGCAATGCGCGCAGACTTTGGCATGGCGCGTCCGCTGGGACTGAACATGACTATTGTGGGGACGGACGCCTACATCGCGCCCGAGCTCATGTTTGACGAGCCCTACAACACCGCAGCGGACATGTTCAGCCTGGGCGTGGTGGCCTGGGAGTCCATCTACAGGAAGCGCGCAAATGTGGACGACTTTGCAGGTACGCATGGGTATGTATGTGGCAGATTTTTGTGAGGTATGTAGGTATGGCATAGGAGATGGATAACTGCGCACCAGTCTGCGGCAGCGCTGCTTGAAGCCATGCAGCGGTGAAAGTACATTGGAGTTCACATGCGAATCGACGCTGTTTATTCACTGTCTTGGTGGCGCCTGTAATAGTGGCGTGTTAAATGTGCACATGCTGCTGCGCTGGCACAGCGGGCATTGATGGCTTACACAGTGCCACCTGAGCCACCTGTATGGAACGTAGCACCAGATGTCTTCATGCATCAGAGGTGACGCTCCCAATGTATTCATCAGATGTGACCCTGCTTGGGCATGTTCAACTTGCACGTTACACCTACTTGCATCATGGTGCTCCAGAACCACAGCGGAAGTCAGAAATGTATCAGGCATGGTGTGAAGTATGTGGATGGTTGTGCCTTTAGCCATAGTCCGATGTCAAGTTGGATCAACTCGTCATGTGACACTCTCAGTAGTTCGATGCCAGGCCATGTCGGGAGCCGATTGCTGCGTGCTTGCGTGTGCAGCGGGCAGTTGCCGCTGGGACACGGAGCCGCTCGGCGACGACATACTGAGCGATGTGCCCAGTTACAAGCGCTGGCATCGTGCAATGTAGTCTCGTATGTGTCTCTGGTGCATTGCGCACCAGCTGCCGATCAACGCGCGAGCCCATGTGGCGCACCGCGTGTGAGCAGTCCCCGCAACAACGCTCAGCGCAACCTGTCCTGAGCAGCACGTTATCCGCAGCGCTGTCGCGAGCGCCAGCACTCTGTGCAGCACGACCACACGCCTCCGAATCGACGATAATTTGTGATCAACACTGACCTCGAAGCCCTGCACGCGTTGCGTCGCGCGTGCGCAGAGCACAGCCCCAGCGAGCAGTTCCTGCTGGACCTGGAGCAGCTCAGCGACAACGCTCAGCGCAACTAGTCCCAAGCGGCAAATCCGCAGCACCGTCACGTGTGCCGGCATCGCAGGTAGCGCTATTGCATGACGCTCCACCCAGGCTCATCCATGATCAATCTTCAACTTCAACTTACCCCGCAGAGCGCAGCCCCAGCGAGCAGTTCCTGCTGGACCTGGAGCAGCTCAGCGACAACGCTCCGCGAGACGCGCCCGCAGCGCTGCTGGAGCTGGCCGTGGCCCTGTGCCAGCAGTCACCCGCGGCGCGGCCCACCGCGGAGGACGCCTACATGTCATTGGAAGATCTGCAGGGGGAGCTGGGGGATGGCGGCGTCGGCGCGGATCTGCCGCCCATCGATTTCGAGGAGCTGCTCGTGAGCGCGGCGCGACGGTGAGAGGCTATGCTGTGCTGCTGAACATGTTTACATACTTTAGAAGTAGATGTATTTTGGGGGGTCAAGTGATGGTGGGGGGTGCTGCTGTTGAGAGGTTAGATGTGTTACTGGGGCACTGCGATCCTGTAGGACGATGTCGCATCGTCACGTGAAGGATAGCGGCGTTTGCGCGGATCTGCCGCCCATCGACTTTGAGGCGCTGCTCGTGAGCGCGGCGCGACGGTGAGAGGCTAGGCTCCGCTGCTGAAGGTTATTTTATACTTTGACACACATTGATGACCCTAACCCTAACCCTAACCCTGGTTGAGAATGCAGCAATATTCTACGGCGGCGCGACGGTGAGAGGCTGTGCTCCGTTGCCGAAGGTTTTTGTTTTACTTCGGGAGTAGATGTGTTATTGGAGCAGTGTGACGGTGTGAGGGCCTGCTGATGAGAGTTCAGATGCATTACTGGCGCACCTGTGATCTTTAGGATGACGTCGCATCGTCAGGCTCAGGCGCGTTCCAGCCGCCCATTCTCTTTGTGGCGCTGCTGCTGAGGACGGCACGGCCGTCGAGGCAACGCTCCGTGACCAGCCCGCGTGATGCTGGTGTGCGGGGGGGCTGGCAGCAGTGCTCAGTGGCAGTGCGCACATGTGACGGTGTATCTGCGGGCTCAAGTCACATTCATGGGGAAGGTAAGTTATGCCGCCGTTTGATGCTGCAGCATTGCTCAGCTCGGCGTGCACCATCACACAGGCCGCCGGGACGTGTCACATAAGCACCGATTTGACAGCACAGTGTCGTCACGGACGTGAAGGTTGCTGACTGTGGCGCTGCTCAGCGCAACATGTGTCAGCAAGGCTGATGAGCATTGCTGAGGCGTGTCATCAGTGCTCATCAGAGGAGGCATGACACCAACGCTCAGCAGTAGGCAAGACATAGAGCATGACTTTGTATTCGAAGTGCACCAGCTCCGCCAAGGCATCAGAGGCCTTTGCGAGAGAGCTCCGTGGCAGGCTGAGCGTGTGCGTGGCGGGCGGTCAGAGCAGAGGCGCTGCGCAGCAGCTCCAACGAGTCGCGCATGCATTTCATCATTTATACTTCTACGTAGGTTATTACTTGTGATGAGGCACGACGGTCAGTGCGGCACCAGTGCTCAGGCATTCTGCGTACCGGGGGGGTGGGGGGGTCAGACGCCTTGCGCGTTGCATGCTACGCGTGTTGAGCTCCTGCGCTTTGCGCCTTGCTCTTGGGCGTTATTAATCAACAAGCGTCTATAATTTCTGCACCTGCAATCGCAGCTCTGCACCACGAATTCCTCTTGGCACGCATATGTCCAGCAAAGCTGCAAACTGGGCGTGCGCACACTGCGGAAACCATAATTACTAGGTTAGGGCTTGACCGTGCCGCCCCGCTGACGTGTGATGCAGACCATCGTCCGAACCATCATCGGAGCTGAGCATCAGCGCCATCACCGGCATGAGCGACTCCGACTCGGGCCCCGAGGCAGACCAGCCGCCGCCGCTGCCGCCGCCGCCGCAGCAGTGCTCAGCAGAAGGCGCCGCCGCTTCGCCCAGCGCTGCTGCGAACGGCGAAGCCGCGGGCGGCGGCGGCGAGCGCGCGCGCGATGACGACGATGGACAACTGCGCAAGCGGCACCTGCGCTCGCAGTCGTTCGCGAAGACCATGCGGCCGGAGCACGAGCGGCGCGCGGGCATGCGGCTGAGCCGCGGCGCTGGGACGGTCGTGCGGCAGCGCGCCAGGGGGAAGGCGGGGGGGGGGCTGGGGGGGACGCAGGGGTGTGTGGCCGCGCAGTCCCCCCTTGAGGGGGCAGGTATGCTGACGCTGCGCGCGGAGCGGGGGTTATCAAAGGCGGCGGCGAGCAAGGGCAGTCATGGGGAGCTGGTGAAGTCGACGGCTGCCAAGGGCAGTCACGGCGAGCTGATAACGGCGACGATGACGGTGGCGGCGGCGGCTGCGGGCGGCGGCAGCGGCAAGGGCGTACGAAGCGGTGGCGAGCTCGCAGCGACGGCGGCTGGCGCCAAAAACAGCGAGCTGATCACCTCCTCCAGCTTGGAGGAGCAGGTCCTGCCGCGGCAGTTGAGCCAGGGCAGCGTGGCCTCATCTGACAGGGGCCAGGCGGCGGCTGTCACCACCGCCGCCGTCGTGAGCAGCGCGGCGCGGAGCCCTGTGGCAACCGGCGCCGCCGCCTCCGCCGCGACGCACGCCTACGCCGCGTCCATGGGGTCTGTGGCCTCCCTCGCCAGCAACGGCGGCGGCGGCGGCGGCGGCGGCGGCGGCGGCGGCGGCGCGCTGGGGGAGTCGCTGGGGCGGCTGCACGTGCGCACGGCGTCGATAGGGCTCGCGCGGCGCGGCGCGAGCCACGCGCCCATCACCATGGCCGGCTACCTGCTCAAGAAGCGCAAGGCGGGCCTCAAGAACTGGAAGCGCCGCTGGTTCGTGCTGGAGGGTACGCGGCTGCTGTGGTACGGCGACAAGCGCTCGTACCCCAAGGACCCAAAGGGGGCCATGGAGCTGGCGGGTTGCTACCTTGTGCGCGGGCGCGAGTGCCGCTGGAAGGTGCTGCACTCGTACGGCGCGGCGGACACGCAGGCAAGTGGGGGCGGGATGAGCGCTGTTGCAGTGCTCAGTTCTGTCAAGGGTGCGCGCAGCGAAAAGCGCAGCAGCGCGTGCGTGTGATGGTCCTAAGGGTGTGGCCGGATGCGCGAGGCGGAGGTGCTGTTGTGTACTTGAAATAATGTTTTCTGATTGCTGCTGTTTGAGGGGCCGAAGGCGTATCCAGTGTACTTCAATTGAATTACACGAAAATCCGTACTTGCCACACGCAAAGTATGATTTCAGCACATCTGACCTCATTATCATGCAAAGCATCACTGTTGACAGGTTAGTCGTATTATGAGGCGAGGTAAAACCACATACACTGGCGCAGGCATCACGGAGACCCAGCAGTGGCTTCCAGGTCACATTGTGCTCTTAAAAAGCACATGCTTTCAACTTCAACTTCAAGGTTGCTTGCACCGACAGGAGAAGTGCCGCAAGCTGCCCGCCAAACGACACAGGACAGTCGCTCTAGGAGATATACGCACATGTGTATGTACATGTATACAGTACGTATTTGAGGTTTTCAGGAACACCGCGCATCACGTACCCTACCAACAGAAGAATTGCCGCAAGCTGGCTGCCAAGGACAGCAAGTAGATGGAACAGTGGCTGGAGACAGTTTATGGATACTGCGCCAAAAACATATAGGTTTTCAATGACTCTGCGTATCAAGTACCGTCACCGACAGGAAAACTGCCGCGAGCTAGCCGCCAAGGACACAAAAGAGATGGAGCAGTGGCTGGAGGCGGTATTTGCATACATTCACATATTTATATATATATATATACACGCACACAGTACATGCTCGAGATTTCATCTTTGCGCGACATGTACTCACACCGACAGGATAACTGCCGCGAGCTAGCCGCCAAGGACAGCAAGGAGATGGAGCAGTGGCTAGAAGCGCTGCAGAACGCCATGGACGCTGCGGACACGGGCGATAACCTCCCCGAGCACATCGACACGCCTCTCACCGCCATCGACTCCGTGGCACGCCTCGTCAACTCCATCAACGCCGCGGACACCGGCAAGACTGCCAGAGCGCCTGCCTCTACGGCGCCGCTGCCGCACAGGCAGGGCGCCTTCATGCTGCATCAGGTGCGGCGCCATGCGGAAGACGTGTGCAGCAGTTTATTGTGCTAGTATGTGGGGATGAACTTGTTGAAGTACGCAAATGGATCTGCCCTTGTACGTGGATCGTGCACAATGCAAGCTGCAGACCGCGTGCACGTTGCTGGAGGCCGGTAGCTGCCGGCAGCACATGCAGCGGCGCCATCGGGACTTGGCCGCCGCGCTGCAACTTGCAGTACTTTTGAAGTACATTCTTGCAGTACACACATACCTTGAGAGGCACATGAACATGGAGCAAAAACCGTAGCGCGCCGCCAAGCCCTAACCCCCTAACCCCCCAACGCCGCGCCGCCCCGAACCCGCAGACGGTCGAGCAGTGGCTCGCCAGCCTGAAGCTGGACCACCTGCTGCCGACCTTCATCAGCGCCGGCTACACGGACATGCTCATGATACAGGAGCTCGGCCTGAACCGCGACGACTTTGCCTACCTGGGCATCACGGGCAAGGCGGAGAGGCGCGTGCTGGCGGCGGCGGCGCGCGGCGTCGCGTCGGGCGCGCTGACCGCGGGCGTGAGCGGCTTCTTCAGCTTCGACAGGGAGACGGTGTTCCGCGTGGAGTCGCAGTGGCGCTTCCTGCGCGCGTACACGTACTTCTCGCTGCAGAGCTTCGAGGACCTGCACAAGAAGGTGCGCGGCGACGCTCCACTGGCCGTGCGCGCATTGTTGCTGTTGGCAGCAGCGCTCATCGTTGTCAGCGCTCCGCAGTGCTCGTCGTCGTCAGCGGTTCGGCGTTTTTTGCATGGGTATGTGCTGAAGCGTGCTGCGCTGTGGAGGCAGCATGTTAAGCGATAAAACATGTGCCGTTGCGGGGCAGCCTGGGTGCTCAGCGCGCTGCTCACCTTGTATGTTGTTGACTAGACTGAAAAGGGGTGAGGGCAACTTCAAGCGTGTGCGTTGTATAAATTGTGCAGTGCTCAGGCTCTGAAGGAAGATGAACGCAACGTTGCCATGCCGTCAGAGTCTGCAACAGCTTGCTCATGCTGGTGCAACGTTGCGCTTCACTCGCAGATGAAGGGGGCCATGCGGGACACCAAATACGCCAAGATCCTGCCCTCGCTGCCCCCCAAGCCAGCGCAGCCGCTGCTGAGTCTGGGCAACGTCGACCGCGCCGCGCAGATGGCGCAGCTGCAGCAGGCGCTGCACCGCTACATCCAGCGCGTCACCGCGGTTGTGGGCACCAAGGTATGCATGTATGTGTATGGCTATGGTATACGTACGCGGTGACACGCAAGCAGAATGCGGGCGCTTTACTGTCGTGCCAGGGTTGTGAGTATGTATGGCAGTCGCCATGAACGGTCAAATGAAGGCTCTGCACACATTAGGTATCCTGAGCTCTGTGGTAACATGGATATCCATTGATTTCAAGTTTGTTTTTGGCGCATCTTGCAGCAGTGAGCAGCGGACTCACAGTTAGCATCCATACAACATGGTCCCTAAAGCGCATGCAGGCTCGCTCGTGTGCACTATACATGAGCATGGCAGCTTTGAGGTGACATCCCAGGTTGCATGTTTCTGAAGCCTTCATGATTCCATGAGTACGGCCATGGATCGCGGAGCAATACCACCGTTAAGGAAGTTCTGTGCGCGATACGCTTAGTGCATTGATACCCATGCTGCTGATGGTGTTGTCAAGCAGTCTCATGACCTTGTGGTGATTATCGCTCAGGGCCCACACACAGTGCCGTTCACTTCGACTTCAAACCGTTTACTTCTACTTCCACCGCGCTTGGGGTGGCTTCGGCAGTGGCGTAAGCGATGTGTCAATGTTGCATTGTGTGCAAACCATTTGGTCAGACACACGACCCAGCTCAGGCATTTGCCACAATTGACAAATGTCAGTTCTGGTCGTATACCATGACACCGCCTGTAATACATGGCACCAAAAAAATCTAGATGCGTGCACGCACAGCACACTTGAGCAGCATTTGCCGCGTTGCCCGCTGCGCACCCTCTGCGTGTCTCTACAGGAGCCCTTCTTCACCCTCCTGTGCGGCTTTTTGGAGATACTGCCGTGGGACGAGCGGCGCCTGCCAGACCGTTCCGCAGAGCTCATTGCCAAGATCACAAGCCTGGAATCCCCCTCCCCCCGAGCCTGCACGCCGACCATGGCGCGCAGTCGCGACATGCGGCGCGAAGGATCCTGACCTTTTAAAGTGCTGCTACAGTGCTGAAGTGGTGTATTTGACTCGTGTAGCATCTTCATGTAGTACCTTTTAGAAGGCCTCGCAATCACTGTTGTCAGTGGTCTGCGTGAGCTGATGCCATGTGGGCGTGAAGCAACTTGACAATTCAGCGTTATTCGAGCTCATTCCCACCACCATCCGATAAAATGTCAGCACGGTCATCCCAGGCATAGTGGCGCATTGCTTAGTCTCAATTGCATGTGAACCCCTCCGTATCTGCATGTGAACAGTCACCACACCCACCAGTGCACAGGGGGTCCTGCTTTTGGCATATATTGTTTCCATGCACGCGGCATCAGTTTGTGAATAGACATGCAAAAAAATATTGTGGTCCTTCATTGCTGCTCCCCTGTTCTTGGTCTACGTTGCTCTCGCTCTTGCCAGCGCATGTGCTGAGCCGTATGCACGCGGCATCAGTTTGTGAATAGATATGCAACAACTGTTGTGGTCCTTCATTGCTGCTCCGATACGCAACACCAATTGTGGTCCCCTGCTCTGGTCTGTTTTGCTCTCGCTCTTGCCAGCGAATGTGCTGGGCTGCATATTGGCGTGCTGCGCGCAGGCTTTCACCAACTGATACTGCTGGCATGGGCAGCACCAACGTTGTACATCACAAGAGAGGGCTTTTCACGCCCCTTGCGAAGCGAAATTAATAAAAGTACATCACTGCAGTCGCAGGATGGCGACCATGCTGATGGCCACCTGACTGTCATTGCAGGCTGTCCTTGGATCCCAGCGCACTTGTTCTCGTGGTTATGTGCATGTCCAGTGGGGTCACTGTGTCGTTATCGGCAATGGATGCCAATGGTGCATCCTGACAAAGAGCCGTGATGTTGGTTCTGATACAAGTGCTGAGCTCACAAGAGGCGCCGTTTACGCGGTGTACGCAAGCATCATCAATCTCCCATGCATTACAATTGATATCATTGATGAAAACGAATCAAAAGATCGTAGAGCTCTAGGTGACAAGGGATGGTTAGCCGCAAGTGTCTTCGATATCATATCAAACATACGGTGTTGCTTTGCTGTCTGGCGCATCTTGCAGTGTACAGGACAAGGCCAACTTGCTGATGCAGATGAACAAGTAGCGACGGACCAATGGAACTCTCAGCACACTGCTTGAGTGCCATGTAGATGCGAACTAGTACCGCTATGGCTGCGCAAAATGCTTGTCAAGTCAGGCAAGACCACAGCAATGCAGATCACGCTGCCAAGAGCAGCAAGAAGCCTTCATCACCACTTGTAAAGGGAGTGCATTGACATTTTCGGCCAGGACTTGGGGCCACAGCTACCATATGCTGACAATTCAAGGTGCACAGCCCTTGTGCCACTGCAAGTCGTTCTTCTGCACTGCTATACGACAAAACCCGCAGGGTCGAGCATTTTCTGTACACGGCGAACGCCGGGCGCCCTGTCGGCGCGCTAGAGAGGGGCTGGCTTTACTACGGCTTCTTGGCGATCATAGCAAAGATGTGGCACCGGCCACAACCCGGCGGACATGGTGTACCGGCCTGCACTACCGCCACGCGGTGCTGCTGCACGGCGGCGAGGAGCCTACGAGTGGAAGCACACAACGGGTCCGCGCACCCCTGCGGGCAGGCAAACACGTGCTTCATGCCAACGATGAGGGACTCGACCTGATGCTTCTGCACGACACATACAGCCTGCGTCTGCTGGGGCTGCGGCCGCAGTGTGGTGGTCACGGCGGCACCCTCCTGCTCCTGAGCCTGTGGCTGCTGTTGTGAGCTGCCAGCGCCTGCGCCTGTGCTGTTGCACGTCCTCGAGCAGCAGCAGCATGGGCCTTGCCTGGACGAGACCCCCTTGCGGATGGCACTGCGGCCAGCCTTCCTCGCGTGAGCGCGCATGGCGCTGCCGCCTGCTCCGGACGCTCCTGTCGGACACCGCATAGTAGTATTACTCGGTGCTGCTGTTGGAGCCTCGCCTCGAGGTTCTGCTAATTGACTAAAGGGGCTCGCTGGATGAACGCCGGTGGTGGTACGCGCAGCTGCTGGGCCTGAACTAGAGTTAGCCTCAGCAGGCGCGACAGCAGCAGCAGCGCATTGTGACTTGACAGCGACAACAGCGGTGGGTCGTGGTCGCCTCGGTCGTCGCAAGTGCCGCTCCAGAAAACATCTTGTCTCAGAGCCTAGAAAAGCATTGTGGCGCGGCTCTTGAGAGGGGGGGTATGTGGCGGTGCAGAGAGTGCTTCTGGTGCTTCTGCGTTTATCGCTGTCCTCTCGTCGTGTGCGGCTGCTCGTGTGGTGTCTGGTGTGCAGCAGTCCAGCACCACGCCGTGTGGAGGTGTCGTTTGCGCATACATGAGGTGGTTTTTTCGGAGAGACACTTTGCTATATGTTTTCGCCAGGTCAGCTTTCGTCGACAGACGCGCAATCATTCAAAGCGTGCGAGCGGCAGCGAAGGCGAAGGAGCGCAAGGGCAAGGCGCCCAACCCCCACCATTAGCGAGCAGAGGCAGAACCACCTTTCACTCATCAACAAGACGGCGGTCGCCATGTTTTAACTGCACAGCGCAGCCATGCACCAGCACGCCCTACCAGCTTCCGTTCTCGCCTTCCTGAAGGAGAAAGACCGCCATCGTCTCGACGATGACCCAGCTCTACTATGACGGGGGCAGCGCCCCCAAGGCGGCAGCCACTGAGCAGGCTGCCGCCATCGACGACCTGCTCGACCTCATCCTTCTCTCAGACGGTGTTCGACCCGAGGGAGCTCCCACATCGTCTCCGCACTTCAGCCCGAGTTTCTGGTCCATCTTCTCGGACCCCGATGCCCTGCCAGCCGCGGAGGACTGGCTGCTGCCCCCTCCCGCAGCCCCCGCGGCTCCGCTGGTGGCGCCGGAGCCCCGCCACGTGATCGTAGTGCGCTCTCCAGAACAGCAGCAGCAACATCTGAATAAGAGTCGTTATCTCACGGAGGTCAACAGCGCGCCGCTGTCGCAGCGGCAGCAGCCGCAGCGCCCCTTCAGCGCCGTGGGCGGTGCCTCGTCGGCTCCCTTCAAGCCCCAGCCTGCCCCTACTACGTCCTTCGCCTTCCTCGACCTCATACCGAAAGTGGCGTCCATCCCTATCGAGGGCGACGGGCCAGCAGCGCACGCTCCCACGACCATCACGCCAGTCCACCACGGGTGGGCCGCGAAAAGAACGGTAACGGCGGCGGCTATCGACCTTGGAGCCGGCGCAGTCAAGGCGGCGCCGCGAGAAAAGAGAGCCAAAGTCGAAAGGTATTTGCAGAAACGGCAGAGGCGGATGCAGCAGGCCTCGCGGCCGGCCGTATATGTGCGCCGCACCGAACTGGCTAACGCACGCCCTCGGGTGGCTGGCCGGTTCATATCGCAGCCCAGCGGTTTCGTTCCTGTAACCCGCCTGTAGGCAGCGGTCGGCGCATCTGTGCATTGTTGTTATGCGAGGGGGGACAAGGTTTTTGGGTTAGCAGCGAGTGAGGGCTATCTGTCTGAGGTTAGCTGCGATCAACCAGCCACAGTCTGCGGGCTTGCGGTTGGTCTGAGCGTCGGTTGGATGAGCAGGATTGAGGTCCTTGATTTTTGTTGGCGCTGTCAAGAATACTATGTGTTTTTGCATCCACCTACATGCGGCCTTTATAGCAGGACCTTTTTTGCTGGTTTTCGCTGCTCATCATTCATGAATGTGGTGCATCTTGCCCGCTTGCTCATAGAGCTTGGCAGACATATAAAGCTGTCACCAGCCCACCCAACCTTTGTTTCTGAACTGCTGCTGTTGTATGCTTAGCCATTGCTTAGGATGCTGCGTGATGAGTATGGCGTTGTGATTTATAATACTATCAAGCGACATTGGTGTGCATGAGACATCCATTAAAAGCCTAGTCCTGCGTGTGTTTCTAAGCACAAGTAGCCAGTCTATTGCGTATATGGGTATTAATTTATGGCTATTCATCTAAGGCTGTGCTATATACATGCTCATGTATGCTGTGTTCAGTTGCCATTCAGGGTGCTTCGACAGATCTAATTGTGTCAAGTGATGAAGGCCCCTTCTGCAGTATATATAGGATGGGTTACGACCATTGCAAGGGGAGCCTAGGCACTTGCTCTTACCCTAGCCCTTGTGCCAGGAATCCCTTCGCGCACATGTATGACGTTCATCATGATAACGAATGATGAGAACACCTTGGCGGACAAACACCTTGGCGGACGCACATGCACGCAAAAAAACTGCAATGAATAACGATGGTCTTTGAACAAAGCAGCAAACCATTGGCGGAGTGCCGCAAAGCTCGTCCCTGCACGCCTCACCAAACACCCTCAAAACCAATCTCATCAACTTGGCGAGAGTGACTGAACCCCACAAACCTTCAGTTGACACTCATCAAAACACACGCATATGACCGAATGTACAGTCGGCGACTGTACATCATGGTCTGTCAATTACCTATGCTTTTGAGTGGTTCGAACCTCAACCTGAACGAACCTGAACGATGCAGACAGCACGGAGTGCCACCCTCAGGAACATGTGCACCTGCGCTTCACCTTCAAAAAACCATACCACCACAAGTGTTGTGCGCATGCACACGCATTCAGCGACGAGTTGTCACAACACTTTAGGCAACGCGCATTCTGTCTGAGAGCACTTTGCCACCACTCGCGCCACTGCTCGCCCGCCGAACCCATGCACGCGCATAGCCTACACCGCAGTACGGCAACCAGAGGACAGGCACACATAGCGAGCACCGACACCATTGATACACACAAATAATATTAGCTACTCGCAGCACGCACGCAAGCGCGCGCTCCGTCAGAAAGTGGGCATGTCATCAACGTCGTCGTCGTCATCGCCACCGATCGGCTGCGCCGGCACCGGCGCCGCCGGCGGCCGCGCCCTCCCCAGCCCCCCATCCGCCGCCGGCATATCATCCACGTCGTCGTCCGTTGGCGCGCGTGACCGCGACCGCGAGCTGGCGCCGCGCACGTGCCCGCGCGAGCCGCGCCGCGCGACGCCAGCGTCGGGCGCGGCCATGTCGTCCGCGGCGTCGCCGGCGGCGGCAAGGCTCGCGGCGCGCGAGTGCTCGCGCGACGACGCGCGCGACGACGAGGTGCGCTCGCGCGAGCCGCGCCGCGAGCTGCTGCTGAGGCGCCGCACCTCGCGCTCGATGGCGGCGGCGCGCTCGATCGCGGCGTCGCGCTCGCGCAGCAGCGCCGCCTCGCGCTCGCTGAGGCCGCGCTCGCGCGACGGCGCGCGCCGCAGCTCGCGCTCGCGCTCCCGCGACGCCGACGGCGCGCGCTCGTGGTGGTGGTGCGACGACTTGTGCTCGCGCGACGCCAGCGAGGCGCTGCTGCGGGACGACGGGCGGGCGGACGCCGCCGCCGCCGCCGCTGCTGCCGCCGCAGCGGCGGACTCGCGGTCGATGCGCTCCTTGGAAGCGGCGCGCTTCATCTCGCGCTCGCTGGGGACGCGCTTGGCGGCGCTGAGCGCGCGCGCCTGCTCGATGACGCTCAGGCCCCGCGATGCCGAGCCGCGCCGCACGGGCTCCGCCGGTGCCGCCGCCGCTGCTGCTGCCGCCGCCGCCGCCGCCCTGCTGCTGCTGCTGCTGCGCTTGCCGCCCATGTCCATGGCGGGCATGTCGTCGACGTCATCCTCGCTCAGCTCCCACGCGGCGCTGTTGCTGCTGGCGGGCGGCGACGCGGGGTCCGGCGGCAGCGTCTCGCCGACCTTGCTGATCTGCCCCGCGGCGCCGATGCACGTCTTCTGGACCGTGGAAAGTACGGCATCGAGGTCGCCGCGGCCCTGCACCTCCGGGAACACGCCGCCGCACCACAGCGCCAGCAGCGGCGCGACGCGCTTGCCGTAGACGATGGCCGCCTCGCACGCCGCGCGCGCCTCCGACTGCCGCAACAGCCCCTCGTCATCGCGCCGCAGCGTCGCCGCGAGCGTCGCCGATGCGCCCGCGCTCGCGATCGACGCCACCAGCTTGAGCACCTGCGGCTGCAGGTCCGCAAAGTGCGCGCGCGAGTAGTAGCTGCCGCCGAGCACCGCCGCCGCCGCGGCAGCCTCCGCCACGCTGCCGCCGCCGCCGCCGCCGCCGCCGACGTCCGCCGCCGGCAGCGGCGGCGGGTCCAGCAGCATGAGGCAGCACTCGAGGAAGGAGCGCGCCTCGCAGACCGCGGCAGCGGCGCTGGAGTTGAGCCAGACGACGAGCGTCTGGTCCGCCCACTGCGGGCCGCCCGCGGGGCCGAGCAGCGCCTCCGGCGGCGCGAAGCGGTACTCGTGGACGGCGAGGGCGTCGCGCGAGGCGGCCTCCAGCACGGCGTCGCGCGCGCGGCGCGCGAAGGCCTCGAGGAACGCGCCTGCGTGCGCGTGCAGGCGCGACGCGAGCGCGACCCCCACGGGGAAGCCGTGCCTGTTGAGCCGCGCCGCGGCGCCGAAGGCGTCCTCCAGCATGAGCGAGACGGTCGCGAAGAGCGTCGCGGCGACGGGGTCGACGGGGTCCCCCGGGGGGGGGGATTTTGGGGGGGGGGCGGTGCGGGGAAGCGCGGCGTCGGCGGCGCGCGCGGCGTGCGCGCCGAGGCCCACGGCGGTGATCTGGCGGCCCACGAGGCGCGCGTACTGGTCGACTTGGTTGTCGAGCCACATGACGAGGCGGCAGAACGGCGCGGAGCCGCACGCCTTCATGCCCGCGTACACCTGTGCGGGTGGGTGGGTGGGTGGGGCGGGTGGGACAGACGGGGGGGTGGGGTGGGTGCAGAGAGAGATTAGCATGTCAGCGAGTGAATGAGTGAGTGAGTCGGCGGGTAATACGGGCGGGGGGGGGGGGGGGGGGGGGGGGCTGGGGATGGTAAGGCTCCCTCCATGAGAAGTGCTCAGCCCTGCAGATGCTAGTACAGTGCATGATGGAAAAACAACAACGCACACATGTTGGTGGATGGCATCCTGTCCATGTGCTGCAAATGGTCAACAGCAATGAGCTTGACTCGCGACATTGACCAAGACTCTTTTGTGTTAGAGGTTATGAGATCTAAGCCATTGATTGCATACAATTCGGCACAACGCCTTCATGACAAGCCTATCCCTCACCCTAAGAGCCCATGATTACCTGCATGTAAGCTGGGCTCCTGCCGGTCTTGGCGGCTCGGCTCTCGTGCTGAGCAATGTTGTTGCTGCAGAACAGCTTGAGGAACGCTGCCACAGTGTCCATGAGCTGCCCGAAAAATGTGCCGCTGATTTCGCGTACATACGTGAGTGGGTCAGCAGTCGCCTCCACCTGTGCGCCACACACAAGTGTAAATAGCGCCGGGTGACATGAAGTTAATCGGCTCAGCACAGCGGTATTCGCGCACTGCATGTGACTGGTTGTCTGCTATTGCACTGTAGAATGGCTGTAAGTTGCAAGATGTCAAGTGCTTGGGGCCTGACCCAACCACAGCTCTGACCCTGCTCGCACCTCCGAGCAGATCAGCCTGTGCTGTAACGCTGTTCACAGAGGACATACATTGAAGGCTGCAGGCAACATCTGCAGTACGCTTACATACCGCCCTATGACTCACTCGAAGTTGAAGTCAAACTTGGAGTGGGGTGTCAGGCACGCGTCACATGAGCTGCAGAAACCCTGTGTGCCTGACTTGCTCATTTTCTGCATGTACCCGATGTGAAGCATATGTGTGTGTGCTCGCATGTTCTACTGCAGCGCTGCTCCCTCTACCGCAATCCGCAGAACGCAGGGATGAGCAATGGCGGCGTCCGATGAACTGTCAATCAGACGCTGGAGCACCCCAAGCACTGCCAGGTACAAGAAGTCACGTGCTCCCAGACACATGCTGGTCGAGTGCTCGCTGCAGCACACATAGGCAATGATAAAAGCATCAGCAGCAACGCGAGCACCCCCATCTGAGCCCCCCTCTGTGTCGACTGCGACGCTCACCATGTGCAGCGAGCGCCGGATCAGCGCGCTGCGCTCCTTCACGAGCGCCGCCGCCGCGGCGTCTGCGTAGCCGAGGTCGATGAGCAGCTCAAAGTTCTTCTTGTGCTCGCGGAAGCCCCACGCGGTGAACGTGTTCGTCCCCGTGATCTCCGTGATGAGGCGGCACGAGAGCTCCGCGGCCATGGCGTCCGCCTGCGCGAAGATGTCCGCGACGCCCGCGCCGAGGTTCGTCGCGTTGCGCACATTCGCCGCGAACGCCTTGACCTGCCGTATGAGCCGCACCGCCGCCTCGTGCTTTCGCTCCAGCAGCAGCTCCTCTAGCTCTGTCGGCGCCTTATCCAGCCACTCGGGCAGCTTCAGGCCGCCGCGCCCCGCGCCGCCGCCGCCGTCGCCGCCGCGGCCGGTAGCGCCTGCTCGCAGCCCGAACGCCCCCCCCTCGGCGTTGGTGGGGGAGAGCTTGGAGGCGGGGTCGGGGCGCTCGACGAGGCGGATGGACTGGAAGGTGCTGAGCGTTGTCGCGGCGGTGGAGAGGAGGTTGCGCAGCGCGTCGATGTCCTTCTCCATGGACTGGATCTGCGCCGTCGCGTGCATGAAGGTCTGGTAGTTGCGCACGACCTCCTGCCTGCAGCAGGGAGTGGGCGTGTGTGTGTGGGGGGGGGGCAGCGGTCGCGGGCGTGTGAGCGGTGATGGCGGGTGCTCAGCCGGTGCTGATGTGGCGGTGCGTGCTGCACTGCAAGTGGGTGAGTTGACCGACCACAATTGAAGCAGCAGGTCTGTTTGTGAGGTCCCAAATAGGCGCCAGGCACACAAAGCTTGGCATCACTCTGATCATGTACGATACGCCGAACGGCAGCATTCTGGATGCCTAGTGGGCGAGTGCAGAAACCCCAGTAGTACACATCGGGATATCTGCAGGTAGTAGTACTTGGCAGCAGCGGAGGCGCCACAGCCGATAGAGCGAGCCGAATGAGGACATCTCAAGAAACACTTGTTGTCGGTGCCATGGCACTTGCCTGAGGCTCTCCTCTGTTTGCCTCCGCAGTGACTCCAGCTCCTCGCATCGGGCGGAAGCTCCGCTGGCGGAGTTGTTCTCATAGAACTTCTTGACATACTCACCCGCATCGAAGTTCTCATCGCCAAAAAACTCTATCAGATCCATGCCTGCTCTGCCGTTGCTGATTTGGTGAATTGAATTGCTCGAGTCCCCTTCTTGTGTTGTGGACTGCTGTGAATTCCCACTGCTTGACGATCGCAATGAAGTTGTGGATTCACACACGGCCCACGTTAGATACTGCCTCCCAATCAAGCCACACCACGCCTGGAAAAAATAACTCAAACTTCTCATGGAACTTCAACTGTTACCTGGAAAGACCTGTGTGTTGGACACCTGCGTGCGATGCAGCGAGGTGAAAGGCGCTGCATTGCAACCCTTATGCAATAGCAGCGAGCATCTGCGCCGCGGGTGAGATGCAGCAGCAAGATCACCCGCAGGATCACCACTTTCAGCAGTCTCAGCTTCAGCAGGGTCATGTTCAGCAGCAGCAGCAGTACCACCGCTTCAGCTTTGATCCTCGAGAATTTGACAGCGGCGATTTTGATGCCGGCGCCTTCATTGCAAGAGCGCAGGCTAGCGCTTCGCTGGAGCAGCTACATGAGCAGCTGGACGCGTACCTGGGCACCCTAAAGAAAAATCTGTACGAGCTTATCAATAGGGATTATGCGGACTTTATTCTCGTCAGCACCAAGCTGTCCGGCGTCGAGAACAAAGTATCCGACCTGGCAACTCCAATAGAGGCGCTATGCAGTCAGATACAGGCGCTGAGGGCCGCTCTGAGCAGCGAACTGGACCGAATCGAGGGTGTTCTAGCAGAGCGGACAGGCGTGCAGACCAGAAGAAGAACAGTCAAGCGATGCCTGCGGTTCCTGGAGTCGCTCGAGAGCGCAGAGATGCTGCTGGGCATAAGCGACGCAGTCCCAGAAGCACAGGATGCTGCCGCCGCCGCTACTGCCGCCGCTGCCACAACACCAGCTGCATTGCCATCGTGGCAATTGGACAGCACCGCCTTTGCTGGCGGCGACGGTCACGCCAGCTGCTGGAGCGACAGCGACAACGACGACGACGTCGCCACCTCGAAATCAACACCTGATGCTGCCGTCGCTGCCGCCGCCGCCGCCGCCGCCGTCAGCCGCCGCGAGCTGTGCTCGAACCTCGAGCGCGCCAGCCACTACGCCCTCATGCTCAACGCCGACGCCGGCATGGCGGCCACGGCGGAGCCCGCGGCGACCACCGCCGCGACCGACACGGCGCTGCAATCGCTGGCGGGCATGTCGGTGCGCGCGGCGCGCGTGGAGGCGGAGGTCGCGCAGCGGCTACGGGCGGCGTTCGGC
This sequence comes from Tribonema minus, assembly GCA_017506865.1. Lineage (NCBI taxonomy): Eukaryota > Xanthophyceae > Tribonematales > Tribonemataceae > Tribonema > Tribonema minus. Next base: position 366,346 of record JAFCMP010000044.1, read on the forward strand.
GACCTGGTGCAGCCGCCGCCGCTGGCAGCAGCAGCGTACGCCGCGGTGGGCGGTGGCGCGGCAACGGAGGCGGAGGGGGGCGGGGGGCTGGATGTTGAGGCGTTCTTGGCATGCCTGCGCGCGTTTGCGGCGCTGGGCTGCGGGCGCGATGCGGAGAAGCAGTATGCCAGCGTTGCCGTGCAGCCGTTTCTTGACGGTGAGCGGGGCTGCCGCGGCGCGGCGATGATATCGTGATTTGCGCTGTAGCACTAAGTTTGTGTGGCAGTGAAGGGGAACGTGCATGCGTGGCTGGCAGCTGCCTTTCACACGCAGGTCGTTTGCTCATAGTGCCTTCAATAGAAGTACCTCAGAGAAGGCGCAGCGGTTCACAGTGCATGCTGAGGGACAAGCGGCTGCACATCAGAGGTCACAACTGCGGGAATCATTGGCATTACACGCTGTAATCACCCCATTCACAAAATCTGGCAGCAACCCTCCCTGTGCTTCAGCATGACCACACCCTGCCCCCGAGCACACTCCCCTTCAGCAGCGCTCACACACACCCCACGCTCGCCTCATCCCCATCAACCAGGCGTCCTCACGCAGGGGCGCCTGGACGCCGGCGCCCGCGGCTCCTGCCAAGGCCTCGCAGCCCTCTACGACGAGATCATTCACTACGTGGCGACGGCGTGCGCGCCGGCGGTGCGCGCCGCCGCCGCCACCTTCGCCGCCGCCGACGCCGCGCCCGTGGACCTCCTCGGCAACGCCGTCTGGGCGCCGCTGCAGGCGTCGCTCGTGGCGCGCCTGCCGAGCATCTTTGCGACGGGCCTCGCCGACGTGTTCCACCGCAACTACGCGCTGTCGCAGGCGCTGCCGCGGCGCCTCGCGGAGGCGTGCAGCGGCGGCGGCCGCGAAGGCGGCAGCGCGCAGCAGCGCCTGGAGGCGCACCCCGCCTCCGCCGACTTCCGTGCGCGCTGGAACCTGCCCGTCTACTTTCAGCTGCGGCAGCGCGAGATTACCGCGGCGCTCGATGAGGCGCTGGCCGCGACGGACGGCGGCGCCGGCGCTGCCGCCGCCGCCGCCGCGCCCGGCGAGCCGGAGGCCGCGCTGGCGGCGACGGCTGCGACGTGGCGCGCGCTGACGCGGTGCTGGCACGCGGACGTGTTTTTGCCGCCGCTCGCGCACCGCCACCTCAAGCTCACGCTGCAGCTGCTCTCGCGCTACCTCGGCTGGGCGGAGGAGGCGCTCTCGCAGCGCACCGCGACGCCGGAGGCGTGCGCGGCGGCGGCGGCGGACCTGGCGGCGCTGGCGGCGGCGTGCGCGCGGCGCGGCGCGCTGGCGGAGCTCATGCGGCAGCGGCTGCAGTCGGCGGAGGCGGCGGCGGTGGCGGCGGAGGCGGCAGCGGCGGCGGTGGCGCCGTGGGCGGAGCGGGCGGCGGAGGCGTGGGGGCGCGCGGCGGCGGCGGTTGCCGCGCGGTGCTGCGCGCTGCTGCAGGCCGTGCGCGGCGTGGCGGCGACATACCGCATGACAAACAGGTGTGTGATGTGTGGGTACCTCGATGATGTGTACGGCACAATGATGGCAAGGACTGATGGCGGGGACCAATCTAGCTTGCGACGCGAAGAGAGGAACAGCGTTAGAGTTTAGTCGCGTGCTGCAGCGTGATCCGGTAGGTGAAGCGCCTTTCAGTCAGATGCCTGGGAGTGCCTCAGCGCAGTTGGGAGCACTGCAATTGAATCTGTACATGCCTTCACAAGGGAAATGCAAACGGATGCAGCTTGGTCCTGATGAAACTGATGAAGTCAGCCATCCAATGTGTCAGCAAGTCAGGTGCGTAACATAATTACTAACATGTGCTCGCGGGCTGCAACAATAACTTCACCGTCTATCAGATATCTCGACATTTGTCTGGAGTTGACTTGTTGCTCAAAACGCAAAGGTAACGACTGAAGAGAACGGGCATTTGGTGCCCTTGTTTCAGTTCTTTGAGAGCCCGCCTCCCCTTCACTGCACGACGGCTTGACGTGCTGGTGTTCGCAGGGTTGTTCACTGTCAAATTCCATGCATGTCAACCGAGGACGACATAGAATAAGGCAGCTTCACGCTTTGCAGCAGCTGCAATGCAGCTGCACAGGCAGCTGACTGCACACCTGCCACCACTACTTCACCAAACTCCAGCACACGACCATGTCGCTCAGGGCACTATGCCTTACGCCACCGTCGCCATACTCTCAGGCCGCCGCCAGAGCGCCCCTCCGCATTCGTGCACAGCATACTGCGGCCGCTGCGCGACTTCGACGCGGAGTGGGGGGCGCGCGCGCCGCCGCCGCTGCCGCTGCCTCCAACTTCAACTTCACCTCCCCCCCTCCCCTGGCGCGCCGCGGCGCTGGAGAGCATAACGGAGGCGTACGTGGCGGCGGCGCGCGACGTTCTCAAGGCCGCACGCCTCACAGAGGAGTCGCTCAAGAAGCGGCGCAGCGCGCGGCGCGGCGGCAGCGGCGGCGGCGGCGGCGGCGGCGCGGGCGCGCTCAGCGACGCGGAGAAGATCGCGCTGCAGCTGCAGCTCGACGCGCACGAGTACGGGCGCGAGCTTGCGGCGATGGGCGTTGATCTAGGCGCGAGCGCGGCGTATCAGGCGATGCTGGCGGAGGTCGCAGATGCGCCGCGCGGGGGGCTGGGGGATGGGTCGTCGTTGCTGGGGCTGAATGATTAACGATAGTGGCCCTGTTTGCAGATCGGGCATTGATTGGATGTTTCACACAGTGTTTTTTTTTGTGTCTTTCTTTGTAGCTGTGGTCTGCCTTTCAAAAGAGGTCGGCACTGTTGAAGTGTTTCTCTTGCCGCTCTGGTAACCTACCAGCATTGATGGTGGATTCATTCACAAGGCATACATACGCATACACAGGCAGCATGGCAAGGCAACATTCAAACGCATTCTCTGTTGAACACTTTATGGTCAAGTACAGCCTGTTCAGCGCAAGCATGTGCACGTCAACACACTGAGGTCAGTGACCATGCAGGCTGCGCTACTATTGATGACATTGCAGGCAAATTCTCAAGTGATCCTCAGCATCTTATCAACCCAAGTATGAGAGCGCAGCAGCACTAGGGTGACCATCACCATTGACACTGCACAACGGCCAAGCCACTATGCTACCTACACTCATTGGATCTACTGCCTGTGACCTATGCTGTAATTGCACTGGAGTGCACATTGCAGTGCAACGAACCCAGTGCCACGAAAGGTGATAGGACGGGCAGAATGCAGCCAGCCACATGCGTGCATTCACGGTACACAGCAAGAACATTGTCCAGCAGGATCCAACCAGTTGCAAGATGACAAACAGGCAATAATATACAAGCGCACAACTTGTGACTGTGACGTTCCTATTGCCGGCACCGTATGATGCGAGACAGCACTGCGTGCTGCCCCCCGCCACATGCGGAATATCACCTGTCACGTTGCAACAGCAACCCTCCGTATTATTGCTAGCCGTCTCGATGAAGCGTGCTGCAGCCGTAACCCAGCATGCTAGCAGCCATATTGCCACATGCAGCTGATCAGGATCTGCTAACAACGGTGTGTTGAACACCGGTGAGTACAGCTCCTGAGGCAGACACACTTTGAAGTTGGTCCGCCTCTATCGTGGCACACTGCACCTGTCAGGTCACATGCGCTGTCGGCAGTTGCCTGATGCATGAGGTGAAGTGTTCGGACTGAAACCTGCTCATTGAGCATTAATGTCCAGCTAGATGGAGCTGCTGTTGCGGTGTCAAGCAGCGATGCAAACGGCGCTTGGAGCTGCCACCAGACCGACGGTGGGCAAGGCTGTGCACACCCTGGAAACTACCAAGTTGTTCGTGCTGCTGCCGCTCAAGTGCCTGTCACAGCAGCAGCATCAACCTGTGACTCTTCGGTGTGCTCGCTGTCTGCTGCTGCTGCTAGTGCCGCACTCTTCTCTCTCATAAGCGTAGCTGTGTTCGAGCACCTTTCCAGTGTGTAGCGCTCCAGCTCGTGGTCCTTGGGCCCCCTGACGCGCACCTTCACCGTCCCCTCACCTCCCAACAGGCCCTCACGCTTGCAGGCCTTGAACACCCACAGCCGGCGGTTATTGAGGCTGAAGTACCATGAGCTTCCATGCTCCGAAGGACCCTCTATGACGGTGATCACCGGCAGGTCTGTGATTTTGGTGGCGCCACTGCGGATCTCTTCTAGAGTTGTCTGCAATGAGCGGCCACACCCACTGAATACCGGACGTATCTTGCTGTGGGCAAAGCGTATCCGGTCTGGATCGATGTCCATGTGCACAAATGTGGTCGCTGACAAGCGAGGCTTGCCTGTGGAGCTGCTGCCTTTGCCTTTGCTACCTGCACCGCGCTGGTGCTCCTCGTCGTCGGAGCTCTCATCTCCTTTCCTTGCTCTGCCTTTGGCTTTGCCCATGTTGACGAGTGTCGGCGACCGTGGTCAAAGCGTTAGAGGATGCGACTTCGGAAACTCCCAATGTCACGTTGAAGTTGCATCATGCCTTCCAGGAGACCGAAGCTAATACCGTGCGATACACAGGAGACACAGCTTTACTGATCGAGGAATATCGACTAATGCAATAGCAATGCCAGCAGCTCAGCAGCGCTGTGCGGGCTGCAGCAGCAAAATGCGTCCTCGCGAAGAGGGCGATGGTTCAAGTTTCCCCAAAAAGAGGGTTTGCCACGAGAACAGCCGGCAGCCTGACGCTGGAGCTGTGCTGCAAATTCTGCTGGCCAGCGATGCTTTGTGCTGGGTGGAGGTGCTCGCCTTGGCATCCGTCAGCAGGACGATACGCTTTCACGCGATTGAGGTGCGCAGCTTGCATGTGGCGCACTTGAGTTACCTCTAGTTAGGTAGCGAAGGTGCCCCGCCTGCATGATGAGCGCGCAGCAGTCAGCGAAAGCAGCGAGCATTCAGGTGATTATCCGCATCTTCTTCTGAGCTGATGCGCCCCTGATCTGTTGAGCATCCCTTGATCAAAAGCGCACTTGTTGGTATGCCACACGACACTGTGCTGGGTGTTCACCTACTTTACCTTGGCGCATCGGTGGTGCCAACTGCACTCACACGGTGAGACTGTTATGACAAGCCACTGCTTAACAGTGTTTTGCAACGGCGCGCGCCTCTATCTTGTAGCGTCGTGTCACGACTGTGTTGTCTCCGAACTAGCAGTAACTAGCAGTTCGTGACACACAAACAATCTTGTAGCTGTATACGCAGGAGTCATGCTGTTCACATTGATCATATCCCTCAGTCGTTCACATAGAAGCGGTGCATTCCTGGGTGTGCAAGAGCAGAGGTGCTCGCTGTTTGCGAAAAGCTGGTTTCCGAGTAGTTCATCATGCCCTCGCCAGCGCTCAGCTCTCTGTCTGCATTGAACAGCTGCTGCAGTAGAGAAGCTGCAGCAGTCCTCAGTGTATAGCACGTAGCAGAGCGCTGACAGGTCATGATGACAGGTGATACGTGTCGTTGTCATTGTCATTTCAAGTATGCTGGACACACAACAAACTTCCCTTTATGCAAGGCGATGTTCTCCCCGCTCTCTCCTCGACGAAGTCTTACAAAGTTGCTGCCTGACAGATGATGCAGTTCATACGCAAATAGCCGAAAGGAAGTGCAGCAACACGCCAATGCTTAAAGCTCTTATCCAACTACCTCAGTCACTCTTTGGCAATTACTCAATGAATCTGGCATTTCAAAGCGGTAGATCAGTGAGCTTGTGCATTCTGTGCACAGGCCTGTACACAGGCGTGTCCCCCATATTTTTGCTGAGCACCCCTAGCCATGCACATACATCATGTGCGTCACCATGTTCTGCACACATCTCACCTATACTCAGCGCCTGGACTTCAACTCACACAATCAAACCGCAACCGGCGACCCCCCCCCCCCCCCCTCGCCGCAGGCCCTCGCCCACTGCTCGCTGACCTTCCACAACACGGCCCGCTTCGCGCACCGCTGGTACCAGCTCCCCGTGGCCCGCCTCCTCAAGGCCATAACAGCGCCCGAAGCAATCCGCATCCACAGCGTCAACAGCGAGGGCCGCGCCGACAGCCCGGACCCCGGCTTCCGCGCGCTGTGGCGGCGCCTGTGCGACGGCATCCTTGCGGTGGATGCGCACCCCACAGTGCAGCGGCTCAGCGTGTGTGGCTTCGGCTGGGACGACGGAGGCCTGTCGGCAGTGCTCGACGGCCTCGCGCGCGGCGCCTTCGCGCAGCTGCGCGAGCTCGACCTCTCGCACAACGCGGGCGGCGCGCGCCGCGGCGGCCGCGCGCCGCCGACGTCGTGCTCGCTCCACTTCCTCTGCAAGCACGTGCTGCTGCGCGGCTGCTGCCCGCGCCTCGCCGCGCTGCGCATCCACGACGCCGTCGCCGCGCCCGCGCAGCACCAGCAGCAGCAGCAGCAGCAGCGCACCGCCGCCGCCGCCGCCGATGACGCGCCAGCGGCGGCGGCGGCGGCGGCGTGCGCGGTGCGCTTGCGCGAGCTGGAGGCGGACGTCGCCGTCGTCCTGTCCGCGGAGCTTTTTCCGCAGTCGCTGCTGCGCAGCCTGAGGACGCTGACGCTGTGGGGCTGGGCGGCGGCGCGGCCCGCGGCAGGCGCAATAGTGGACGCGCTTGCGTGCGCTCCGTGCGCCGAGCTGCAGTCGCTCACGCTGCGCCAGGTCGACTTCGGCCCGCCTGCCGCGACGGCGGTGGCGGCGGCGGCGGATGCGCAGGAGGCCGCAGGAGAGGGCGACGCGCTGCTGCGGCTGCTGAGCGGCGCCGCGCTGCCGTCGCTGCGGCGCGTGCGCCTGTGCGATGCGCGCGCGCTCGGCGTGGAGATCGCGGAGCTCGTGGCGGAGCTGCCGGGGCCGCAGTTCTGCATGCTAAAGCTCAGCGCGCCGCGGCACCGCGCCGCCGCCGACGCGTCCGCCGCCGCTCTCTTTCCCGCCAAGCTCACGGGCCTGCTGAGCAGCGGCGGCAGCGGCAGCGCGGCGGCAGCAGCTGCGGCGGCAGCAGCGCCGACGCTCAGCGCGCACTTCAGCGGCTTGGCAGTGCTAGACCTGTCCAACGCGTGCCCGTCGCACCTGCCGACGAGCGCCGCGCTGCTGCGCGCCGCCGCGGCCGCGTGCCCGCGCCTCACCGCACTGACGCTTGCCGGCAACGACCTGGGGTGCCCAGGCGCCGCGGCGCCGCTGCGCGAGGCCCTCGCAGCGCGCCGCTGGCCCGCGCTCGAGACGCTCGTACTCAACGCCACGGACCTGGAGGATGCAGCGTTTGCGTCGCTGTGCTCAGCGCTCAGTGGTGTCGTGCCTACGGCGGCACTGGGCGCTGCTGTCGCCGCGGGGAGCGCTACGGCGGCGGCGCCGCGGCTCAGGCGCCTGGAGCTGCGCTGCTGCGGGCTGCGCGCCGCCGCCATGGCCGCGCTGCGCGCGTGCGCCGCCGCCGGCGCGCTGCCGTCCCTGGAGCACCTCGACGTCAGCGGCAACCCCATCGGCGACGCCGGCGCGGCGGCGCTGGCGCGCGCGCTGCCGCACGCGCCGCGCGCCGCCGCGCTGCTGGCGATGGGCTGCGACATTGCGGCGCCGGGGCTCGGCGCGATCGTGGGGTGCATGCGCGAGGGCCACGCCCCGCGCCTGCGCCTGCTGCACATCTGCTGCAACCAGCTGCTGCACAGGGCGCAGCAGCAGGACGGCGGTGCTGGTGGCGGCGGCGGCGCGCTGCTCAAGGGGCGCGGCGGCAGGGCGGCGCACTGCGGCGGCGGCAGTGGCGACGGCAGCGGCGCGGGCGGCTATGGAGAGCTGCGGGACGTACTGGTGCGGCGGTGCTGCCCCGACCTGAGGGAGCTGTGGGTGTGCGGCAGCGGCGCGCTGCGGCACAGCCTGCACGGCGCGCAGCTGGCGGGGCTGCAGCTCGGCAGCTGCGGCTTGTGCGGAGTCTGACGACTTGTGCTTAAACACGTGAAGGGGGGGGACGACATAGGGGGAGGCGGGGAAGGCTGCCGAGGAGTCTCCGCCAATTCAAGGGACGCTCGCCCAAACAACGTTGTGAGGCTGCAGCAAGCACGTGTGTCGTGTCAAGAAGATGAGGTTGTTGCCTCAGCAATGTTGTAAGAAAGCGATTGTCGCACAGTCTTTCACGCTATACAAGGTTACAGGTCACACAGGCCTGATAAACAAACAGTGAAAGCGAGAGCGACAGCCAATGTGTATAGTAGGCGTTGGCAATCAAGAGATTGAGAGGGTATGTACAGTACGGCCGGGCAAATACTGCAGTGTACACAGCCTGTACATGGTTTAAGCAGTAGCTGCGCACTTTGAAGTGTTGTATATACTACATACACAGGCAGTAGCGCTGTGGCGCGTCACCGAGGCATCTGCCATTATCTCTAAATTGCTAGGGGGGCAACGGCTTCTAGCAGTGTCAAGTGGAGTGTTGCGTGCAAGAGTGTGTGTCTGCGGAGCAGTGACAACAATAGAGAGCTGCATGCACCATGCTTCTCAGTTTTTTGCTTATCTTGTCGACCATCTTCTGCGATGCTGCACTTCACGGTGTGCTGTTGGAATGCTGCCATGACATTCAACGACCGCCCATGACGTTGTGCATCGGCGCCGGCGCACAGGCTGCGTATGCGGATGACCACATTGCACACTACAGCCGCAGCATCAACACTGCGGCGGCTGCGACCGGCCACATACTGCACCGGCCGACACCATTGCACACATACAACACAGGAGGCACTCTGATGAATCCACCGACCTTGGCCAGAGAGAAGCAGCGTATATCTGAAAAAGTATTTGATTTTGAAGCGCATCACGGCGCTGAGCGCTGTGGTAAATTCGACGTGCGCCGGCTGATGCGCGGGAGTTCGGCGGCGACACTCGTGAAGCAGAAGACGTGGCGAGCGCACCTGAGCCGGCGGCAGCAGCGGTACCTGAGCCGGCGGCAGCAGCATTGCCTGACTTTGCATGCGTCATGTGACGTAGTGAGCGTGCGCATGCAGCTAGTACGCCACGGCAGCAGTCGTTGCGAGCAGCGCAGCGCGGCATCGAGTAGTGATAATGGTACTTCCATGTACATTGTGCGCATGCAGTGGTACGCACGGCGGGAGTCGTTGAGAGCAGCGCGGTGCGGCATCAATGGTGATAATGGTACTTCTATGCGCATTGTGTGAGCGTGACACCACTGAATCATGCCGTGCGCGCTTTTTCCTGTGTGTCCCTGACTTCTGTATCAACGGTCACTCCGTGCGTGCCTTCTTGGGAGGATTCGGGAGCTTGTCCAACCCGACTTCGATCTCGTGATCAAGCAGTCGCTCGTTGATGCTGCGCACACTATCGCTGCGCCAGATTTTGCACATCAGTACCTCTAACATTATCTTAGCATCTGCGAGTTCGTATGCCGCCTCGGTGCACGCCCGAGCCTCCACCTGCAATGCCTCCACACCTCCGCGTGAGTGGCTTCCGGCGACCGCAACTTGAACTGGACCAGCTGCACCTTTTTTGTCCAAGCAAGCTGCACTGCCTGTTGGTGTCTGTCATTCAGGTCGTTCACGTGCTGCAGGTACCGGTCCATGCAGGAGCAGTACTCCTGAGCAATTGCCTCTGAGCGCTGTACTTCTGCGCGGCAAGCTGCGAGTGCAGCCTCAGCTCCCTGGCCGGCAACTGTTACACACGGCAACGCACCCGCCGCCGCTGTAGCCGGAACGACGCCGCCAGTCGCTGGCGCCGCCGCAGTTGCCGCCGCCGCCGCGCCTGAAGCCGATGGCGCCGCCGAAGCTGCGTCTCGGGGAGGCATCATGCGGCGCACGCCGTCCGCGCCTGACGCCAGTGCCGCCGCCGCCGCGACATCGCTGGTGATGGCGGGCGCAGAGCTCGCAGCAGGCCGAGGTGGAGCATCTGCACAGGAGTCGCTCGCCAAATCCCTCCGTCCTTCGGCCGGCATTTTGTGCGCCTGTCGCCGCTCGCTGCCTTCATAGGAAGCGGCGGCCTCTGCCAAGATGGACATCGCGTTCACTGCTGCAGCACCCTGCCTCTGCCCCCCCGGTTTCTTTGCTCCATCGCCTGGGGCCGCGCTGCTGTTGTCGCCGCCGAGGTCCGCGCTGTCGCTTTGAGCACACCTCACGTTCGCCGTGGCGCCAGCATGGTCATCAGCGTCAGCAGCACCAGCACGAACAGCGCCATCACCTGCGGAAGATGATCTCAAGGCAGCAGTAACTGCCTTGGGGGGTTCCGGCTGCAAATAGACGGAACGCCTTTTCTTTGTCCACATCTTCCAAGCCTCGTGTTCCTTTCCCCAGCGCTCCAACATTCTCTCGTGTCGCTGTTGGAGCCAATCCTTGTTCGAAGGCGGCAGAGGCGGGCGCATACTACTGCTAGCATGCTGCTGCTGCTGCTGCTGCGCTGTCGATACCTCCATCCTCCTACGCACTATATACTGCGACGGCTGTAGATCTCGATCACATCTTAGCCCAAGTGGGAACTTAAAGTTGCTCGCACAGCGCGGTTAGACGCTGTGGAAGACGCGGTGTGCTTCGGTGGCGGCACGGCCCCGGGCACGGAAATGTGACGGCGGCCGATGGGGGCCAGCAGATATGCATTACTGCCATTGCCAGTGGGGGCGGCGCGCACATCACCCCCTGCCAGCGGTGACGTGCCAAGGTGCCAGGAGCTGCCCGGAGCTGCGGTGACGGTCACCAAATGGGGGGGACAGCAGCCTTGCCGCTGGCTGTGGCGTGGACTTGCGCTGCTGCCCGTGGAGGCGGCGGCAGCAGCGTGTGCGCTTGAGCTGCACCACAGCATAAGCGGGGGGGGGCGAATCCGAGGATTCATCCTCAACATGAATCCACAGACTATTACACAAATCTCACTTTTCGGAGACTGTGCTCGCGCCCCCCCATCATGCACAGGAAACATTAAGATCAGAAACGCTTGCGAGCTGTTGGGCAAGCCATCCGTCACATCATGTTGTCAGGGTGCGGCACGCTTTCAGGCGCAAACACCGGCGCGCAGCGCTCTGCAACACCAAAGCATACGACGCTGTGCATGCACGGTTAGTATTTTGATACTACAGAAAACTCTCACCAACGAGACGTCTGCCGCCAGGTGGACCGACTGGGCCACAGACAGCTGGCAGACACAGGCAGCCCTTTACTGAGACGTGCTGCAGCTCTGAGACTATTCCCAGCCCCCCACACCCTCTTCTGCTCACGCTACCCACCATCTACAACTTCAACGTGTGCCCTGGCCCACGTTCCCTATGACAAAGACACTGGCGTTTGCACGACTTCCAGCGAGCCCTCTTTCCCGTGCCCTCTGGCAACCGACCTCTGTCTAGAATGTGAACTTCAACTTCAACCCGCTCACACCCGCTGTCTTGAGGGGACTTTTAGAGGAGGGCAGCCTGCGCCCTATGCGAGCAGTCGCAATCAGCGGCGCAGGGCACTGTGCAAAAACTCACACAGGCGGTTACAGCGCTGTAACCGCTGAAATCGCCGTGTGAGCGCGCCGCGGCCTCACACCATGGACGCGCTGACGGGCAGCTGCATGGCCTGCCCCGTCTTGATGGAGATGAAGTAGTAGTAGAAGAAGTCGCCCATGATGGCGATGTGGATGAACTGCGTCGCCAGCACCAGCATGCCCACCGACTTGCTGCCGGCGGCATCGGAGAGCTCGTGGTACGAGTACAGCCAGAAGACCATATCGAGGACGCGCGCGAAGCCTGCACGGTAGTTGGAGAGTCATGGTTGGGTTTTCGTGTGCAGGTCATTGGGGCGGTGCGTTACTGTTGTTCGCTGTCAATGGTGCGATGGTGCATATGTCACCGGAGTGGTTGTAGCATACCTTGCAAGAAGTAAGTGGTGCGCTACAATTGCAACTGCACTAATCGAAGAAACGGTACATCACGCCACGTGATGAAGAGACAATGTGTTCAACACGCTGTCATAATGATCTTGTACATGTCATTAAGCTCCCAGTATGATCAAGCAACTGGTGTATTGCAGTTGCACCGGCGCCTCTTTCAAGACATGGTACATCAGGGAGATGGTCAAGAGATACCCATGTCTATCGTGATGCCATGATGCACATTCATATTGTACGCCAACTATGAGTGGTGGGCTGAGACTCACTCATGCAGACGCTCCTGACCTTAAGGACAGGGTTGAAGTTAGCGTAATCCTAGCTCAGCATTGGACCCAAACCCATCATTGTCACTGTGCTCCAGCGACAGTATGAGACACTTTTGGTGACATCGAGTTCGCATCTGATCAAGGTACGTTGATGTTTGCAACGATGATGAAGCGCAAGCAACCTAAGCATGCTGGCGCTAGCGGTGTATGCCGGCTGCGACATACAACAGACTGCTTCAGATTCTTTTTACGCTATTGCTGTTGCAGTACAATCAGCTGCAGAACTGCTCAACGCATGCCGCGTCTCACCTAGCGCAAAGACGCTGTGGCTGACCAGCACCTCCACCACGCCCTTGTTGACTGCGCTGCGCTGGAACATGAACAGCTGGGGCACTATAGCGCATGTTTCCATGTACATGCTGAGAGTCCACGTGGTGTCTGCGGCACAGCAAGGGACAGGAGTAGAATGAGGGCTGGAACAAGGTCTGCGACACTTGACAAGGGCTGGGGTTTTCAGAGTTTGGGTTAAGGTTAGGGTTAGAGAGCATGACGCATTAGCGCTCACCATCAGCTGAGTGCGGGCAATCAGTTGCGCTATGTAGTGGGTTTATGGTGCAGCATACGTGGCTCGAGATTCAGACTCCTGCATGGGCGGCACGCTATCACATGCATGTGCTGCCCCATTGCTCAGCATGCACTGACAAGTTGCTGCTCATCACATTTGCATCCACATGCATGGATGGTACAGCGTTCATGCATCGCTTCAAGCATCCATGAATTGGGCATGGTGCATCATTTTCCTAGTGATCATTGCTGAGCATCATCGCTGAGCACAGACACGTCTGCTGCTACGATGTACTGCATACACACACAAGTACGCACAGACGCACTGTTCGCTAAGCACAACCACCTTGACCACTAGCGCATCATCACTCAGAGCCATGTGCCACCCGCAGTCATCACCTGAGATGAAGTCGTTGTTGAGGGTCGGGTGGAAGAGCACCGCCATCACCACGCACGGCACGATCATGTACAGCGTGCCGAAGCGCGCAGGGATGTAGATGTTGCCAAACGTATCGTAGTCGCGCTGGTAGCTGCGCGCGAAGCTCGTGTGCATGAACACCAGACACAGCAGCGCTCCTACGAGCGACAGCCCCTCCGCGGCGTGGTAGATGAAGTCGCCGGACTTGTCATACGGTAGGTATCCCTCGTGCCGGAAGATGGACACGAGGCGCGGCAGGAAGACGAAGACGTACAGCTCGAGCGTCTTGCGCGAGACGCCCTTGGCGTGCTTCTTGATGAACATGCGTACCAGCAGGAGCGCGAAGCCGAACGTGCGCGCGAGCGCGGCGTACGTCATGAGGAACGAGAAGTCGCCGTCCGAGAACCTGCGGAGAAAACAACAGGTGGAAGGCGTGAGTGAGTCACCAACCTCAATGTCAAGTTTCAAGCGTATGTCATGAGGAACGAGAAGTCGCCATCCGAGAACCTGCGAAGCAAACAACGGGGGTGAAATGTGTGGTGTGTCACCAACTTTAATTTGAAGTATAATGTTGAATACACAAGCGCGGAGTACGTCATGAGGAACGAGAAGTCGCCATCCGAGAACCTGCGGACCAGGACAGCGGGTGGAGGGCGTCGTGAGTCGCCTACTTTAATGTGAAGTTGACAAGCTGCGATTTGTTCCAGGGAAGTGGTGAACCATCAACTGAAGTTCAAAATCATTCCGAAGATAGCGCAAGCGCGAGAAATGACAAGTAACAGTCAGAAAATCTGTGGATCAAGGTGCGGCGCCAGAGTGATGAGTCACCCATCGATGCAGTCATACACTTACGCTCAACACATACTGTCTATGACCATTCTTGAATCCAAGTTCTGCATATTAATTGGTCGCTGCAATGAGTTGGATTACTCAGTGCGGGCAAGTCCCTATATTGCTTGCTTCACTCTTCAGGACGCCAGGTGCACACTGCACACAAACAACTTATATCCAGTGCCTGGGCGTGCAATTGCAACAACTTGACCTTATGGCGGGAGCCAGCACAAAACAGTTGAGGTACAGCAAATGAGACATGTCAACTTCTGTTCCCATCCTCACAAAAGTGGTACATCAGTACCGTTCAACTCTATGCTGGGCGGCAGCGATGTCATCACAATATGTCGAGCAGCCAAGCCCGACTAGCACTACCAGTAATGACTAATGGATGGGCAGCACTTGTCCCGCAAGAAGGCAATGCAAATCGCAGATGTGGCGCAGCGGGTGATCCCTCAACCAATCAGCTCAATTGCAGCACTTTTTCATGCCACACATAGGCCATGGCCCTATGCTATTATTGCATCTTGTAGAACCACGTTCTGTGCGCGCACACTAGTGGCTGACAGGCGTTGCACCTATAGCAGAGAAATATAGTACAAGCTAGGTTGTTCCGTCAGCATGCACCCAGCAAAACACGATCAATGGGTGCGGTGTGAGTGCCAATCTACGTACTGAGTGCTCGATTGGTCGACGCACTCTTTGCTGTCGCTTGCACAGCGGGCTTGCACCCTTCTTTGAAGTGTGTTCAAACGCTTGAGAATCATTACATTGCTGGTGTGCACCTCCTCTTGAGATCAAGCCTGCCAAAGCTACATCTGCGACAAAGACACCGTAAGCTACGTGATTTCGGCGATAGCTCCGATCACTGGACCAGGTACACTGGCGCCAAGTGCAGTCTACGAGAGCCCTCCCTGAGCAAAGCAACGCACCAACATATCCAAGGTGGGCTACATATGCTGATGTTGCAGATGCTGGTATGCATGTAACTTCTTTTGACAACTGCGACTGGAGTGAGAAACTCACTTGTAGTAGATGCCGAATGCGAAGGTGAAGAAGCCCGCCCATAAGAACAGCGTAGAGTTGTACTTCCTCACAAGGTCCAGGTTGGTGCTCCTAGGGCTCAACTTGTCGTAAGCCGATGGAGAATGCATGCTGCAGTAGCCTGGCAACTGTGCTGGCGCTTCGCCTCTGGAACAGCAGAGCGTCCAGTGCGTGCAGGCCTCCCCTTGCCTCCCTGTGCTCCTGTGTCTGGCCAAGCACTGCTACTGCACGCCACGTTGAAGTCGCTGTAAATGTAATGCAACGCTTCTAGAGCTTGATGCTGGACTTCTGGTGCAGATCTTGCGTGCAGGTGTTCACAGAGAGAGCCGTTTTTTTCTCCTGCACCAGGAAAACTGGGCAGGAAACCTGGGTTTTTGAAACTGCCATCTTCAAGAGTCTTTGGTAGGGTGTGGCTGTTTTGTGTGTGTTGCGATGGTTTGAATGAACAGGAGCTGCGGCGTATCTGATATGGAGCGGCAACGGCAGGCTCGCATGGCCGCGAACGTGAGTTCTCCTCCCTCCAGACTTACATATGTTCATGCTCACCTGTTGCATGCATCATCATCATCATGGAGGCTAGCTAGAGAATGCACGCTTCCATTGCCATTATTAGCATGTACCGTCGGCGTTGTATTGTCCAGGCAGTGATGCGCCGATCTTGCCATGCACTACTGCAGGCACCCTGCGAACCAGGACCATCTCTCCCCCCGAACGCCTGCCACTACGGTCCCCCTGGTCGAAGACACCGGCAACAGCAGCACCTCTGGCTCGCAGCGGCTGTGGCATGCGTCCTTCTGCCTACTGCCAGCGCTCAGGAGTTCGAGGCACCACCCTCACATGACAGCCCTGGCGTGAAGGCAGCCAAGTTCCTGTTCATCGTACTGCTGGTGGCCATCTCTGGCCTGTTTGCGGGGCTCACTTTAGGTGCGAGCTCAGTTGCGATGCAGCATGTTGCCGGGTTGACCGCATGCTCATGCCCTGAGAGTGCATCTGTGTCTGGATCTGCCCTGAGCATTTGCTTTCACACTACTTGTGGACCGTTCGAGTGTGCATCGGGCATTATCAGATTCAATTATCTGCGCGCACACACAGTTTGTCCATGGCAGCCAATAAACACAAATCCACACATTTGACTCTGATACCCCCAGTGCCGCTGATGCACTGCAACTACCTATTACAGGACTGCTGGGCCTGGACATAAACGGCCTGCAAATAGTGGCGGGCGGCGATGACCCAAAAGCCGCCGCCGCAGCTAAGAAGATCATGCCGCTGCGCAAGGACGGAAACCTGCTGCTGTGCACGCTGCTGCTGGGCAACGTCGCCGTGAACGCGCTCATTTCCATCGTCATGGCGGGGCTGACAAACGGACTGCTGGGGTTCTTCCTGTCCACGGCGATCATTACGGTGTTTGGGGAGATACTGCCGCAAGCCGTGTGCTCGCGCCACGCGCTGCAGATTGGCGCGTTCGTGGTCCCGATGATGCGCGTGGTGGTGCTGGTGCTGTGGCCCATCACCAAGCCGCTGGCGGTCCTGCTGGACAAGATGCTGGGGGAGGAGGTGAGCTGTCGTCAGCTGTCCCCTACATGCTGACCCTGAACTTCAACCTAGGCCAGACCTTCATGGCACACACCTGCAGGGTGAGAACGTTGATGAAGTTGAAGTCAGATGACGCGCTGCATTGCCCTAGGTGCAGTCTTCAGCTGCAGTGATGCTCAATCTGCACATATTCGGCCTAGTCTACATACACCTCCCAGGACACTTGTACATACCATTAGCAGTGCACAGTCCTGTGCGCTTCAGTGACTCTGCAACGACGAAACGTTTGCATGAATTGTCCCAACAGCTGCAATCAAGAGCTGTGCTTGACCAATCGCCAGTACCCATTCCTGATGCACGATCATCAATGCGCCAACGAGTTTTTCTTGTCTGCACTTGGCAACTTGATTCCATCTCTCTACTGGAGGAACTCATACTTCTGACGTAGCTTTCGGTGGGTGGCAGCCACGTGTGAACGTCAAGGTTCAATTGCTCAATGCTGCATCGGACGCATTGCGCGAGCACATGCTCGAGCTCTGCTGATGCTGTGACTGTCACTTGAAGCTGTGCCAGCAGTACACGTGCAATGTGGACGCAATTGAAAACAATCCCGTGTGTCGCATACCTTGTGTTCTTCCATGGTAGTGTTCTTCACGGCTGACCGCGCTATGACGATGTTGTCGTGCATCTCCTGAGGGTTAGGGCCAATTCTTCCATGGTAGCGTTCTTCACGGCTGACCGCGCTATGACGATGTTGTCGTGCATCTCCTGAGGGTTAGGGCCAGAAGTATGTATGTATGGAAGTGAAGCTGCCAGTACAACGCTTCTCGTCCCCAGCTATACACATGTTGTGTCTACACACATGTTGTGTTTGATATACACACATTAGAGTTTATAGACTATTGCTTGGAACAGTACTTACAAAAAGTATTTCATTTGAAATAGTATAGTACAGTATTGGCAATAGGGTCATTTGGCAGCATCGGGGAGCAGGGGCGGAAGCTGCTGGAGGCTGTGGCGACGGAGTATGCCAGCAGGATGTCAGTGCCCGGAGGAGCGCGCCCTAAAGCTCTCAAGGGCATCGCCCTGGCGCGCTTACGCTCGGCACTGTCGGCAGCGCTCCACATGGCGTACTCTGGCCGTGTCATGACACACATGGCAGAATCCAGGGGGGGGGGGCACATGGAGGAGGACGTAGGGGAGGACCCCGAGATGCCATTTGGCGGCGGCGGCGTTTGAGTGGTTGTCGTTGCGACACTTTCAGACTGTCATACGACATGTAGATTCCTTACAGCTAGATGCCAATCATCTGGGCTTTTTCGCGCCCTGAGCGAGAATTAATAAAAAGTACAGTATACTTCAAAGTGCCCATGTATGTACCTATGTAATGCGGGCGCACAGGTGGGCACAATCCACAGCCGCACGGAGCTGCGCGAGCTGCTGCACATTCATGTCAAGCACGGCGCGCTGGACGTGGAGACAGGGCGCGAGGTGGAGGGCGCGTTGAAGTACAAGGACACGCAGGTCTGCACCGTCATGACTCCCAAAGGTACGTACAATACACAATACCAGTTGTCTACGTCAAGCTGCAAAGTTGATTTGCAGGACATACTTCAACTATTGGTGTTGCCCATGTGGTGGTGGAGGGCGCGTTGAAGTACAAGGACACGCAGGTCTGCACCGTCATGACGCCCAAAGGTATGTACAATACACAGCACCAGTTGTCTACGTCAAGCTGCAAAGTTGATGTACAGGACAAGCTTCAACTATTGGTGGTGCACATGTGGTTGGCACATTGAAGTACAAGGCCAAGTGTTCTGCCCTCAGTACCCTCACCCTACTGAACCGGAACCCTAACCCTAACCCTAACTGTCGCTCTTGCCGGCGCGCGCAGCGGACGTCTTTATGCTCTCTGCGGATGACCTCAACTACAACATCTTGTGTGACATTCGCTAAACCCTCACTCAACTTCAAGTACCCGTAACCCTAAGCAACCGTACCGCTGACCCTCACTCAACTTCCAGTACCCCTAACCCTGACCCTCGCACTTGCTGATGCACGCAGCGGACGTCTTCATGCTCTCCGCGGACGACCGCCTCAACTACAAGACCATCCGCGACATCTTCCGCACGGGCTTCTCGCGCATCCCCGTCTTTGGCACGAGCCACGATGACATCATCGGCCTCGTCTTCACCAAAGACCTCATATTTGTGGACCCAGAGGATGAGACGCCCGTCAAGAACTTTGTGCAGATCTTCGGGCGCGCCGTGCACATTGTGTGGTGAGTCTCAGCAGCAGCGTTGTTGTGCGCATGGACCCTGGCCCGTCAGGTCAGGCCTCACATTTGCCGTTTCACATTCGCTGCGCATTATCAACTACACTGGGATTGATGTTCATCTTCGCCAGCACATGTGAATTTGGCAAGTCGCATCATCAGCCCTAACCCTAGCCCAACACTGAGGCACCGTTGCTAGATGTAAAGTCGGTCAACCTGTGAGCAGGCGCTGTGCAATTTCGCTGCCTCACCTCCACTCCGATGTTGCGGTGGCATATATATGGTAGCCCCTACTCCAGTATGAGTATTACGACAGGTCTCCTGCCAAGATTGGGTGGTTGCGGTATGCCATGTCGAAGTTTGCGGAAAGTGGGCCCTTGTGCGGCAGCTCGTGTTGAGTTGTTGTGGGGATGATGAGCGTTGCTCACACGGCACCACTGCATAAAGTACAACCATCTGACGACGCTGAGCTCACAGTGCAGCAGGTTGATGAACTGACACGTCCATAGCTATATGCTGCAGCCCTCCATCACCATTGATTGAGGGACCAACAAGCCCTCAAGAGGTGACGATCCAGAAGTGCCATCATCAAACCGTGGGCACATTCTCAAGCCACCAATGACTCAATGAGAGACCCGTGCTTAACAGCCTGTCCACTACTCAGGCATCAAAGATTTTTCCTGTGCTGCTATTGCCAGGCCCGATCAGAAGCTGGGGGATGTCCTGAAGGTGTTCAAGCAGGGGCGGGCACACATGGCGGTGGTCAGACAGGTCAACGACACTGGCCCGGTGAGTGTGTGGCTGAACTTCACATTGAAGTTCAAATTGACAGCGCTCGCCATCGCTCTCGTCGGCTGGGCGCTGACACAAATGGTGTGTTGGCTGCTCGATGTACATAATTTCACACTGTGCCTACCTACCTACAAGCGCATCGCTGCATGGTCTTGCGCTTGTGCCGATACCATCATCTGTCAAGAGGTTGGCCACTCTCACTTAGATGCTGACACGACCTCAGACTTGCGCTTGCATCATCAATTGTGAAAAATGTGGGCTCTGGTCAAACACGCCTTGCGGAGTTGTTCTTGTGCCTGGAATACTCAAGCGCATACTATGAAGTGCACGCCTTCGAGTCCACAGTGCACATACTTCAAGTGTAAGTTCAAGCGAACAAACATACATACCCTTCCCTCAGCACGTGATGACTTCCTGTGCGTGTCAACTGAGCAGTGGGAGTGCTCAGCGCTCGCCACGCCGTGACTGCAGCCATGGATAAGTCTGATGCTGTTGCGTACTCTAAAGCGATGCGACGCGATATGCAGGGAATGTACATGTGCTCATCACAGTTGTATCAGACGCACTTTTGGGCCATTTTGTCTACCATAACCGTTTTGCTGGTGGTAACCCATGCCCTCAGTCAATGGGTGCTCGCGTCAGCGCAATGCCAGATTGTTGGTCGCTCATGCTGTCACAGGATTCCCTGTAGATCATATACCATGATCATGCAGCACTGCGCACCTCACTGCGAGGTGTCTTCTGCACCTCTTTGTTTCAAAGGTCTCTGGCATTATCACCCATGTGAGACATGTGGGCAGTGCTCATTTGTAACTGTCTGTAAATGTCTGTAATTTGACGACATGTTCTCCTTTGCGGACAGGGCGACCCGTACTACGAAGTGGCCGGCATCATAACGCTGGAGGACATCATTGAGGAGATACTCGGCGACGACATCCTGGACGAGCACGACTGCACGCTGGACGTGAGTGACTTTGTTGCCCGACTTCAACTTGAACATCACTCAATAATGCCGCTGTGCAAGGAACAGGTCTGCTGGCTGACTCTCCGCAGCAAGTGCTAGTGCGGCACGTGCCCGTGGACCTCTGAAGCACTTTGTGAAAGTAGTGTGCTGTTTTGCCGGGTGCTACGTGCGTGATGGCTTGCTGGTTGCTGCGAGCTTGGCGCCGTTGCATCAAAGGCAAAGCAGGCAACCACGGCTGCTGCCGGCTTCACCTCTCTGCCAATCGCCCCTTGCGCCGGCCACGAGTCAATGCGTTTTTGCCGGTGCATGCCGCCTGCGATATCACTGCTGCAGCCCTATGACCAACACCTGACACCCCTAAAACACCAACACCTGACACCCCTAAAACAACCAACACCCCTAAACCTTCACCTCAATGCCGCCTTCGTCGCCGCCACTGCCACCGCCGCTGCCGCTGCCGCCGGTGCCGCCGGCGCCGCAGCACGTGGAGCGCACGGGCCACCGCGCCGCGCGCGCCGCCTTCGACGCCACGCGCCTGCAGCTTCTCAACGCCAGCGCTCAGGAGGAGCGGCTGTCGCGCGAGGAAGCGGCCGCCGTTGCAGCGCACCTCAGCACCAACGTGGAGCAGTTCCGCGGCTTCTCGCGGGAGCGCGTCGCGGCGGTGGTGGCGGCGTCGCCGGTGCTGATGCTGCGGCGCGCGGGCGAGGCGGGCGGCGCCGCCGCTGCGGAGGACTATCTTTACAGGTATGTGTGGACTAGGTACTCTGACGCCGCGTGTGTGTGTGGCGCACGAAATTTGGTGGTTGTTAGGAGTGCTCAAGAAAGGTGTACTTGAAATACTGGTGTACTGGAATACTGTCCTTTCTGCTATGGAGTGCGGTGTGATTTGTTTGTGTGGACTGCCTGACTGTCGGTGTGGACTTTTACGTCAAGACATGTCACACCCTGCATCGCAACCAAAAAGAAGCGCCACGCAAGCACTTTCTGTGTGCAACCCGGTCCTGATGGCAGCTCGCAGCACAGGTACATCTGCAACACATACCAACATGTGAACACTTTGCTGCAAAGCACCGCTCGCATCCATAACAAGGGCCAACTCGCTGCGCCCGACATCCACCACCTACCTTTCCCGATGCGTTTCTTTCCGCTACCGCGCCGCCGCCGCCGCCGTACGCACACAGAGTCGCCTGAGCCAGCCCGTGCCCCAACCTCCTAACCCTAACCTTCACCCTACCCCCCCCTGGAGCAGGCGCGGCCGCGTGAGCGCGGCGTGCACGCTGGTCCTCACCGGCCGACTGAGCGTCGCCGCGGGGCGCGACGAGTTCCCTTCGGACGCCGGGCCGTGGTCCGTGCTCGCCGCGGACGCGCTGCTGTCGCCCGAGGGGCACTACAAGCCGGACTTCAGCGCGCGCGTCGCGTCCGACGCGCTGCGCATCGTGCGCATGAGCCGCGCCACGTTTGAAGTCGTCAAGGAGGCGCCGGTGACGCCCCCAGCGACGTCGCCCCGCGAGGCGGATGCCGTGGCGGTTGGGCGGGGGGATGGCGGGGGGTCTACTGCGGGGGGGGAGCGGGGGGGGTCTGGGGGGGTGGGGGGAGGGGGGGCGTGGGGGGTGGGGGGGGGTGGCTCTGAGAGTGAAGTGCGGATTGGAGAGGAAGCTGATGAGCGAGTTGACGAGCAGGGTGAAGAGCAAGTTGAAGAAGAGGGTGAAGAGAGGAGGTCCACGCGGCGCGCGCAGATGAAGAAGCCGCTGCTGCCTCGATAGCATGTGTTGTGATGCACACTCCTGTTGGATGTTTCGTTCTGTGGAAGTGGCAAAGGCCGGTGCTGCACGCCGGCCGGTACTTAACGTTGAAGTTTCCAGATGAGTGATTTTGGTGTAGATGTGTCATCAGCACAGCAGACCACTGCACCACGGTGAACTGTACATGGCATGTACCATTAAGGTGTGTCTGTGGGGGGTGAAAAAGCCATCATTACTGGCGTTGCGGTGGGGTGAAAGTATTCATTATCGGCGTTGTGCACGATTGAGCAGATTAGAATGAGCCGCCTTCAAACCAGTGGGTCAAGTTGTCATCCCAGGTCCGTGTCTAGTGGCGGCAGCTGAGAGTAAAACTGGCTGTATGATCTGTCCGCAGGTCTCGTGCTGTCCATGATGTTTTCTTGGTTGTTCTGTTGTGCCACATGCTCAGCACCGTTGACAACGCCTCCGGCCAAGACTGGCGGAACGCCAATGTGGGGCTTGCCAGCACATGCTGTCGAGTACTCCAGGAGTCACCTTGTACGGCGTGCAGCATGTATTGCATGCAATCACACTTCGTGTATACATATCGCCTACCGCATCTCAATGAGCTGCACTGACGAGAGCAGCATGCGTGTGCCTGACGGAATAGGCCGCAACCAGATGTGGGTTTGGCATCGCTGACTGCAACGCGGAGCAGATGGCGATGCTCATCAAATGCAGCTGTAACAAACATACTTCGAAGTACATACTGCTCGGCGTACGTGATTCCTCCGCAATGCAATGTCAGCAAATGCATGGCGCACAATCAGACAGTACACATGATGGCACGGCATGCACGGCCAGCTTGAATTGGTCCCGTTGCTCACCATTGTTGAGACTAAGAGCAGCAGTCATGACTGCAGGAGCACATGTTGAATTGAGTCAAACGAGTATTGCACCTGTGTGTAATCAGCAGCGTTCTATTTACAAGGGCGTTTGCAAACCTTGAGGCCAGCAGCACCTGGTTGACCAACCAGGTGCGCTGTGCCACAGGTGTGAGGAGCACTGCTGTGCATGTAACCGACATTCAACCGTCACGCTACCGTGTGTGCATACAGAATCGCTGGCTGCGTGAGGCCAGAAGCGGGTTGTTGACCAAACCAGATTGCCAGACTGCGCGTCACTGCGCCGAATGCGGAGCACTGCTGTACATGTAACAGCCACAGTCAAGTGCAGGTGCTGCTCCGACGCAGATCCATGAAATACATCTGAACACACGGGGCCAGGGACTTCGGAAAGGAACACATGCACAGAGGAGCTGCACCGTGGTGCGGCGTCCCTTCGCTCAAGCAACTTCAACTTCAACCACTACCCCCACGAGCCTTTCTGTCCTGCAGACCTGCAGACCTACAGCTCCGCCGCTGCCCCCCCGCCACCCCTTACCGGCGGCAGAATCGACTCCCATATGGCCTGCACGGCCCCTTCCAGCGGCGTGTGACAGTACAGGACGCGTCTAGACGGCCCATCGTGCCCCGGCGGCGCGCCATCGCCAACCAGCAGGTACGGCTTCAATGTCTCATCGCCGCCCAGTTCCTTTCCGCTACGGCCCTGGACCCCCGGGTGCGCGGCGTCGTCGGGGCCGAGCGCGACCCACGACTCCAACTCGTCGCACGCGAGTAGCTCCGGGTGAGTGACTCGCAGCGCCGCGAGCGAGTCGAAGGGGTGGAAGTAGCGGACGTCGAAGAGGTCGCGCCAGAGCCGCAGCCACGGCGCGCCGACGCGCGCGACGTAGGCGCCCACGGCGCCGCCGCTGCCGAGCGCTGCTGCCAGGTCCGTCTCCGTCACGCGCACCTGGCTCGACACCTCAAACGGCGCGTACGTCAGCGGCATGCGCGACGCCAGCAGCACCGCGAACGCCGCCGGGTCGTTCTCAAAGTTCAGGTCCGGGTGGCCGTGCTCCGTGGCGGCGCCCGTGGTGAAGCGCTGGCCGGGGCGGCGCCCCGCCACCACGACAACTTCCTGAATTGAAGTTGACACGCCGGGGTGCAGGGTGAGCAGCGAGGCGACGTTGGTGGCGGGCCCCGCGCACACGATGGTCAGCGCGCTGCTGCCATTGTCGAGCGTTGCTGTGTTGAGCATCGCTGCGACGGCGTCCGTGGTGACGTTGTGGTGGCCGGGGCCGGCGGCGCCCACGTGGACCTCGAGATCCCCTGCAGGGTGGAAGTTGTCGAGGAGATCCTGCGATGGCGCAGGGTGCAGCAGCCGGTGTAGAGTCAGAGAGCGTATTGCTGAGCGATGCGCGTGCTCTGAGCATCAGCAGCTGTGCCAACGGTACTCGGGGGTTAGAGTCAGGAGGGGGAGGAGCTGCCATGCAGTGCGAGCTGCGAGAGAGGGTCCCTCACTGCAGCTGATGTAATGCTAAGCCTGGAGGTGGCCATCTGAATAAAGCAGGCTGTAGTAGCCTTCACACTTACGGCCAAGGCATCGACGACATCAGCCGTGAAGTGCTCATCGTGATTCAGTCGCGTTAGCTATCCTTTAGGTTTGTATTGCACTGAACCAGGCACAGGCGGCATGCCCTACCCATAGGGCTGCACCAACACCCCTATTGCTCAACAACAGGCGAAATGTGTAGCATACTCCCTCTTCCAAGAGCAGTGTGCACCAAGTATTGAAGCAGAACCGGCCTACGAGCAGTTGGCGGCGGCTGTACACATCTGTTGTCGGTGATGGTTAACTTCAACACTACCCAGTGGCGCTCATCCGCGCAATGTCAACCACCTCCTTCAAATTGGTGTTGCCAAACAGCATTGGCCACAGCCCGTTGGCAGTGCTGCACAGTTGTTGTGAGTGATCGTCAACTTCAGCACTACGAAGTGGTGCTCACCCGCGCAATGTCAACCATCTCCGTCAGGTTGGCGTTGCCAAAGGTGACGCTCACACCCACCAGCTCAACGGCGGGGCTGTTGATGCATGCCAGCAGGCACAGCGCATCATCTGCTGTCACAAAGAGAGGCGGACAACTGTCATTGATTGTAACTGTCAGAATGGCCAGCGTCGCAGACCCTGTTTGGTCGGAATGTCGCAGCAGATGCGCATAGGGTGTGCACTGCGATTGCGTGGCCAGTGGCTGTGAAGACAGCGCAGCGTTTCTCTGGCTGTTTTTAGAGGCAGTACAAAATGTGAAGGTGCTTAGTCCTGCAGATGGCCCTGTGGCTGTTCTAGGGTTAGGGTGGTGGCAGTGACAACATTAACACGCCGCAGCTAGGCTTCACAAGGAGTCTTGAAGTAGCACCAGAACGGTTATGTGCTGCTATGTTCTGGTTTGAGTCGAACATGTTGCCAGCCAATATGTTGCCTAGGCAGAATTCAAGAGCACCCCCAGCGTATGGTTTATCGTAGGAACTCTTCGACAGGGAAAGCGATCTGATTGTCACAGTGCTATTGTCAAAACCACTACTCTGAGGCTTCGGTTTGTGCAGCACGGTGTACATAGCAACGCACATCTGCCAGCCCCAGAAATGTTGTCTGAGCTGTTCAAGCTGCGCGTGCTTTTGACAAAACTCCATCGTGCACATCTGCAAAGTCAAATGCTGCAGCCGTCGTTCTGCAAAGTTAATCTAAACACTGGTCAAGTCCTGTGATAGCAGTACTGAACTGAGAATAAAAAACTGCAGCTCCAAGAGATGGCAATTAGCATGCAACAGCCTAGACGGTAGGCCGTGGCATGGTCTGCTGCTGCTAGACCAATCGAGGAGCGGTTGTGGCAGCAGGTCGCATCGTGGGTGGGGCGCATTCTTTTTGACATAACATGCCCTTAACTCACCCATCTGCAATGCCGCAGCTACCTTGTGGTGACATACAGTGCCTAATCCTGGTTTCTCGATGACTACCTAGCATAGCACCAAAAGACGATGAATGACCTGATAATTGCTTGAAATGACTTTTACAGCACGCTGCCGGAGTGCGTAACTCACGGTCCAAGCAGCGCCCTTAAACGGACTTGCCTGGGCACATCATTGTGACACATAGTGTGCGCGAAGCTGAAATAGGGCTAGAAGCTGATGTCAGCGAATTGCAGGCACTTCAGCGCAGCAGAGTTGATTGATTTGAGAGAGTCTAACTATTATTCGCACCAAATGATGCTTGATCCTGCTGCACTTGCCTATATCCCTTTGATGCAGTCCCGCAGACACATCGAAATCCAGCCATACACGCCTGGCCTCAAGGGTTTGCTGTGCCTCATTGCCCGATTGAACTCCGGGCTCCAGCGAGGTCGCATGAGAGCCTGACGACCCCAGCGCCAGCAGCAGCAGCAGAAACATCAGTCGTAACCTGCATGGCAGTAATAGCCAGGGCTGCTGTGCCATGGCGAGAGTGGCTTTTGTCACGGCAACGAGCTTGAAGTTGGCTCAAGCAGTGCACAGAGCCAGCGGAGGCCGCTGGTCTGTGACACAAATTTGAGTGGTGGTTGATGTTGGCAAATCAACCTAGGTGCCGCTGCAAGTGGCGCGCGGCGGCGCCGACGGGGCATGCGCTGCGAGTTGCGCTGTCACTAGGCCGTATGAGGATCCATCTAGCGGACCACACAACGACCGTACCAACAACTGTCGCGTTGAATGCCCTCTCAATAGCGGCAGCAGTCTGCTGCAGTCTGTTCACCGCCATGCCAGTGTGCGCGTGCCTGCCAGCGACGGGGCGCCGCCGCAATGCTGCCGCTGCTGCTGCGGCGGTGCGCTTATGCCCCTGGGCTGATGCTGAGCAAGGTTGAGGGCTGATGGGGCAAAAACCCTCGATGTGCTGTTTTTTCACTAACCAGGGCGGCAGGATTTGGCTACTGACATATTGTAGCATGAATCGCATGCCCGAAATGGAGGAATCGCATGCCCGAAATGGAGCAAGGCGCAGCGTATGCTTGCATCAACGCGTATGATGCAGCGCGCGTCTCAATGCGCGCAACTGAGCACCGACACACTGCTGCACTGCAACAGTGCACCACAAGCATTGGGGCAACTTGAGCCTCTCACATTACTTGCCTTGTTGACCATACGCATGCCAGATTGCTTGCAATGCACACCCATGCACTTCAGACTACTCGGACCAAGTTGCCTGCCAGGCTGCAGCCATGGCCAGCCTCTCTTGTCTGCCTCTTGGCCACCACAAAAGTGTACTGACCCCACATTGCATCCTTGCAGTGCTGGCTGTTGTCTTCCTGCTGACTACTGCTGGTTGAACAAAGCTGAAAGCGACCAGCGTTGCTGCGTGACCACATCAAGACAAACAAAATCGTAGCAGTCAATATGCAAGCTCAATCAGGATACAAGAGCGTGTATTGAAGCAAAGCGCTAAGCTTAATAAGACGATTGACCCTGTGCATGCTTGGAAGGTGCAACATCATGTAATCTGCAACGCGTGTCGCATGTTCCCAACGCAATGCTACAGGCCTGTGACCTCATGACTAGTCACTACAGAGAGCTATGAGTGGCCCGCGAAAGCCTCTAAGTGTCACGATACCTGAAGAAGTAACAGCTCTCGCGGGCCGCGTCATTTATGATGCTCAGCAGCGGCAGCTCGCCCACACCCTCAGGCACGCCATGGATGCCGCTTTTGCTGATATCTAGCTTCTTGAGTGCTGCCAAGTTGCTGATCCTATCGGGCAGCGTCACCATCCGCTCGCACCAGCTCACATCAAGCTCGCGCAAAGCCCGCAGGTCACTGACGCTGTCCGGCAGCGCTGTGAGACTCATTTCGCAGACGCTGAGCGCTGTCAGCGCCTGCAGCGCTCCGATGGCGTCCGGGAGGCACGCCAGCGCGACGCACCCCTGCAGGCACAGCGACCGCAGCGCCAGCAGGCCGCCGATGGTGTTTGGCAGGCACGTCAGCGCTCTGCAATGGTAGAGAGCGAGCGTGCGGAGTGCTGTCAGGCTGCCTATGGAGTCCAGCAGGCGCGTCAGCCGCTGGCACAACCACGCCTCCAGCCGCGTCAGCGCGGCGAGAGCGCCAATGCTCTCGGGCAGCGCGGCGAAGCCGCAGCGCTGCAGATTGAGCGTCGTGAGCGCTGCGAGCCCGCCGATGCTGTCCGGCAGGCCTGCGAGTCCGTCACCGACTTGAAGCCCCTGCAATCGCGACAGCGCTCCGATGCTGCTGGGCAGACTCTCCATGCTATCGTGGAGGTGGACGTCCAGGTGCTCCAGTGCGGGTAGGTCGCCAATGCGGTGCGGCAAACGCGCCATACTGGGGGAGGAGCTGATACAAAGCCATTGAAGCGCCGGCATGCCGCAGATGCTGTCTGGAAGGCTCCGCAGGCACCTGCCGGACACGCGCAGGGACGTTAACGCCGCGAGCTTGCCGATTTGCGCCGGAATGGTCACCAGGGCGTCGCAGCTGTGCATATTGAGGACCGTCAGCGCTGCAAGGTCGCCGATGCGCTCTGGAAGCTCCGCGAGCTCAGCGCAGAAGTTCACGTCAAGCGCGGTGAGCGCTGCCAGATCGCCAATGCGGTCGGGCAGCCTCTGCAGCGCACGGCAGAAGGCCAGGTCGAGTATCGAAAGCGCCGTCAAGTCGCCGATCCGCTGCGGCAGGCCACTGAGCTGGAGGCAGTCCCCCAGGTTGAGCGTTGTCAGCGCTGCAAGGTCGCCGATGCTCTCGGGCAGGCTCCTGAGGCTGGCGCAGTTCAGCACTGCCAGCGTGCGTAGCGATGTCAACTCGCCAATGCTGTCTGGCAGGCCGGTGAGGGTGTTGCAGCGGTGGAGTTTAAGTTCTGTCAGCAGTGCCAGCTTGCGGATGCTGAGGGACGGGCGCAGCGATTCGGTCGGCAATGCGAGTGCCGCATTTGGGGCTGCTGTCAGCTCTCCTCCCTGTGCATGCGTAGTTGAGGAGCCCAGGGACAGCGCCGAAACGCTGGAGAGATCGGACTCGTCGACACGCATGACCTGCAGAGTGTGCGGCGGGTAGGCGAGGGGACCTCGAAAGCTGTTAAGAATAAGGGTCCGCGCATGTCCAAGCACGATTCTGAGGGCGTCTCGGGCACAGCCGGCATGGGAGGCGACGGCTATGGAGGCAAGAGGATCGATGTCAAACGAGCCGCTGAGCTCCAGCGAGAGTACCCTCGTGTTCATGCACGCGTGCACCGCTGAGATGGGCGGCACAGGCCCTGTCACGCGTAGTCGCACAAAGGCCGCATTCTGCGATGCTTAGATCGGCAAACGCTCCAGGCGCATTTGGGTAGCGCGCGCTTCTCCGCCAGCACTGCGAACACCGCAGGAATAAATGATCAGGACCATCACCATCCGCGTCAGCTTTCCCCGTTGCGCGCTTGTGGCGCTCTCTGCTGTCTATAGCTGCTGAAATTGTTCCGATGCAAACGTCAATTATTGGCGCAATCAACCCTGCGGCGAGCTCTTCTCACCCTTCTTCGAACCCCACTTCAAGTTGAAGAAGCATTCAGCTTGAAGTCATGCACTTCAGATGGGGGCGCACAGCATTGTAATTAACCAGGAAAAGTAGCCCTCAACCAGCGGATGATTGAACTAGAAAATCGGGGAGCAGAACAAGTCTGCGGGGTACGTGTATTCTTTGCATCGTACCTTCAACTCGATCTGCAACTCTGCTTTGTTTTTTTCAGACGGTGCACTATAATACCAGTTTGCAGGACAGAATCTAAACGAAGGGGAAAATCATTGCCTATCCTATGGATGAGAAATTACAAGGCGCTTAGCAAGCGCTTTTGTGCAGCAGAATAAAACTCTGGCACAAGCCCGGACACAATGTGCTGACTGCCACAGCTGTGAACAGTCAACAAATACAAAGTACATAGGTCACTTGCCGGCCCTGCTGCCAGCGCGCGGCACCACAATTGGCAACCTCAACAGAGTGGCGCATGAGATAGGCAGAAGTGCACAGGTAGAGAATTCTCTACCTGTGCATACCACGGAATACCGTTACATACCGTTACGTACCGTTACATACCGGGCCTCCAAACCCTAGTTAGCAGTAGGGCTTTGTTATACATATGATATACCGGCCATATACCGTATATGCTATGTAGTACGTGTGGTATACCGGTCATATATCGACCGTGGGTATGACGCTGGTATAACCAGATTTCGACGCCCTTAAGCCCTTCCGCCAGCGGCGGCTGTATACGGTCATGTCCGGGTCTGACTTTCGGAGGAGCCACATGGGGTGTGTCTGAACGACAGGGTGTGTGATTACTGCTGGCGGCGGCTGCCTGATGTCAAGTGAAAGTGTGGTGATGCTCAGCTGCCGACCTCCCATCACTCGCGCATTGCCATGATGCTCGCGGATTGCCTCCCATCACTCGCGCATTGCCATGATGCTCGCGGATTGCCTCCCATCACTCGCGGATAGTGCCATGATGCTCGTGGGGCTGCCATGGTTCATCGCGGCATCGTCATGATGCGTCGCGTGGCTGCCGTGGCGCTGATGGCACTGATGCTATCATGCCCTGATGAGTGAGGCCTGTGGGGATGTCTCGAGGTGCTGCCTCGCTCTGGCGCCGTCTCGGTATCTCGAGGTGCCTCGCGGCGTCGGCATGTGAACGATAATTGCTCGAACCGTGGGCCACAGACCACTCGTCCTCCTTTACTCGCGTACCAGCAGCTTGCCACATGACACATTTTCTCGACCTCGATAAGAAAATTGATAAAGATGAGAGATGGGGGCTTTCGGAACTTTTAGATTCGTGCATTCGCCCTCGTCAATCGATTCTCGGAATGCGTCAGTAGATGTTCTCATTTTGCCCATCTCTCGCCTTTTCATCCTAAAGAAAGCATTGTTAGCATACACACTCGAGGGCACGGAGTGACCTACCACCCCTCTCGCCTTGTTAACGGACACTTGCACGTGGCGATCGATGAGCATCGGTGTGTATGAGGCCTACCACCCCACTCGTCCTCCTCTACGGATGTCCCGATGTGCTCCGTGAGGCAGCGCAGAACGGTGCTGGAACGTGCTGCCTCACGCCAGTGGAATACCTCACGCTACGAACCCCTTGTTTCTTTTATACACACGTTGCACACAACCATCCGCCATGGGCTTCAGTCAAACCACCCCTCGTGTCGTAGACATGGGCAATGTCTTCGTGGAGACTCTGAGGTGGACAGCACTCGATCCTGCTGTCCGAGCGGCCATGTCACGAGAGGACGTCCAGGCCATGGTGAATGCCCTCTCTCTGTTGTACTGTGGTGACAAGGAAGACTGTGTCAACCCAGATTTCCCTACCATCACGATATCCTCTTTCAGTCAGGCATGGCTATTCACGCGGGCCAACATACTAGCCATGGACCCAGCGGTGCCAGACTTTGCCAAGTTCAAGGATCACGTATATGCAGCGAAGGCCACCGCCCAGAGGCGCGTCAAGAGCACAGAAACCCGCAACGCGCGCGCTAATGAGGGCCGCCTCGTGTACGACACGGCGCCTCTCATCGACTGGTGCCGTGAGGAGTCCCTGCTGGCCGCACGCGCATACGAGGCCGCCCTGTCAGCCGGCGAAGACGACGAGACAGACGACGGAGCATGGCGTGAGGCATGGAAGCTGAGTATTGCAGTTCGTGGCTGCGGCGGTCGGCGGTTTGTGGAGGAACTGGGCGCTGTCTCCGATGTCATCACGTTCATCGTCGACCCCGACAAGCCAGACACCCACGTCATAGCGTCTCGGCTCTCCAAGAAGCAGGTGGTGGTGAAGGATCACAGCTTCCCTATCGTCGGGGTGTCACCGCAGGAGTACTGCCAGGCCATCACCTGACTGCGTCGCATCAGCGCCGGACACGAGACAACTGTGCAACTCGATGCCCGCAATAAGCTGCGCTCGATCCCCCAGCTCAAGGACCTGTCCGTGGCGTACGCCGGGAAGTTCGACGAGTGCTTCACGCCCCACCGCATGCGTGCCGTCTACCTGGCCAGCTACTTTTTCAACAACCACGTGGGGAAGGAGATGGGCTTGTGCTGCAAGGAAGTCTTCGCGCACAAGACGCTGGAGGTAACTCTTGCGTACTGCAACATCGATCACCAGACAGCCGACACCATCGCCGCCATCGCCGCCATCGCCGCGACCGCTGACGCTGCCCCGAACGCTGCCGAGAACTCAGAGAACGTCAGGATGAATGCGGCCCCCCCTGCGGAAATTGGCAGTGACTTCGGTCCCATCAACACGGAGGGCGGATCAGCCGAGGACATCATATCGCGCAAGCGTGCGAAGCTCGCGGCAAACGTCACGGTCGACGATAGCGGCTTCCGTGCGTCAATCGAGAAATTGAGGGCGGACGAGGCAGAGTCGCGCCAGAGGGCATCCGAGCAGCTTCGCAAAGCCGCAGCGTTGAAGTCTGCCTGCGAGGCGCTGGAGACATATTGAGTGTTTGCGAATGTTTCGTGCAGCACGCATACATGTGACCCACGCTCAAGACGCCATGTCATGTAAATGAAGAAGTGTGTGCTTACAATGTCTGTGGCCGACTCGCCTCGCGCCTTGGTGTGTCGTCACATGGGTGTCGCGTGTCACATGATGCATGAGTGTCGCGTGTCACATGATTCATGAACGTCGCGTGTCACATGATGCATGAACGTCGCGTGTAAAACTTTTGCATGACTTCGCTCTGTGGCGTTGAAAAAATGCTAGTGCATTGTAAGGTACAAATGGCGAGCAAAACGAAGGACTGCAACTCAGGCGCCGACAGCTGGGTCGTCACTGTCAACAGCCTCGACCGCATCGCCGGCACGTCGTCGGGCTACACTGTCGCGCTCCCCGTCGATCTCCCGAAGAGGGCTTACAAATGCACTACGCGTTTCATCGCAGCGAGTCTGACTGTGACGCTGGCCTACGCCATGCTCATCAAGTCGCCGGCGCTGACCCGATGCGTGTCGACGACGACGGCACTCTGCTGTTTCAACGGCCAACAACAAGCAGAGCCTGGTATTCTCTACTTTAGCACGGCCCCAGAGCGCATCGATGTGACGTTCATGATCGTGTAGGCTACAGCGGCAGTTGCCGCTCCCGGTGAGCACCTCATCCTGATGCACTTCGAGCCTGTGTAAACCTAGGCAGCAACTGTAAATTGTTTACTGGCCCCGTCTATAACGAAGCTCGC
Source organism: Tribonema minus (assembly GCA_017506865.1). Taxonomy (NCBI): domain Eukaryota; class Xanthophyceae; order Tribonematales; family Tribonemataceae; genus Tribonema; species Tribonema minus. The sequence goes on from JAFCMP010000044.1 coordinate 399,708, forward strand.
ATCCGCCTCGCAGAAACAGTCGATATTACACGCCAGCGGTGCCGCGCTGTATGTGATCTCAGCTACGAGGCTGTTAGCCGAGGTCGATTAGCCGCTGATGAGCTTAGTCTGATTGCTGAACGCCTCGAGCTCTACGCCGGCGAGGAAGCTGCCCTCGACAGAGGTCGAAGTGGGCGGAACGTTACCATCAACTGTCCAGCTATCCGAGGCGAAGAGGCCGCAGCCTGACTCACTGGCCGGATTGGAAAAAACCTTCGTTGTCTCCACGTAAGCAGGCAAAGCAGATCCGATGCAGCTGACCGGAGTAGCGTTGATGTACTGACTGCCGCAGCGGACTTGGTAGCTCCTGAGGTTGTTCCTGAGCCGCTGTGTGACGCTGGACTTTGAAATGTCGTATTCGGCAGCCGATTCTCTCTGAGCAATAAGACGAGACTTCATCGACGTCACCCGGCTGGGAATGAGAATAGCGTTGCTCAGTTGCCCCGCACTGTGAACTGTCCTATACATGCGCCATTGCGAACTCGACCAATCGTACCGGTTATTCGTCAGAGCAACAATGGCCCGATGAGCATCGTCGGCCAAAGTCACGTACTGACAATCCAACGTAACGTTCGTCACTGCGTACGTCGCAGCAGTTGCCGCTGCTGTTCCGCCTGAAGCGATTGCGGTTGAAGCGTTCGCCAGCTCCAGGTCGAGACGCAGCGGTGCACTCAAGGCGTGGAGGGGTAGGTACCGTTCGGTGTTACTCAACGTCCCTATGACGCTCACGAGCGGTATGGTGAACGAGAGGCTCGTCGTCGTACCGTAGACATTGGGAACCGGCGAGCGCAGCCTCGTTGGGTCAGATCCGAGGGTGATCGAGTCTCTCGTCCTGACCATGTCCTGGCTGGTGCAGCAGTCGCGCAGCGCCGCGTGCAGCGCATTGTACTACAAGATATTCGAGCAATGAGAGAAGTGAGTGAGTACACGATGTTGCGTTGCATCAAAAGCGAGCAATGTGATCAGCGCGTGATGCAGCATGCAAACGCTGCGCGTTTATGTCCGGACGACGCGTTCCCTACGGGAACATGTTCTCCGAACGCGTACACAGTCCAGCGCACCATACACGTCAGTGAGACTCTTCTGACTGATTTGCTCGACCTGGTTGCTTCCCGCACTGGCCGATAACGATAGAGACTGGATGAAGTTGTATCCGTGCGCCGCCCAGGTAGGAGCAGTACCCGCTGTCAAATTAACTGTTATTGTGAAGGTAAGCAGGGTAGCAGTGCCACTCGGATCTAACCAACAATTGCGTTGACCCGATCCTGCAATGTCGATGGAAACCACACTTCCCCCCGCAAAACTCGTCCCTGACACGGGGACGCTACTGAACTTGGAGCTCACCGCCTGCATACAGGGTTGCAAAACAAGTATGTTCGCGAACAATATACGGCGCATATGTGACGTATATCCACCGTAAAAACGATTCCTGCAAAATCGAAGGTGCCAACATGTGCGCATATGACGTGTATGGGGGCTTTCAATGCCTGTGCACCGTTTGGACTTGGTGAGAGTGAATTATGCAGCCTTTATTGACAACAACAAAATCCTACCTGTACAGCGACATTCTTGTCTTGGGGATAAGCCAGGGATGCAAGTACACTCATCTCGCAGTTTGATCTCAATACAACATTTTATTGATGGAAACACTCAGCCTCGTGAAGTTCGGTACTGCTGTTGTAGCCGGGCCAGATCCTGTACAGATCTCTGCGCGCCGTGCGGCGTTTGAAACCCGCTGACTATGTTCGGCGCAGCGTTCGTAACCTGGTGGGCGAACCCAGCCCCGGCACTCAGGGCGTTCATTGCGAGCCCCGCTTCGGGCCCCAGCACCGCGCTCGCCAATTTTTGAGCCAGCGGATTGGAGGCGACGTCCCTTAAGATGCCAGTGCCCACACGTAAAGCGGGGAGAGCGTGTTTGCCGATCCATTTGCCAGCTGTGGCAACACCTTTCACAGCCTTGCCAAGAAAACGACCAGCGGGCCTGAAGATCTTCTTACTGAGCCAGCTTCCGAATCCCACGTGCTTTGTGATCTTTGCATCTCACACGACATTATAATCACTCAAGCTGACAGCGAGCGACTCCGGGCGATCCAGTTGCAGATCCCGCTGCCCTGTAGGGACCTGCGAGAATTTGATCATGCAAAAAAATGGCAGCGAAGCCAATAGAGGGCGCCCGCCACTGTCAACCAGTTGTAAGTGCACTGCGCATACCGTACGATCGCTGATGAGCCCCCCTTGCCGTCCGTCAGGGTCGCTGTAGTGGAGCACGGCGAGGGGGCCGACTGTATTTTGGATGCTGGCGAGAAGTCCTCGCTTCCGCGCCGGTGTCGTGTCGAGGCTGTCGACTCCGAGTGAAGAGTAGACATATACGATCTGAGATGCACTCAAGTCAACATTATTCTGGCTCGAGAGTACGATACCGCTAGAGCCCTCGGCGATGTCTAGCACGGAGCACATGGATCCGCTGATGGACATGGTCGTGGGGCTGGAGAAGGTCATCTTCGATGTCAAGACGTTGAACGAAACAGAGCGAGCGGGGAATGCAGTCGCCAGTGCCGACGCCAATGTAGACGCAGAATAGTTACCCGGCTCGAGCACCTTCGTGAGCCCCGATATCGACGGTGAGTTGTTATAGAGGTTGATGCACGTCTGCGTGTTCGGGAGAGTCATGGAGTGTAGGCTCATGCGGAGGCTGTAGCCGTCGGCGGCGATGATTGGCCGCGGCACCACCACCTCGACGTCGTTGTGATAGGCGCCTGTCCGAGTGCTCTGCGTGCTACTGATGTAAACGTTGGAGTCAAGAGGCAAGGACAGCAACGACTGCGTCGTCATGTCCGAAGGACGCATGCTTTCTCTCTGATAATCGCTGGACTAAAATTTTTTGCAGCTCTCTCGTCTGCTTCGCCTCCGTTCGCCGGATGTTGTCGACGACTCGCTTGTGTTTGTCAGCGTTGACGGGTGTGTCGGAGCATATGAACTTGAAGATGTCGACCGACACGATGGTGTCCATTATTATATCGACACACTGTATCACAGAAAATAAATGGCACGAACTGCAGCTCAACAAGCTGCATTTGCTAAGTGCCTCGCTGCGCGCCGGGCTTCACTGGAAGCCAAGGAACGCCCGCCGACACCGCCGGCCGATGTATCCGTGTCCGCACCACCGGACGCTGAAGGCGCTGCTGTAGCGAACATGTCCGCACCACTTGATGCTGAAACGACAGTCGAATCACGTCCTTCGGACATTGCGGCGAGGACTTCGCCCCCCCCGGCGACCGCGTCCAAAGGACATGGCGCCGCCACAACTCCTTCGGAACCGGAAGACGACCTCGAGTTTGTGGATGCGGAGGAGTTGCTCGATTACATTCATGCGCACACAGGACAACTCGAGGATATCAAAGAAGAGCTCGCATTGCTCAAGGCCGGACAGGGTCGTGTGGTTGCAGATATGCGTCAAGCGAACTTCAGCAAGGCACACGCAATCAACTTTGTATGAACTCGGTGTTTTTGTGCTGAGCGAGGTGTAAATGAAACGATCACGGGTGTTGCCAGATCTCAATGCCAACCACCCAAAAGTCGAGCCCCTCACGAGTCGCTACCTCTCACGGATTCCAGCGATATTGACAATTGCAGGTGAGCACACATCCGTGGTTATGTGCATGCGCCCTTAGCTGTTCTTCGATTGTCGTCATCCACAACATTAATAACATCGCATTTCGCAACCCCTCTGGGGTTATGTCCTCCGGACGCCTACTGCATCTCAGGACACACTGGTTGTGGCAAATCGTGGCTAGCCATCGGACTCATTCAACTTCTCCAACGGGAGGGGTCTTGTACGCAAGTGTTCGTTATTTCCCCAACTGCTGCTAGTAACACGCTGTACCGCAACATCATCAACCCCGCTCGAGGGGACAAGGTGTACAGCGACATCGGCCCTGCCGTCTTCGACTCTCTCAACGAGATAACAGCTACGTGCGAGGCCGCAGCAGAGGTTTACAAACAGCAGTTGGAGTACAGTGTAGCTCTCGCTCGGTACACGAGGGGCGAGCCGGTCACCCCCCGTCGACGAGATGCTGCTGGAGGGCAGGGGCTTCATGCCACTCGTCCCGAGGCGGCCCAGCTTTCTGCTCTTCGTCGACGATAGTCAACAATCGGCGCTCTTTAGCAGGGGGTCGAAGAATCCATTTCCGAACTTCGTTTTGACCTCAAGACACATCGCCAATGGCCTCGGTTGTTCTGTCATCATGACAGCCCAAACGATATTCGGTCTGGTGTCCCTAGGGTGTTGCGATTGAAGTCCACTCACTGGGCGTTCTTCAAGACAATGAACGATAAGGAGATGGAAGAGATGTGGGAGCAGCGTCGGGATTTTGCACCAAGGTCGAGTTCGAGCGCAGGTTCAGATGGTACACGAACGAACCTATTGGCTACATGTGGTGCGACTTGCCGAGGCAGACGATAACCAACAGTTTCTGATTTTTTAAATATGTTGACAGTACAAGCGATGAGTACGAAGAAGGTTCTGTACCGGAGAAAGCGGCGTCTCCTCGTCAAGAGACGCAAGGTGCTCGTCGTGAAGAAGAAGAGCATCAACAGAAGTCAGATCACCAAGGTGAACGTCCGTGTCGGAGGGGGCACTGCGCCTGTGGGCGCTGCGCCTGTCGTCGTGAGCGGCGGCGGAGGGAGCGGCGGTGGAGCGAGCAGCAGCGGCGGTGGTGGCGACATCATGCCACTGCTGCCATTTCTGATACCGCCACAGCGTCCTTCGGACGTCCCGCCCGTCACCACAGCTCCTGAGTGGCCGAATGCGTCCGGAGGACATGACGCAGCCGCCATGTTCCCTACGGGAACGCGGCCTACGGTAACGCCACCACCGGCAGTAACGTCGCTGCGTGACATGCAGGCTGAGGACGCCGACTCGTTCGCGCTCCCAGATTATCCCGTGAGAAGTGCTGAACGTGGCGTTCAGGCGACGCCTTCGACTGACGTGAGCGCATCGCAGACGCTTGACCCCTCGACTGCTGCGGTCGGGTCGCAGACGCGCCCTGCCTCGATGAACGCCATCGGCACGCAAGTGCAGCAGTCGCTCACAGCGAGGGGATCGCAGACATCGAATCGGCGGATGACTCACACAGGTGCCCAGACCAGACCGATGACGCTGAACGACGGTTCGACGGCGCCGATGCTGGCTCTCGAGGCGCCGATGCAAGTAGACGACGCGCTTCCCCATGTGCCACCCGGCGTGGCGTCTGCACTGCGCGATGCGATCGCCCCCATCCAGCGTATGATCGCAGATCTTCAACGCGGCTTCGGTGACGCTTCGAGTGTCACGAGAATGATCGCTCAGCAACAGATCCAGTTCGGCAACTCGATAATCGGCGAGAACCGTGAGGCGAAGAGGGAGGTGAGGACGCTTTTCGATACCCTCCGAGGCGAGCTGCCGCGCCATGTCCCGCCGAGCGGCATGCCGGCGGGACCCGTCAACGCTGGACCTGGAGACCCTCGTGTTTACCAGGACAAGGGGACGACGTGCCTGGAGATTCATCCGTGGATTTTGACGCCGCCGCCGCCGTCGTGCCGCCGCCGCCGCCCGCGCAACACCCGCAGAAGCTGCAGCGGCGGTGGCAGCGGCGATGGAGGCGATGCGCGCCGCCGCGCCCCCAGCGCCCGCAGCGGCGCCGCTACCGGACTTCAACGCCGCCGCATCGATGGGGCCGGCGCCCGACGCAGCGCCGTTCGAGGCGCCGCCCAAGCCGAAGAGCAAGCGCGTACTCAACAAGTTATTTGACCACCTCTACCACCAAGGGAGAACGCACGGCGACGCCACGCTGATCGCTGCGGCGAACACGGCGACCGATGCACTCAAGGGGAAAAGTCCAGACCTGATGGCGCTCACAATGGAGTCGTTGAAGCTGATCAAGCAGGCGAAGCAGCTGGAGGTGGCAAGACAGGCGTTCGGTCTGCAGGAGAGGGAGACGGCAGCAGCTGGGAAAGACAAGAGGAAGCCACCGAAAACCCACATCGTGGAAGGGACCAAGACGCGAGCCAAGGCGCGCGCCGAGAGCGCGCAACGAAGCGCGCCGCCAAGCGCAGGCGAAAATAGAGGTGTACGCGCGCATTCCGCTGTGAGCGCTTCACCCATTCCGGCTGCAAGAAGCCTGGTGCATCAGGCGGCATCGACGGCCAAGTGCGTGACAGCTTTGCGCACTGGCGCTGCACGTCAGCGTCGCCCGCATGCATGCGCATGTCCGCCGTGAGCGCTTCGCATACGCCGGCTTCGACAAGCCTGCCGTAGAGGGAGGCATCAACGGCCAATTCGCATCCGCGTGTGCGCAAGGTTTCTGCACATCAGCGCCGCGAGCATGCCCGCCATGAGCGCTTTGCACGCCGTGTCGGCGCCCAGCCATTTGCGTCAGGCGGCATCAATGGACAGAATGGCCACCACGCGGGTGCACCGCATGTCGCAGCTGAAGCCATCGCATCAAGCGTGTCTTTGCACACAGTGCTGGATGCATGTGTTGAGTTGGCAGTGATGCAAGGGCACAAAGATGTTGGCGGGGTCTGGATTCTCGATGAAACCCTGCAGGCCCAGCACGCGCAGCTCCTCAAAACTCATGCTGCAGTCTGCCTTCAAGAGGCCAGCGCCCTTGTGAGAAAAGTCCAGGTAGTATGGCAGGTCGGGGTGGAATAGTGACTGAGCCCAGTGAAGCAGGAGCGGCAAAGCCACGCTCTTGCAAGCCCTGCTTGTGGAAGTGGACCACTTATCCTTGACTAAGGAACGCAGCCAGGGTTGTAAGGTCTAAAAAAACTGAGCCTTCTGCACCTCCTCGCTCAAGCCGCTCGTGATTGCTGTACTGATGATACTCACGAGCTTTGCCCTCGCCCACTTCGATGATACGATGCACCTCCTGAATCGCTGCCACAGAGTACAGGGGAGACCAGTACTGGTGACGTACAGCATCATGCGCTCGTCCCTAGGAAAGGCGTCATCTTGCTGCTGCTGCGCTTGCTGCTGCGCTTGCTGCTGCTGTAGGTGCTGCTGCTGCTGCTGCTGCTGCTGCTGCTGCTGCTGCTGCCTACTCGGCTGCCTGCGCCCTGCTGCTTGGCACCAATCTTCCTCCACGGTCATCCGACTTGCGCTTGCCCACTGTTGTGTGTCTCTGCGCTTGCCACAACAAAGTCCTTGTTGTGTATCTCATTGTTTGGTCAAACCTCAACGTAAGTTTGAACTGCAAATACGTGGCTTTAGCCTCGCAGCGGTAGGCTTTGATGAAGATGTTCCCTTCAGTAGAACACGCTGAGACTTGGTGTGTGCGATGCCAACGACCTCATCTTGGCATGCTATAAGTTTGCTCTGTTGACACCGCAGGTACAGAGCGACATGCCCTGTCGCACTCGTCGCGGACATGCAGCTTCCAAGCGATGCAAGCGTCGAGGTAAGTTTCAGACAGCAACAGCTACAGCAGCAACGCCATTACAGCAGCAGCAGCGGCAGCGTCATCACAACAGCAACAGCTGCTACCGGACGCCGCTAGTTATTGAGGGCGCCGCAGTTGCTCTAGATGCTTGATTGTAGCGGCCAGTGCGATGGCGATTGCACGGTTCGGAGAAAGTGGCGTTTTTGAGGGGCTGGTCGCAGCAGGCTATGTGCGCTTCAAACTTGACAGCGCTTTAGGCAACATCTGCATGATGTTAGGACAACTGGAGCAGGCATTAGTTACAAAGGAGCTGCTGTCAAGTGTAGGCGCGAAGAGAATAAGCTGCTGCTGTAGGCGGAGAAGGAGAAAGCGCTCTTACACTGAAGAGATGCATGAATCTCCTTCGAGGAGCCTTTGCGTTAGGGTTCGAGAAGAATGAAGACACTGACATACACTGACATTGCATTGTTCAGGGGCAGAGTTGTGAAGATCTACAGCGAAAGACTAAATCACTATCAGTCGGCACGTATCGTGAGTGAGACCAGGCCGCACCACTGGCTCTCACTTATTGAACATACTCAGACACACTGTACAGCACTGCGACATGACACTCTCTGGCCCACAGAATCGAACTGCATTTGGCTGAGAGCTCCATTAGCTGAACATGTTCACTGGTCACCCTCCAAATCGCGCTGGTGATCTTCGTCCATGAGGCCCTCATGTGCTCGCCTGATGGTGCCGTCCTGGTAGAAAGGCCCTTCAGACCCCGTTGCAGACCACATGCGCTCACAGTAAATCCAGTGCAGCAGCCGACCCAACTGCGCCATGCATGTGTTCTCACTGTCGCTAGGCATGCGCATGCGGCGTTCCACGTGGTACACCATGTTCAGATGCTCGCTGATCTGGCAACCCTCGCGTCGAATGCGCTGTACCAAATCGTCAGACAGCACAGGTATTGGCGCATGCCTGGGCCGCTTGGATGACGCTTCACTTGCACGGCTGCGAGTGCAAGCGGTTTGGCTCAGCATGACGTCCTTGCAGCACATACGGGTCAGACATCTTATGATAATATTTTTTCACAACCCCATTTGCCGCACAGTAGATAATGATTGCATAGGCGACCTGTGCCACACCGCTTGTGCAGTCAGTTGCAACGGCCCCATCCTGTGCAACGCGTTGCTGCTTTCTCATTTCGTCGACTTCCTCTCCTACCTCCCACAGCAGGGCTGCGCATTGCCTCAGCCACATGTCCATGACCAGGTCTTGGAAATTTTCATGCCTGTGCACAAGACATGCCAGGTATCATGTCACCAGCTTCTTTCACGACGAGTGGCTATCAGCACAAGCGCGTCAGGAAACCTCTGGCATCAAAGTCACAGCTTTGTGGAGCACAGTCGCACTGAAGCGCATGCACTGAAGGGCCAGGCATATATGTACTGCGACACCTGGTGTCAATCGAAGTGAGCAAATTTTATGGCTTCAGCCAGCCCCGCTGCACAGACACTCTACACCAGTAAACAAAGCAAGCAAATTATAGCTCTCCGAGGTGGCAGCGCGAATGAGGCTTCAGCGGAAGGGAGAAGGGCAAGATACTGTGCCGTCATGCCTGCCTGCGCTGGGGCTTGCGGCAGCAGTTTTAAGGATACACTTGTGGTGCAAATCCCCCGGTTGTATCTACAGCACTCAGCGAACGCACCTACCCAGAAATGTTCAAATTTGTGTTGTGCAGCTTGCTGCACGAGGTGTGAAAAGTGCATATGTGATCAAGCGTTGACATGACGCATAGGCAAAGGGGGGTGCCTGCCGAAATGCATCAGATGTATGTCAGCATGGGCGCGTCAGTGACATGTGCGCACAGCATGATCAATGTGTCTCACACATGCCACAGCCTGTCAACACAGGGGCTCAGCTCCAAAGTTCTTGGTGCAAGCTGTATGTTATGTCAGACAAACCATTGTTGACGTCATGCAACTGATGGGTCGCAAAGACGGAAGGTGTTATACAATTGAAAGTAATATGATGTCATTCAGGAATGACTCTGAGCACTACAGTGTTTTCTGTTCCACACCCTGCAGCAGCTTGTTTGGATGTTAACATGCATAACAGACATGGCAGTTCCTGCAATTGCAACGGCCATTGATTAGGGATGCCGGATCCCTTATGTGAGAATTTCATATAGGGCGTAAGAGCTCAGAACATATATTTGGGCGTATTAGCTCAAATTATAAGGTGTAAGAGCGTATATGAGCGTATATGAACGTATATGAGGTCCCCAAGCGCCAATAGGGCATAGATGTCGACCTGAAACATAATGGCATAGAATCCACGGTCACAGCAAGCATACAGCAGCAGCATCAAAGCAGCTCATTGCAGGTTGCACCTTAGGGCTGCGTAGTTGTGAATGAAGATGTATTGAAAGCGATGCTGCGTCTCTCAAGTGCAAACACAAGCACTGCTCAAAGCTGGCTGCAATCCAGTGCTGGTCCTTGACCACGCCTGCGGCTGGCACCACCTTGCAGAATACCGGGGCTCCGACAGCAACGAGGGCCATGACGTTGATGAGTGGAATGCCCCTCACTGCTGCCCTGCGACGCCATCCGTCTGATGAGAGTTGAACCAGCCTCGCTTGTTCCAGCCGCATGTCCTCGCCAGCGCGCACAGCAGCATACTCATCGTCCAACAGCTTGTTGAAGAGATCGTGGCGCGAAGGAGGGAGCAGGCCCACGTGCGCCAGGGCCTCTGTGAATGCTTGTCGCCAATCAGCTGCATGCCTCTCTCAAAAGAAGAAGCGAGCAATGCTCTTCTCAAAGAGCTGCTGCTGGTGCGCCGTCGCACACATGATGCCGATGCCGCCTGCCTTTTTTCTCGTGCCAACGGCGACCGTGATGGAGGATTCACCTGCTGCAGCAGCTGCGACAGTGCCACTGCTGCTATTGCCGCCGCTGCTGCTGCTGCCGCCGCCACCACTGCCTGCCGCTACCTTGGCCGCGGCAGCTGCTGCAGCAGCTTTGCGCTTCAGGCCTTTGCATGCCCGTTTCGTGAGATGAGGCTTAATTGATTGTGACGGGTTGGAGACCGACAGCAGGGTGTTGCAGTGTGTGCATTTGAGCTTGGGTTTCATCGACGCACCCTCTCCCTCCGTGCACACCTCCATCTCGCTCCATTGCTCGTTGTTGCTGCTGCGCTGCACCACGCGCAGCTTGCGGACCGCGGCCTGGCATGTGAAGCTCGTGCCATTGACTTTGAACATAACAGCAGCAGGAACGGCAGCTGCGCGCTGCGCCTCTGCCATCAGACCTGTGACATTGCCAGCTGCAGGCCCCGGCGGCGACATCCCATGGCCGAGAAGATCTGTGGGCTGCTGCGGCCTGTGTGGTTCCACACTCCAGACTTCACCCTTGAAGTTGATGACACGCCTGAAGTTGCGTTGGGCCGCTTGAAGGAACAGCACGCCACAGCAGCAGCAGCTGTTGCTCCTATTGCGCCCTACGCCACTGCTACATGCGCACAGGCACAGGCGCGCAGCGTGCAGGGCAGGCTGCAGAACGCTTTTGAAAGAGCTCAGATGTAAGCTTAGATGGCTTTTCGTATACGGCGTAGACTACGTAGTTTCCAAACTACGTAGAAATCTACGTCCAAGGTTCGTCGCATCCTACCAATGATTTGCCGGTCGTTGGACGCACTCAATATGAGGGCACCAGGCAAGGACTCTAGCCGCGCTCACACACGCGTCCGGCCAAGGATCGACGGTCTAGGATTGTAAATACCCCCAGTTCCATGCTTCGGAAGCGCCTGCGTCCTCAAGAGTTGAGGGACAAGGCGATGAAGTACCTTTCCAACTTCGCTTGAGGTAGTGAAAACTTTGTGCAGTATGCAATCATGGGCATTGCATTCAGGTAGCTTGATCACCTCTGCTTCAGGGCGTGAAACCTCTGTGAAGCATGCTGTCCTGCACACTTGCACAGAATGTGATGTGCATTCATGAAGACGCGTGCTAGCTGAGGCTAGGCCACTCGGGTGTGGCTTTTCACTAGGATTGCAAGTCTTGCGTACTTGTGAAGTTGCGAACACACAGGCGCGCAAAGCGCCTCATTCAGTACTTATGAGGAGCAGCGATGCTATGCTGCACGGCACCACCATATTTACTTTGCTGGGACATGACGTTGCTTGAGCACCGACGAACGCGGACTACGCCAATCTGCGCAAATACTCATCCGCCCTTTCTTGCGGCCTGACAGCGAATATGAGCATTGTGCGCAGCCTAAAGACGTGGGTTGTGTCCGGTTGAACTTCAGAGGGCGCTATCACGTTTCAGTAACCCAATTCAGAACAGAACACTTTTGGGTCAGCAACCTGACGGCTAGCAGCATAGAGTCTCATTGTCAGTCAGGCCCGCCCCTGCGCTGCTACATGGAGCAACCCAGAGGGCTCTCTGCTTGCATCACCTTTCTGCCAAGGCACAATGCAGTCCTGCTCGCTATCATTGTTGCCAACACAAATCAATCTTGGCTTTGGCTCACCCGCTTTCTGCCTTGGGCGCTGGCCTGTAGTCACAGAGATACCAGTGCTACTAGCAGTGCTAGATGTGAGACGGACGATGTGTCCACTATCAATATCACTGAGTTTTACAACCATCATGGCATGTTTCACCTGAGCGTGTTATATCTGTCGTGCCCTGTGCCGCTTCCCAATGTGCCAAAATGCGAGATTCCCTCCAAAATGTTGCACATTGTTGAGTTCACAGCATTGATATCAGTAGGTGAACTCGTCCGAATGAAATATGGACCGGGCGAGCCTATACAGGCCCTCGCCCCAGATACCACCACAAGGGTGGGAGACAAACACAGCGGCGCACAGTATGAGCCACACCTATCGTTGCCGATGTTTCCATCTCTTGCCAGTGGTCGCTGACGCCGGAAAGCCGCAGTTTATGTACACAAGTCATGCTCAATGGTGCTCGAGCGGAACTCGGCGCTGCTGAGAACAATGATTGCGAGATGGCCAACAGGCCGCCGCAGCGAAGTTGGAGGAGGCATCACAAGCGTATTCGTGTCATAACGGGCTGGATGTAGTGTGGTGACTTTGACCTCTTTTGGTCGGTGGAAGGTGTTCTACTGATCGGCTGCTGCGTTGGAATACGGTGTGAATATCCACGCTGATGAGCCCAGTGTGTGTAGCTGCCAGTTTTGCTTGTCTTTTTCATGCTGGGTTGCCCACTCTGAGGCAGCAGCAGGGCAATACACCTGTTCAGCACCGGGACGCCGCTGCTACTCAGGAGGTCTGTTGTTTGTCTCTTTGTCAATCCAGCCTTGGTGGCTCTGCTTTCTCCTGGTAGGCAGAGTTACATCAGTAGCTGTGGCTTCCCCACTCACAATTTGTGTCACAATTGCGGTAAAGCCACGGAAATGATTATATCTGCACCGGCTACACATCATACAATGGCTGCCATGGGCACAAACGTGATACAGAAGTAGCAAAAAGCAATGAGTGTCTGGGCACTGCCGACCTGTGCTCACGTGTACTTCAGTATCTAGATGTGCATTCGCTGATGACATTGTATTGGTTGAGGTCCGTGAAGCAGAAGCTTTGTCGCATCTTCAACATCTGCAACCATTTGAATATAACACGCCTTTTGTAGTGTGTTCAATGACAGCGGCCCAGGGACAGCGGCTGTGTGTGGAATGCGAACAATACTACTAGCAATGCTAACCCCACACAAGGCTCATGTGTTGTTGATTGCTTGCGTTTGTGATGTGTATGATGCTCAGCACAGGGGCAACAATTGTACGCATCGATCTGCACATGTAAATATGTGTAGGTATCGCAAACACTTGCACAGAAAGTTAAGGGTGGGTGCACATCTGTAAATTCTTGGTTATTTTTGCAAAGCATGTACTCTTGTGCTTGCAGCCTGTTGTGAAGTCACCAGTGCTTATGTCATATGCCTGCAAGCGTCTAGGGCGCCTCTGAGATGCAAAATGTGGGGTGGCGCATCTCCAACGCAAGCTGCTACTGGAGCAGGTGTTGCTCACTGCTGACGCTGTGCTGGCTTGCTGATGCAATGGTGATGGCGTTGATGTACACCACCTCACTCACCCAACAAGAGGGCTGTACCACGCAACTTTGTCCTTCTCAAGCTTCTCAAGCAAAGCTTCTAAGTTACCCTTCTCCAAACAAGCTTCACCCCTTGCCTTCTGAAGAGAAGCAATCTTGTCATCTAATCTGCTTATGTCGTCGACTCGCCGATTGAACGAGCCGCGCACTGTCTTGATGTGGCTGTCAGCCTGTGTGATCTGCTGTGTCACAATGGTGCCAACTCTGTCGCGTGCAACAACAGCCTTGCCGTTGTCTTCAGGCTGCGCCGTGTCGGATGTTGAAGTAGACCCGGCACTGGAATCATCGCTACGCCCTTCATCTGTTGGACCTGTATCAGGGCAGGTGACAGTTCGCCATGTACGAGTTGAGGTAGAACCTAGGAGTGACAAAATGAAGCCATCTGAGAAGCTGTTAAGGATATATCCACTTAAGGTGCAGGATAATTGCTTGTAATCAGTGTGAAGTGACTCGACTAAGCGATTCGCTTTCCAGTTGAAGTAGGCTGTCCAGAGGTTCGGACTCCAACAAACAAAAAATCCAGCCACTTTGGTCCAGAGAGCTGCTAGCCTCAAGTTGCCCCCATCACGGGCTTGGAACTGTGCGGGGACGCCTTCGGAGGCACAAGTCCTATACAATTCAAGAATTAAGACTTCAAGCCTGGCATCATGTGCAAAACGGTAGCCCTACCATAATTGTACCAGTGTCCCGCCAATCAGTGTTGTGGGTCATGGTGGCAAATGGCTTCCCAAATAGCAGTGTTGGATCTCCTGGGGTTGGGGCACTGATCAAGTGTGCACATAACAGCCACAACACATGCAGTGCATTCCCGGCACACCTGGCCCAGACGTGGCGCCAGTAATTTTGTCCATAACGCCACCTGCTGCGCGCGCCATAATTTCCCCACCAGGTATCATGGCAGCAGCGGGCCCCAGTGCGCTCGCAACGTCTCCAAAGAACCCACCACCTCGGGTCCAGAGTCCTCTACGGTAACCGCCACCTGCCGGCATCACATCGTTGGCACCACCGAGACTGGCCGCTGTGGCCACGAACATAATGGCACATCCCATCGCTAGGACGCGGAGTCGGACGCAAATTGCTGCCCAGCGGCTGTGCCCATCGCACTTCATTGTGTTGCGCCGTGCTGTGTCCGTGTACACGAGAAGAGAAAAGAGAACTTCAGAGTTGATCATCTCTGACAAAACAGAAGTGCTGCTTTCGGGGTCAAGCCTGACGTTGCCGCCTGAGCTTCGTGGCCAATGCTGCAAGTGTGTGCGCACAGAATGTCAGGAGAGCGACTGCTGCCGAGATAGCCAGGATCGTAGGACAAGCCGAAACAAGCAGAAGGTGCACGTGCCTCTACACAACTTCTCGTGCGGAGATTGCTAGTCGCTGGCAGCGCACGGTGGCCTTACGAAATGGTGATGAGATTGCGAGCTAGCCTGAGGGCTTGGAAATAGGTAGAAGGCGTGCAACTGGTACCGTGCGATCAAAGGCGCATGCCGTGCCTGGGGCTGCCCGTGGCCTCATTGCATATATCTCCTGCGCAAATTTTTGGCTACGTCCGCGCTACCTCTACGTACCCGCGCCTGCCGTTTCAGCCAAGAAGGCCGATGTGCCTTGTTGCCCCAGTTTTCAGCCGGCTCTCACTGACCAGGATGCTGTCCTCCGCTTTCGTTTTTGTTTCATGGGCGTCAGGGCCTGTAGCCTTTTTACATCCTTGGGTCAACGCGAAAGGCTTCGTGCGCATGTCCTGAGCCCACGTGCGTAGCGCAGATACACAAAGGGTCGCCCGCGAGCAAACCACACTGAAGAACATGAAGTTGTCATTGCTGAACTGAACTGAATCAATCTAATATATCAGAGGGACAACGCGGCCTTTTACGCGTGGGGTCAAACCCTGGTTTGACCCACTTGGGAGCTCTCCGGCGAAACAATTTGAGCCGCGCGGCGCGCGCAATTGGGGGAAGTGGGTCAAAGTTTTCAAGCGGGGTGTCAAACTCAGAGTTTGACCCCACAAGTTTGACCCCAGCCCACGAGCAACCTTCGTTTAACGCCGAGCAGTCCTGCTTGCGGTTGCTCTCCAGCGAAGCAGCTGCGCTAGCTGTGTGGAAAGGCAGCACACTAACAGCAGAGAGTGCTGTGCACACTCTGCACACACCAGCCGGTCGTAATCTGGTGTGCAGCAAGAGTTCTTGCCTGGAATTGGCGGCCCCAAACACGAGAAATTGTTATACACACGCAGCAGCAGTAGCCTGAGAGGCTTGGATCATCCAACAATAACATTTACTGCCTTCGTCAAATCCACAGCGCTCAGCGCGGCCGCACAGCAGCAGCAGTAACAGTAAAAGCAATAAAAAAGCAACGGCTTTTCGCAACACATCACAGTTTGATGGTTGCTGCTGCTTACACGCCACTTGAGGACAGCGCAACTTGCAGGCGAGAGCATTAAAGCAAAAAGGGCCAGGAGCAGGCGGCACAGCGTGCGCACGTGCTCCATAGCGCTCCCAAGCGCCGTACAACTCTATGCCGCTTAAATAAGAAAAACGCTTGACGATGGGAAATTCGCCCACTTGTTGTACGTGTCTGCGTGAGGGATCATACGTACACGAAATCCGATCGAATTGAGGTTCACAAATTCAACTTCCGCCGGCGGGTCAAACCGGGCCCCGGAAAACGCGTTGTCCCTGTAATTAAATACAGTAATTTAAGGCTTCAAAT